>JARHVA010002534.1:1975000-2305000 GCA_037957365.1 Torreya grandis | reverse complement strand
AGACCACATAATCACACAAATAAAAAAATAAGAATGAAAGCACATAAAAAATTCTAATAAGACCTTAATTTGAACCAATGGACCATATGAACAAAACAACACTAAAAACATTAAAATAATAATACTTGTACCCAAATTAAGTTCCTACATAATGCCTCTACATTAATGTTCATATGTGATGTGAATATATACATGTGTCAAATTAAAAAAACATTAAATTAAGTATGCACCTAAAAATACCTAAGGAAGGAAGGAAGGATGAATTGATTGGATGTCATGACTCCACCTGCATGCAATGATAACTTTGAAAAAATCTATAAAATTCTTGTAAAAAAGTGTAACAAAGCAATGTCATAATATGTCATAGTGATTTACAAATATAAATAAACATAAATGAATACACATATTTTTTCCTTCAAAAAATATTTGCCCTCTATCTAATTTTTAATTTATTTTTTATTTTAATCATAATAATGTTAGAAAGAATGTATTTTTAAAAATGGTGAGCAGGATCAAGAAAAGTGTGAATTTTGTGACAAGCTTATCAAATTATGGCTCATCTATAGCAATCCCCTTTGATGGATCTTTGATTGTATATGGTTTCATATCCAACCATAATATAGATGGTACAATTATAGTAAATACATCTCCTCCTATTAAAATAAGAGGTGGCTCTATTATCCTAGCTTTGGATTAAGTTCTAACCATTCAAATCTTTCACAATGATATAGAGGTAAAGATTGAGCATCTTAAGGATTATGCTTAAATATATAAGTTCATCAACTATTGGTATAGTGTTACTCTTCTGCAGAAGTGGCTTACAAAAAAATGGAAAGTCTACACGGTCAATCTTCTTCAAAATTTCTTTAAAGTGGATTTTGACAATGCAAAACATAGAGAAGATATCTTCAAGGGTGGCCCTAGTTTCTAGGGTGCATTGGTATATTCATGAAACCATGGGAAGAATGATTTAACCCTAAGGTAGTGAACTTAATCAAGGTTACCATCTAGATTCAGCTTTATGGGCTCCCTTCAAAGCTCTAGAATAAGGAAATTTTCAAACAAGTTAGAGACCAATTGGGGGAATTCATCTGCATAGTGAAAGTAATGGATGCTAGTCTTATATCTATATATGCTAGATTTTATGTCAATATTGATCTTTTCAATCCACTACCCCTATCAATTTGATTAAAATTTAAAAATAGGGAATGGGTTCAATATTTAGACTATGAAAATGTCCCCTTTTGATGAAAAATCTATCACTCTCATGGACATTTTTAATAATTTCCCTCTCCAAGAATAAAAATTAGATAAAGATGATGAGGGATTCATTAGGCTAAAAAATAAGAGCAAGGGGGTCAAATACAAAGTGTGGAAACCACCTAAGGCTAGTGAGACTTCAGTGGTGCAATCAATTGAAAAAATCACTTATTTAAGAGGTTGTGGTAGGTATTGAGGCCTTAGTTAGACTAGGTTCAACCAGGGCCACATTTTTTAAGGAAATGACCCCATTTATCCATAACATTCAAGGCTTGGACTATATTTTTTAGTGTTTCCATCCCCTTCCTCTTTAGATAGAACAAGGGTCCTTGAATAGGTGGAGATTTTGAGTTTAGATTAAGATCAAGAGGAGGTTGAATAAGATATGGAAGGATTGGATAACCTATCTCACTCACAGATGAAGCATCTTCTTGACAATATTAGTATGTCCCCACTTGAAGTTTCAAATCTTGCCATGAAACTAGTTCAAAGTGTCAAATGCAAGCCAAATAGGCCCCCACTTTCTAACTCTATTAATTTTTAATCTCAAATTAACATTGGGAAATGAGGTAAGAAGCAAATATATGAAATGATCCAAAAACACATAGATTCTCTATCTAAGGAAAAACAAAATCCTAACTTTAATGAAGAGGAGGAAAAGGGAAAAAAAATAGAGGACTCATCTTCCCTAAAAATTTTCAAGAAGAAAAACTCTAGTCTTGGGGGCATAAGCCTCTCACCTACAGTAGTAATGGGCCCAAATATTCTATGTTAATAATATCTTGTAATATGTGAGAGCTCAATGCCCTATACAAACAAAGGATGCTAAAACATCATTCTATCCAAGAAGCCAAATCTAATGTTAATCCTAGAAACAATAATGGAGGACATTCTTTACTCTAATTTCCTCAAAAAAATCTAGAAAAATTACAACTATATAGTTAAAGACTTTGTTGGCTCCTCTGATAGTCTTGCCATGCTTTGGAATCCCTCCATGATCTTAGGCACTCTTTTGTACTATTATTTCAATAGGAAATTTTTAAGGTTTAACATTTGTGGGTCCAACCAAAGCTTTATTTATGTCAATTTATATATCCTAAGTAATATCTTTGGTATGAATATATATTGTATCTCTCTTTAAAATATCAAATGTATGTACTTGAATTAAAATTGGATCCTTAAATTTGACTTCAATACAGTGACCTCCCCTTTAGATAAAATCATGAGATATAGAACCCTCTCTCTTTTTGCTTCCAACTTGGATTCCTTAATTGAATACATTTTTGCCTTTGATGTGAAACCAAGTCTAGCTCCTACACCTGGTCAAATAGATTATCAAGTGTTGCGTTCATAGCAAAAATAATTGATGGATTCCTCCTCAATTTGAATTAGATCTAATAAGGCTATCTTTTTGGATCAGACATCCTAATGGAAGATGGCTCTAATAATTATCCCATTAGTTTGGCCATCTCGAAATCCATCCCTCCATGTCTCAAACCCTTCAATTTTGAGTTAATTTGAACCAAGGAATAGTCCTTATTAGATAAAATCAAAGGCAATGAGGTATCCCAATCTTACGATCAAATCAATTTAAACTAGTTTTAAAGTTAAAGCTGGTAACACTCTAGCTCAAAGCCTAGAATAAAAATGTCTTTGGCACTTTCTTAGATAAAAAGGCAATGTTACAATCCAAACCTTATAATTTGTAAAAAAATATAATCCTCAATGGCATGAATGAATATCCCAAGACCAAGGAATAAAATATTGTGGGTGATTGGAATAGACTTCTCATGTAAGAATAAATATATTATAAGTATAAATCAAGATTCAGATGGCTCAAAGAAGGAGACAGGAATACACACTTATGTCATAAATTTGAAATCATGAGAATAAAATTCAATATAATATCCAACATTCTCACCCTTGAGGGAGACACTCTACCTTAATATATTCAAATTAAGAAAGAAAATGAACCTTTCTTCAAAACCCTTCTCTCAAAATTAGATACAAATAGATTAGTTATCAAAGAGGAAATCTTCAGTTAGATCAACTCCCTAATATCTAGGGCTGATAACTTATCCTTAAATTTAGCTATTTATTAGGATGAAATCAAAAAAATCTCTTTCAATATGGATAAGGCTCCAAGGCTAGATAGATTCCCAATCAGATTTTATCAATCCTATTGAGATATTGTGAGGATAAACATTACAGTTGTAGTTCAAGAATCTAGAAGACCCAAGTAACTTTTGAAGTAGATGAATTCAAAATTCATATTCCTCATTCCCAAGAAATAATATGATATTAACTTTTAAACTTACAAACATATCTCTGTTTGAAATGTTTGTTATAAAATCATTACCAAGGTAATGGCAAATAGATTAAAAATCTACCCAAAATGATCTCCAAGGAGCAGGGGGTTTCATGGCAAGGAGGTAAACTCTTGATGGCATAATCATTTCCCATGAGATGGTGCATTCAATATATTCTCAAAACTAAAGTAACATGATGATAAAGTTAGATATGAACAAATTTTTCAATATATTCAATTAGGATTTTGTCCTTAGCATTTTATAAAAGTTTGGCTTTGATCAACTTTGGAGGGATTAGATCTTTAGTTGTATTAATACCCAAAAAATATTATTTTTTTATTGTGAGCCTTATTTTTTTGGTGCTTCAAGAGTTCTATGGAAAGGTGACCTCATACCACCCTAATTATTTATAATTTTAGTTGAATCTTTAAGAAGATGGCTCACACATCTCAAAAACTTGAATGTTCTAAATGGAATCTATGTGGCTTCTAATACTCCTAGAATCACCCACCTCTAGTTTGATGATAAAACTAGTCTTACTATCACTACCTCCATTGAGAATGTGATCTCTTTCAAAACAATCTTGATCTATATGAACAATCTTCTAGCCAGCAAGTCAAAATGAAAAAATCTAAGGTATTCTTTAAAACTAACAGATTCACTCAACTATCTATCTATAAATTTCTCAACATCAACCTAGGTGTTCTCCTCTACTCTTACCTTGGTATTCCTCTTTTTTTGGGATAAAATACATAATGATTTAGAAGATAATTATTGACAAATATCTTTGAAATATATAAGTATGGAAGGGATAATGGCTCTCTTTTACAAGATGAATTCAACTTATTAAATCTTACTTGCAAGCCATGCCAATATACATGATGTCAATTTTACCCATACCTTTTAAAGTGGAAACTTTTCTCAAATCCATCCAAATAATATTTCTTTAGGTTGAAACTGATGATATTAGAAAATTTCCTTTGGATAAATGGGAAAAAACTTATCTCCCCTGTGAATAAAGAGGGCTTGGTTTTAGGCTCAATAGAAACATGAACTTGGATTTAGAAACCAAGTTGTTTTAGAGACTATATACTGAAAGGCACACTCATTGGATTATAATTATTAGAATAAAGTACCTAGAAAACATGCTCCTAAAAGAATATTCTCTATAAGAACTCATATAAGTAGTTTACATTCTTGGAATTTGATGGTCAAATCTAGGCTCATCACCAAATCACTGATATGATGGAATGTCGGTAAGGGAAACAAGGCAAAATTTTGGGTGGAAACCTATATTTCCTCATCTCCTCTCAATAGTTTGAACAATGTCCACAATATCTATAACTAGTGCATGAAGTGTCATAGTTCTTGTCCAATACTATTTCAATAGGGACAAAGATGATTGGGTAGACATTCAAGTGCCAAATCATCTCATAGATGAAAATATCACTCTTCTTACTATTCTCTTGCCCTTTCAATTCAAAAAAAAGGTTGATAATATAATTTGGATGGGCTCTTAAACTATAAATTACAAAGTGAAGGATGGATACAAAATATCCTTAGTAATAAACACACAAGATGTAGGAACCTTTTCCTGCCTCTTAGGTTTGGTTTAAACATGGTCTTCCCAAGGCAAATGCTTTCCTTTAGACTACTTGTATGGATCACATCCTCTCTTTTTGAAATCTTGGAAAGAGATGCTTCCAATTCTCATCCATATTTGTGTCATGCTATAATAATGAAGAATATTAGATCATCTTATCATCTATCATTGATACCCATTGAAAATCTAGAGCTTCCTTCTCCAAACATTAAATCTTACCTTTGTTTTTTTCCAAAAATAGTAAAAGATGTAGTCTCAGGCTAGGATTTTAAATTCAAATCTCCTCCACTTTAGAAGATTTAGTAATCACTCCAAGCCATTGTATGTTGTAGCATCTAGTTAGAGAAATAGAATAATTTTTAAGAATGAGTCCAAAAAAGCTCCCCTAATCATTGCTTCTATTTTGAAAATTCTTAAAGAGTTACTAATCATTTGGCCTCAAAAAATGGCAAAATTATCCCTAAAGAACATCTTTTCCTTATCAAATGGAAATATACTCTTGATTTCCTCCCTAATAATAGGGTTAGTAAAAATTATAAGTGGCATTTAACTAGTTGGTCTCCTCCTTAGGGTCACTTGATCAAGCTTAATTTTGATAGAGCTACAAAGGGAAACATAGGTTGGGCTAGTGCCAGAGGTATATTTAGAGACTCCATCAATAACTTTATTCTTAAATATAATGAATATTTGGGTATATGCACCAGTAAATTTATTGAATCCAAGGCTCTTCTAGAGATGGATTTCCATAGCATCATAGTAGAGATGGACAAATCTTGATATTGATAGAGACTCCTAGCTAATTATGAAAGTAATGAATTTAAGAAATATCACTAATTGGAATATTTACAACATCTTATAGGATTGTATAAATATTTATGAGAATTTTTTGCACTTCAACCTCCATCACACCTATTATGAAGGCAACTAGGTTATGAACCAATTTTTAAATATGAGTGTTAGACTTAATTTCCAAGACAATCACTTAGACTTAATTCACTCACAAAATATGGACTCAAAATCTAAGAATCTCATTGAGTTGGATATCCATCAATAATATTAATGATTTAATCTAGTGAACCATACCATATCATCACCCAAGGAATTTATCTTTGATTTTAGTGTCTTATGGACATAATGACTTGGTATGATAATCAATTCATATGGAAGCAAGTGTATATAGACAATATTTTTAAGATTTATAATTTACTAGCACTTTCTCTCTTGTAAGAACCTATAAATTTTCAATTTCTCTAAGTGCATGCCTTAAAGAGTACACTAAGAAAGGGGTGGGCATACCTTTGGTGATTCACAAGATTGTTGGTTTGTATGCCATTACCTAAAACCACTACAAGTTACTTTCATCCAACTCCTTAAGCAATTAAAACTCAATTATACACTTGCCTAAGTAATATTCATGCACACCTTTTTCTAAATTTCCATACTATGTTATCCCATTTGATCTTGTTGGGAACTCAATGCATGTTATAGAATTCCATCAGCCTAGTTGACCTAGTTTGAGGCCTAATGACATAGTTTTTCCTACCAAACAAGATCAACCTAGACAACCTTGTCAACTAAATCCTTAGGAGGTTTAGGTTCAATCCTTGGCTATAAATACCCCCTTCACTTCATTTATAAAGAGAGGAACATTTATTTTCACACTGCTACAACTCCCAATTCTACTATTTCGACATTAGAGGAGTCATTGCTTAGGGTTTAACCTTAGAGGGAAAGAAGCTTGTCTTGTGGGAAAGTCTTGGATGAAAGGTAGGAGTCTTTTAGCCTAGAGATAATTTCTATAATATGACCCTTATAAATCCACAACAACCTCTTGCAAAGCATCATTGTCCAAGAAAGATATTGAGGCATGATAAGTTTAATTCAAGGTAAGTATTCCTAAATTTTACTTTTTCATTTAGTATATTATATATTTCACAAAGTAGTAGGATGAATGTTTTACTCCTTACTTAATTTACCTCTACATTGACTTGAGTAGAGTTTTATTTTCATGTTTTATTTTATTTATTATTAATTATCCCCTTTGTGCCACAAACTTTAGTGAGCACTAGATTAGATTTATTTTATGTATTGTATGCTTAACTAGGGTTATTGCATAATGTCATTTGCTTAGGGGATTTTGAACCCTCTCCTTTGATGTTATGTGGTAATACATCCCTTAGTTAGGTTTATTGGATCCAAATTGGTCATGTCTTGATAAAAATAGCAATGCAAAGAATTGTTTTGGTAAGATTACCTTCTCTAAATTAGAATCCACTAAGTAGGAAAAGTTACAGATCCATCCTAACTTTTTGCATACATTTTGGTGAACCCGATGTGAATCTAAGCCTTTTAATTTTTAATTTTCATTTATAATCAACTAGATAGAGCATATCACCTAGTTTTATATTTTTTGCATTTATTTTCAACTAGGTTGAGCCTATTGACCTACTTATATTATTTGTGTGAAAAATTTCAACTAGGTCAGGCTTGTCGACCTCATTTTATATTTTATGCATAGGTTTCCAACTTCATCGACCTTATTGATCGAGTTCTATTTTTTATGTGCAAGGGTTTCAATTCCATAAAATTGGGTCAAGCTAATTGATCCATTCATTTATAATAACTCATATGCCTAACTAATCTGACTTGCTCAATTTTTTTCATTTTTGTATTTCACTTTTAGCTAACTAAATTGATCTAGCTTCATTTTCTTTTTTTTATCATTTTTATTTAAACTAGCTCAATTATGTTCAATAACATTTTTCTCTACCTTTAAATGATCAAAAACTCACTTAAATGACCTAGTCTAAAAATAATTCAATATTTTCAAGAAAAATTACTAAATTAACCTAGTCGATCTAATTCTATCTTCTAGGTTCATTCTAAATAGCCTAGTATTTTCATTTTGTCAATTTTTAAGTAAATTTTATTTCTCATTTTTTAGCTAAAATTCAAATTATGTATTATTTTCCTCAATTTTTAAGTTTTTTAAAACTATACCCACATATTTAACTATATCAATGTACTCAATCTAGTTTTGTGCCTATTTTTATATAACCACACTAATTCAAAAAGGTCAAATTTATTTGCTCTAGCCTATTTTGTAACAAATTGAGTCGATTAACTCAACTTTATTCTATCATGTTTTCCCAACTAGATCGAATCACTTGATCTTGTTCTGTATGTTTTAATTTTATAACATAGGCAAAGGAAATTAACCTCCATTTTATAATAATTATATTCACTTTGTTTTTTAATTAATTGATTGTTTTTTTGCTTTCAAAAATTACAAACTTGGTTTTTGACAAAATTGATTTTCACCTTTACTTTATTTTTGCTTGGCTTTCACTAGAAACTATGTATCGATAATTTTAAAACTACTTAGATACTATCATGAAAGGCTAAAGAATATTCTATTTATGGTCTTTATCTATCATTTATAGATATCATAGCATGAAGGGCTTACCCTAATACTTATCGTTATAGTTCATAGGTAAACACAATATGATAGGTTCCACGTACCTCATGGTATTTTGAAAAATGCTTAGGTTTTCCATTTGTATTGAACCTTAAGAATCTATCCATCCATTTAATTATGTGGTGCATCAATTAGAAGTTAGCACTAAGAAGTTACTTCTAGAATTTCTTCCATAGTCAAATCTCTAAAACATTGATTTGACACTATCTAACAGACAAGCCAGTATCTTTAGAAGCCTAAACTATCAATCACAACCTTTAGTATAAACTTCATGATATTGTTACTTAATTAGTTAGCATCTAAATTACATTCTTGTTGATTGATGTTTACCATTTTATGTTATATTGTAGACTAAATTATCTAGAGTTGATACAAGTTTTGTGTTGTATGTTTTAATTAGATCAAACAACTCACTCTAGTTGCTTATGTGATTTGATTAATTTATATATTTAGAACTAAATCATCCAAATTTAGATCATTTAAAAAAAAATTGGACTATAGAACTAGATCAACTAGCTCAACCTAATCAACTTATAGACTGTTCTTTTTTTTACTTTGCCAACTAGATTGACCAACTTGACCTAGTCAACTTACATAATATTCTATTTTTCTATTTTGTAAACTAGATCGACCAACTCAACCTAGTTAGTTTACAAATTATTATATTTTCCTATTTTCCAACTAAATCAACTATCTCGACATAATAAGTTTAAAAATTCTTCTATTTTCCTATTTTCCCAACTAGATCAACTATTTCAACCTAGTCAGCATACAAACTATCATATTTTTTTAATTTTCCAAATAGGTCGACCAACTTGACCTAGTCTAATTATAAATTACTCTAGTATCCTACTTTCCCAACTAGATGAACTAGCTTAGTTTAGTATATGCTATCTGACTTAGTTCATTATTAGATTATTTTATATTCCCTACTCAAAAATCAACTAAATAGACCTATTCAACTTTATGTCTCTTGGTCAACATAGTTAACTTTATAACCAAAATCAAACTTATTTGGCTAATCTAGTCTAATTAGTGGTTGACTTAGTTTTATTTTTAAAAATATTTCCCTACAAAAAAATTCACATTATATTTATCCTATATACCCTACTTAGCATCATAAAATCACTTATAAAAATCTTTCTTGATAATTTTAACCCATTTATAATATAGATGGGCTATTCTTTCTTACCCACCCTAGCCACCCAAGAGGATAATCTCTCATGGTTCACTTATTCCCACCCTTGATCTAACTTTGTTGACTACAACATGGTTAAAATTACCCAGAGTGATGATTTAGATGGATCTAACACATTTCTCATTATAACACCCTATCTTAACTTCCTTATTATACCATTAGAGCAATAGATACTAACATATAAAATACTACCATAGGGAATCCTCATATATGAAACATTCCTATCCCTAAACTTGGGAATGTTCCTATTTCCAACACTAATAATCAAACTCATCAACCTCCCCCCATTACTAGAAACCAAAATACACCAATCAATACCACTCAATTTTTTTCTCAAAAAATGAATGTTATGCAAATAGCCAAAAACTCCCAAATGATGTAATTGTGACATCACATTTTATAAATGACTAATCAACCTCCTCTTATCATGCCTCAAAATAACCAAAATTTTATTCCTCTTCCTCTCAAGGATGTCAATGGGAATATCATTTTTCAACCTCTTATGCATAACAAGGTGCTTCAAAATATTTAAAATAAAACCTTAGCTCTTTCTATAGTATCCATTAATATTGAAAATTTATCTCCAACCATTAAATATGATGCAACTAATGACCCTATTTATTTCCTTAAATGATTTGGTAATTTATACAAAGAATGGGTCCAAAATAATACTTTCACTACTACCAAACTTTTAGTTAAAACATTTAAAAGATATGTTTTGTAATGGTATAATCAACTCCCTCAAAATTCTATATCACAATTAGAGGATTTGGTTAATGCTTTAGTTAAGTAGTTTCCACAAAATGATCTCCCACAAAATTGTCTTACCCATTTTATCAATGCTAGGTAATTACCTTTGAAATATGCCCATTCTTTCATCAAAATATGGAAATCACTAGCTCATAAATAAAATCACAACATGACTGATGATAACCTTTTTATAATATTTATCATAGCTTTAACACCTTCTCTTCAATATTATTGATGTGTGTTTTGGCACGTGCCAACATTCTAGGCTCACATTGAAGCTTGTCTCTCTTGAAAGGATATCCTAAGGAATCTCGCCAAAGTTTTTATCTATATGGTCATGGTGCAATCATCTTCCCTCAATCAGGCATTGTGACGGTTCTAATTCAAGGGCCCCGTGTTGATGTGAAATTTTATTTTAGTGATATTCAGGGTACTTGAACAATGTCAAAAGTTTATGTTTGTTATTTAAATTTAATATTGGTTTAATTTGTGTTCATAATGGCCAAATTTACATTCATTCACTCATCATTTGATAGGAAACTAGAATAGTTAAACACATTTTAAACATGCCCAAATAGATAAATCAGTCAGGCAGGGTTTTGTTTAATGAGTGTTACGATTGATTTTAATGTGAATTCATTCTATTCATTTAGAATTTAATAATGTAATAACAAAATGGAGAAAATAAATCAATATCAATATATCCATTTTACTAGATTATTTTCAAACCCTAAGCTAATCATTTGATAAAAATATAGGGAAAAAGGAGAAATAAAAATCCTACAATAGTGATGAG
Organism: Torreya grandis; assembly: GCA_037957365.1. NCBI lineage: Eukaryota > Viridiplantae > Streptophyta > Pinopsida > Cupressales > Taxaceae > Torreya > Torreya grandis. Next base: position 2,293,606 of record JARHVA010002534.1, on the reverse strand, counting down.
AAAATCAAGATTTTGATTGAATAAACTCTATAAACTGGTTGTTGGAGAAATCATTAGTTACATAATCCATTCCAAATATAATTCAATCCTCTATGAGAAGAGGATGAATAAAACATAGCAACCACTACCATATTAATTCATAAATAGAAGCAAGTAGTCTATAAATCTTTGTATTAATCACACATCCATCATTTAAAAATTGAATTTGAGTTCATTATAATCAATATCGCAAAATTTTACCAACATAATGGAAAGGGAGGAGTTTAAGGATATAAAATAAACTAGAATTCATAAAATAAAAGCTTGATTACCAAAATTCTCTCATGGAGGAGAAATTGCCAACTTTGGAGAGTATAATGTAATCATTATATACATTTTTTATCTTCCATGTGGGATATTTTTTCCTCCAAAAATTAAATAACCACCATTAATGGATTAAACTACCACATTTTCCTTCATTATCCTCTAAATCCTACCAATTTCACTATTTACCTATGAAACAGAGCCAAAAATGATTTAAACCCTTAATTAAACATCTAGAATAGTGTTTTAGGTCATTCAAAACAAAACTGCTCTCAAATAAAGAGGAATTTTTTGGTGATATGATTTTCATTGATGTTAAAAGGGAGATTATTGGAATGAAATTGGAGAGAATAGCATGATTTATAGTTTCATAATGTAAAGTTATCATACTTTTATAGAGACCATTTATGGAGAATTGAAGAGTAATTGTTTAAAGATATTTTATGGATTTTTCAAGTGCATCCTGGATATATGGTCCATAGGTTCAGATGAAGATAAATGAGCTCAAAAATAAAAATTTTACCTCTTATAAATTACAAGGTTTATTAGTTAAACCCTAAGGTTTTAAGCCATGGAATTCACAGGCATGTTCTATTTTTAGGTTGATTAGATATACGCAAGAACTGGTTACTTAAGTTATATCTTAAGTCCTTGTCATCATTGTGAAACTAGCCCTTTCGACCTATAAATTATTGGCTTGAGAAATTATCAAAGATATTAATATTTCCTATGTCTTAGACTTAATATTTACCCCAACTTGATCAATGGTTAATGCTTAATCATACGTTAAAGATCTAATGAAGCATATCAAAGTCAATTTGTCAAAAGCACCTATGAGTAAATGTGTTAGTGATAAGTGTCATAATCATGAATCTTTCATATTAAATCTATGGATAATTTTAAATTCAAATATTCAAGGATTAACATGAGAAAGCTAAGTGTCATAATAGAGATAATTGATAGCAAATATACAGAAGGCACGTGAAGATACCAAGTGTCATACTCATAGGAGCTTGTCAAATATAAAGATCAAGGTTATTCCAAGGATCAAAAATGAGTAGGTGATCATTTAATGAATATATAACAGAGGTAATAGACTCAATGAGATGAAGTGCTCAATATTTAATGACATAGAGACAAGTTAAAGACCAAGCTACTTTGATGAGATCAATAGAGTGTATATGTTCTAAAGACTTAGGAATCAATGAGATGAGATTAAGAGCTTGATGTTTAATAATAGATAGAGATAAATTCCATGCTACTTATGAAGATATAAAGGAACATATGATTTTAGATCAAAAGATCCAATGAATGTATTGTAAAGTTGAAACATTAAATCCCAGAAGCATACAAGGATCCAATGGAATGCATGAGCCTATCATAACTTGATCTAATAAACACATTTTAAATTTTATAAAATTACATGAGGATCATTATATCTTGGAATGAAACTTAAGATCAATTATTAGTATTTAAATATTTATTCATCACAATGGTCAAGTGGAGGACCATGCAAGAAAGATGCATTATATGACATAGATATAGATTGTTGTAATCAATATAAATTGTGTAAAATGGCATATACATCAAAAATAAAGCCTCAAATATGCTAAATATATTAAAATATAGATATTTATTATGGTGATTCATGAATTCAAGAAGTGGGAAACTTGTAGGAGCATGATGTGTTACAAACCAAGTGTGAACATAGAGAAGATATGAGAGCTAGATATAATGTTTATATATATATATATATATATATATATATATATAGATATATGTCATCTGGGATACAATAAAGGTTGTTGTTACTATTGAATAGAGATTAATTTAGAGAGAGAGAGGTGGAGAGGAAGAGATTAATGAAGTGTGTTCAATAGAGAAATTTATAGACATAGAGATAGTAGGGTAGAGAAGAAGAGAAGATAAGAGAAAGATTTATAGAGCATGATCAGTTATAGACCAGATATATAATAGAGAATTAGAATTGGATTCATTTATGAATTAATATTTTAATCCAAATTTGTAGCTACATATTTTGAATATATATTTTATTGGTTGGTGTCATCAAATAAGCTAAATTGGTGCTCAGTTAGGGAGCAGTGCTTCTTTAGAGTAGGTGCTCTTAAATTAGGGGATTGGTGTCTCCTTAGGGTTAGTGCCCTTAAATGTTTTAACCAATGAGGTTTTGATTGTGAGGATGGATTAGAATAGTATATTATAGAAATTTTTTTATTGTGGTTTTTCCCATATTGGGTTTTCGACGTACATTGGGTGTTATGCATATTTGTGTGTGTGTGTGTGATCTCTATATATATGTTTTAATATACATTATAAGGATTAATTTAATCAATCTATTGATTCACCCCAATCTCAGTAGATAGTTTTTTTCCAATAATTGGTATTAGAGCCATGGTTCCTTAGAAGAAGCTTAATCAGTTCAAGTAGATCTTGGATGGTGAACACGAATGGCTAGCTAAGAAGGCTCTTCCTCAAATAAATCATCTCTTTTTGATGGATCAAAATATGTATTTTAGAGAATTATAATAGAATCATATTTACATTCATTATGGTTTGATGTATGTATTTCTATTTTAAATAGATATATAGCTATTGCTACAACTCTTACTGATCAGGCTTCAAAGAAGGCATATGAGAGCAATGCCAAGGAAAAGAATGTTATCCTTTATATATTGTCAAACTCATAGTTTTTTAAAGTGATGCTTTTTCAAAATGCATAAGATATTTGGAATAAATTGAAAATAATCTATGAAGGTGATGATAAGGTAAAACAGGCCAAACTAAAAATGTACAAAGGCAAGTTTGAAAGTCTTAAAATGAATAAAGAGAAAATTGTAGACTACCTCCTTAGACTAGATGAAATAGTCAATATAATTAGAGGCCTTGGAGAATATATGAAAGATTCAATCATTATCAAAAAGGTCTTAAGATCTCTACCATCAAAGTATGATTTTAAAATCTCTATAATAGAGGAAGAAAGAGATTTAGATAAACTCATTGTTGATGAATTGCATGGAACCTTCACTACCTATGAGATCAGAATGGGAGACGTAGACATTTTTAAGAGAGAATTTGCATTCAGATCAACCAAACAAGTAAAATTAGAAGCACCTACATCCATATCAGAGGAGACTGATGAAGAAGAAGCCAACTTTATCATAAAATTAAGAAGAGGGTCTAAAAAATATAAAGGTAAGTTGCCCTTTAAATTCTTTAACTATGGTAAGGTAGGAATTTTTCTACTAAATGCCCTTATAAAAAAAAAGGATAACTTTGAGCAAGAAGAGGATAGTAAAAATATGAAACCCCACTATTCTAAGAATAATAACTTCTTCAAAAATAAGAAAGGCCTATACACAAAAAAAGATAGTGATTCATTGGATGATTTTGATATTTCTAATGATGACCATGACTGTGCCTTTATGGCTAAAGAGAAGGAAGTCATATTCATGATATTAGGATCAGCTTTTTTGGATCAAGAAGAAGTTGAAGACTCAAATGAAGAAAATAAGATGAAGTAGATCTAGAGTGTGAACTCATCTATGCTCTAGATGAAAATGGTAAGCTAAGAAAATAAAAATCAAAATAGAAGAAGCATGGACAAAAGGAGATTGAAAATGTGTCCAAAAGTCTTAAAATTTTGATCAAATCATGGTTAGTCTAAAGACACAAGTTGAAGAGGCTAAAAGAATAAAATATATAGTCAAACTTGAACTACAATATAAATCTAATGAATGCATGAAGTTAGAAGTAGAGATAGTGTCTTTGTGAAAAAACTTGAAAAAGTTAAATAACAAATAGACAAAGGTCTAAAGCTAAAAGGAGGTTTAATTATTCTTGATGAGTTGATCAACTCTCAAAAGCCATTGAAAGATAAATCTGGTCTCAATTTTGAAAAAGTGAAAAGTCCCATAACTAGTACATATGCAAACTTATATGACAACCTCAAAGTAGAAGGAGAATTAAGAACCAAGAAAGAGAAAGCTTGTAAGAATATAAATACAAATAGTAGAACTATAGATGAAAAGAAAGGTGAAAAGAAGCCTGAAGAAAATAAGAAGGATAATGAATCAATCACTACAAACTCAAAGAAGATGTAGAAAAAAAAGGTAGCTTATCTAGATGGTTACATAAAGGTGAGAGACTTAAATAAGTCAAAGTTAAGAAGACCTCCTCATCTTGCACAAAAAAATGTTATGACTAGGTATTCCTCATCTTTCTATGGTTATTGTTATACCTGTAACTAGTTTGGACATAGGGCTAGTGATTGTATAATTTTACCTAAAAGGAGAACAAATTTTATAAGTATAAATTCATTTTCCCCATTATTAGATACAAATTTAACATGTTATAATTGTAATAATTTTGGTCACATAGCTAAACAATGTAGAATAAACTTTATAAGACCAAAAATAAAAAATAAAAACATGCCTCCCAATTTGAACAAAGGTTCACAAGTCTCTAAAAAAAGGAAAATTAAGCCAAATAATAAACCCAAGGATGTGTGGAAAGTGAAAGATCAATCTATGATTACTCAAACTACATAGTATACTAAGGAGTAGAATTTATGGATAATAGACAATGGTTGATCAAAACATATGACTGGTGATAAGAGAAAGTTCATCAAAATAATCAAATGTAAGGAAGGATTTGTCAACTTGGGAGACAACATTATAGTAAAGAACCAAGGTAAAGTAACCTTGAACATAGATGGAAAACTACCTACACATGATGTCCTTTATTTTGGATGATTTAAACATAATATACTAAGTGTCAACCAAATGTGTGACAATGGATATAAAGTCACATTTAATGTAGAAGGATATAAGATAAGTAAATATGGAAGATTAGTTATAGAAGGGAAAATAACTAAAAGCAACATTTATAATCTTAGTGAAGTTAATGGTAATAGATGCCTGCTAGGAAAGATTGATGAGAGTTGGTTATGGCATAGAAGAATGGGCCATGTCAATTTTGACAACCTAGTAAAGGTGATCTTAAATAAGTGTGTTAGACATATGCCTAAGATAACCAAACCTTTAGACACTAATTTCAAGGAATCTCAAAAAGGAAAGTAGACAAGGGTTAGATTTCAAACAAAGGAGTATGAAACTATAAAGCCTCTAGAATTAGTTCATAGTGATCTTTGTGGTCTTACTAAAACAAGAAGATCTAAAGGAGAGAGATACTTAATGGTTTTCATAGATTATTACTCAAGAATGACATGGGTAACCTTTTTGAAGGATAAGTTTTAGGCATTTGAAATATTCAATATCTTTAGGGCCATAGTAGAGAATGAGATTGGACAAAAAATAAAATACTTAAGATCTAATAGAGGTGGAGAATTCACCTCAAATGATTTCATAGAATACTATGAGAATTATGGAATCAAAAGGCATTACTCTGTAGCAAGGACTCCAAACCAAAATGGAGTTGTTGAAATAAATAATAGAACAGTCAAAGAAATGGCTAGAACAATGATCAAAGAGGCCAAGTTACCTAATGGATACTGGAGAGAAGTAGTAAAAATTATATTATATATCTTAGATTAAGTTCAACTGAGAGTAAATAGTGATAAAACCCACTATGAACTATGGTATGGAAAACCTACCTCTATTAAGTATTTCAGAGTGTTTGGAATCAAATGCTACATCAAGAGAAAAGAAGACAAATTGGGAAAATTTGAATAAATATGTGATGAAGGAATATTTCTTGGTTATTCCACCTAGATAAAATCATACATATGTTACAATAAAAGGATACACAATATTGTAGAGAGCATCAATGTAAAGTTTTAAGAAGGCTTGAAACATGTTTAACCTAATAGAGAAATCTGTAATGAAGAATTAGATTATGAAGAGGAAGTAGCTAATGAAGAGCATGAGGAAGTAAATGAAAAGGCATTTATAATATTTGTTCAAAAGGATCATCCTATAGAGTAGATCATTGGAAATAAAAATGAAAGAGTTTAGACAAGGAGAAGAGTTGCACAAAACAAAGAGCAATTAAGTTTTGCTCTACTATCTAAAATTGATCCTAAGAACTATGTTGAAGCCAAAAAGGATGAGAACTAGCTAAAGTCCATGAAAGAACTAAACCAAATTGAAAATAACAAAACTTGGAAATTAGTTCCAAGACCTTCAAACAAGAATGTAATAGGTACAAAGTGGGTCTTTATAAATAATCTCAGTGAGGATGGAATTGTTATAAGGAATAAGGAAAGATTGGTGTGCAAAGGATATGCACAAGTTGAGGGCATAGATTTTGAGGAAACATTTGCTCTGGTTTCTATATTAAAAGCTATAAGAATGTTTCTAGCATTCTTTGTTTATAAGAAGTTCAAATTATATCAAATGGATGTTAAGTCTACTTTTTTTAATGGGAACATAGAAGAGGAAGTCTACATAGAATAACCTAAAGGTTTTTAGCTATTAGAGGAAGAATATTATGTGCGCAGATTAAAGAAAACTCTGTATGGTCTAAAATAGGCACCTAAAGCATGATATTCAAGATTAGACTAGAACCTGCAATAATAAGGATTCAATAAAGGAAGTGTAGATCAAAAAATGTACTTTAAATTAGAAGGTGAACATATCTTGATTATTGTTTTTTATGTAGATGATATCATTTTTGGTGGTAGAAACAATAGAATGTGTAAATAATTTTTTACTCAAATACAAAATGAGTTTGAGATGTATATGCTTGGAGAATTTTTTTTCTTCCTAGGTCTACAGATAGCCAAACCAAGTATGCTAAGGAAATTCTCAAGAATTTTGGGATGGAATATATCAAACCAATAATTACTCCCATGATAACTATCTATAATTTGAGAAAAAAGTATGAGTCCCTCGATTCAAATTAGACTATGTACAGATCAATGATAGGTATCTTATTATACCTAACTATATCAAGAATAGATATCATGCAAGTAGTGTGCATGGTTGAAATATTTCAAGCTACTCTTAAATAATAACATGTTAATGAAATGAAAATAATCTTTAGATATATCAAGATCACAATTAACTATGACCTATGGTATCCTACAAGTGAAGACTTCACTTTGACAACATATACAGATGTTGATTAGGTAGGAAGTGTGGATGATAGAAGAAGCACTAGTCGTGATGCATTTTTCTCTGGAAACAAACTTGTTTCATGGCTAAGCAAAAACCAAGAGTTTGAATCTTTCTAAAGTAGAAGGAGATTATGTGTAAGTAGTGGCATGTTGCACTCAAGTCTTTTGGATGAAGCAATCACTCAAAGACATCAAGATAGAATACAAAACACCTATCTCTATTCTTTGTGATAATTCAAGTGCTATTAACATATTAACAAATCTAGTGATGTATTTTATAACTAAGCACATATAAATTAAGTATCACTTCTTAAGATAAAAGTTTATAGATCAAGAGGTCACAATGGAATATGTGCCAACTTAGGATCAAGTTACAGACATATACACCAAACCTCTTCCTAAGGAACAATTTGAGTATCTGAGATATAAATTGGGAGTGGTGGCTCCTAAATCACATCACTAGATCCTAGTGATAGGGTATGAGTCAAGGGGGAGTATTATATAAGTATTTTTAATCCCTAAAAGAAGAGAGAAAAGGCAACTCACGTATGCATATTTTTAAAAATTTCTAATGAGTTGATGGTTGTAGATTCTTGGACAAACTCCTTTATCTGATAAAGGGGGAGAAAAATTTAGAAAAACTATGATAAAGTTGGATTCATTTTATCATTGATGGCAAAGGGGGAGAAAAAGTGTGAATGCCCTCTGTAAAAGTTTGAAATAATAGAGCATGTGTCCAAATTGAGTTTTGGCAAATATTCCATTACATAAGGGGGGAACCAGTTTGGTATGAATAATTTTAGCTCAATTTCATTAAAAGTAAATAAAATTAATACTAGAGGAGCAGAGTATTATAAGATTATATTATTTCATTTGCCAGTAATGCCAAAGGGGGAGATTGTTGGCAATATGATTGTCATTGATGTCAAAAGGGAGATTATTGGTATGAGATTGGAAAGAAGAGCATGTTTTATAATTTTACAGTGCAAAGTTGTCATGCTTTAATAGAGTCCATTTTTGGAGGATTGAAGAGTAATTGATTGGAGATTTGTTATGGGTTTTTCAATTGCATCCTAGATATATGGTCTACAGGTTTAGATGAAGAGAAATGAGCTAAGAAATAATTTTTTTTAGCTCTCAGACATTACAAGGTTTCTCAATTAAACCCTAAGTGTTTAATCCATGGCATTCATAGGCATGTTTTATTTTTAGGTTGACTGGATATATGCAATAACTAGTTACTTAAGTTATATCTTAAGTCCTTGTTGTCATTTTTCAACTAGCCCTTTCGACCTACCAATTACTAGCTCGATTAGTGATCAAATACATTAATATTTCCTAAGTATTAGACTTAATATTTGTCTCAACTTAATAAATTATTATCACTTAATCATACATTGAATATCTAATGAAGCCTAAAAATTTTAATTTTTCAAAGGTACCTATGATTAAACACACTAGTGATAAGTGTCACAATCACAGAGCTTGCACAGTAAATCTATGAACTAGTTTAAAGTCAAATAGTCAAGGATTAACATGGGAATGCCAAGTGTCATAATAGCAAGAACTAACAGCAAATGTATAGAAGGCATGTGAATATGCCAAGTGTCACACTCATGGGAGCTTATCAAAGATAAAGATCAAGTTTCTTCTAAGGATCAATAGTGAGTAGGTGATCATGAAATGAAGATATGATAGAGTGAATAGACTCAATGAGATCAAGTGTTTAATGTTTAATGACACAGAGGTGAGTTAACAACTAATATACTTTGATGAAATCAATGGAGCATATATGTTTCAAAGACTTAGGAAGAAGTGAGACAAGATTAAGATCTCAATGTTTAATGATAGACAAAGATAAAATTCATGTTACTTTGAAGATATAATGGCTTGTGGGAACTTAGATCAAAAGATATAATGGATGCATTTTAAATTTGAAACATTAAAGCCTAGAAACATACAAGGATTCAACAGAGTGCATGAGCATGTTAGAACTTGATCTAATAGATGAATTTTAAAGTTGAGCAAATTAAATGAGGATCATTAGATCTTGGTGCAAAATTTAAGATCAATGGTCAGTATTTAAAGATTTATTCATCACAATGGTCAAGTAGAGGCCCTTGCAGGAAAGATGCACTATACAACAATATAGATTATTCTAATCAATATAAATTGTGTAATATGACATATGTATCAAAATATAGCCTCACATAAGCTAAATATAGTAAAATATAGAGAATTATGGTAGTGGTGCATGAATTCAAGAAGTGAGAAACTTGTAGGAGCATGATGTGTTACATACCAAGTATGAACATAAATAAGATATGAGACCTTGATACAATGCTTATATATATGTTATCTAGGATATAATAAAGGATATTATTATTGATGAATAGATTCAAATTGAGAGAAAGAAATGTAGAGAGGAAGAGATTGATGAATTGTGTCAAATATAGAAATAGAGAGACATAGAGACAAGGGGGCAAAAAAGATAAGAGAGAGATGCGAAGAGCATGATCATTTATAGGCTATACCTATAATAGAGAATTAGAATTGGATTCATTTATGAATCAATATTTTAATCCAAAGTTGTAGCTCTATATTTTAAATATATATCTAATTGGTGGGTGCCATTAGATAAGCTGAGTTGGTGATCAGTTAGGGATTTGGTGCTTCTTTAGAGTAGGTTCTCTTAAATCAAGGGATTGGAGTCTCCTTAGGGTCAGTGCCCTTAAATTTTGTAACTATTGAGGTCTTGATTATGAGGTTAGATTAAAATATTAGATTCTAGTAGTTTTTCCTCACTGTGGTTTTTCCCATATTGGGTTTTCCATATACATTGGGTGTTATGCATATTTGTGTGTGTGTGTGTGTGTGATCTCTACATATATGTTTTAATATTCATTAAAAGGATTAAAAGGATTGATTTAATCAATATACTATATCACCACCCCCTATCAATAGATAGTTGTGTTTTAATAGATGTTGGGTGAATATTTTGTCAATCAGCGTACTGATAAAAAAATAGTTCTGATCAACCACAGTAAGAAGATTGGTCGGCCAAGTGTGTAGGTTTACCACATCAAAAGGGGACTAATTTCTCCTCTCATCAAGGGGAGGTTCCCTATAGATATGCTTATATATATATATATATATATATATATATATATATATATATAGAAAATAACACTCAAGGGTAGGATAAACCATCCATCTCTCTTTTTTTAGAGATTATGTGCAAAAATCAAAGGAGAAATCCTGATGAAATGATAGAAGACACTCCTCTTCTTTTAGAAGTGTTGTTCAATAGACAAAAGGAATCTTTCTGGTGATGACAAATAACTGTAACAGGGTATAGTAACATAGTAGGATGAAATGAGGCACAAAGTCTCCACCTCAATTTCCAAAGAGTGAAATACGAAGAACAATGAGGGCACAAAGTCATCCCAAGGTTCTTTACATAGAAACAGAAAATAAACACAAACTGAAGACAATTATGAAAGCACAAAGTCTAAAAGTAACTGGGTTTAGGACACCTTCTTAGTCATCTCCACTAGTTTTACTTATTTATTTAAAGGGACATAAAACGTATTAAAGAAACAAACATAAGAACAATTTCCCCAATAACCAAGTTATTACAGCACAAAGTCTAAAAAGTCACTTGCTTTCTTATTCCAATAACAAAATATGATCAACAATATAAGCTCAAAGTCTTAGTAATGCCTTTCAATTTAGGTAGAATTTAGTTTCTGATAACAAAAAGATCTTAAAAAATAAGAGAGAGTCCAATATATATCCCTCCAAGAAAGACTTGGGAGTAATAACACGTCATGTTGCATTAAATTTTGTCAAGAAGATATGCTAGAATTAGGTGTATTTGCCCATTTTCTTTTCTCAATGTAGATAAATAGGTCACGCCATTGAATGTTTGTGTTTTCCAATGTCCACCTAGCGGTCTACTTCTAGAAACACATCTTATGTGTGAATATTTCTAGTCCTTCTTCATCATTCCTCCTTTTTTGGCTATTGAATCGGGTCCTTGGTTCAATTTGATGCTATGTTCCTTGGTCACTTTCTGTTGGTCTTAATAATTGATGCACAACATGTTCCACTGTAAAATAGGTGAGGACACATTGCAGCATCCATGGGACTCTGAGAGATGTTTATTGAAAGAAGCTTTGAAACCTATAAGATACTCAAGATGTGGATACAGACACTTGTTGTGTTCCATAGAGTTATGATGGGACATGTGGTAGCTTCCACTTGTATTTTGAGAATCTTGTGGAGGATGATACTTAGCATGCTCTGCTTACTTTAGTAGCTTACTAGGGGCTCACGACAATCCTTACTTAATAAAGAGACCAAAAGAAGAAACTATAGATTTTGACACATGGAAGCTTCTATTGAGATTTAATTTCTCTTTCAAAAGTCTTTGGGTCTTATATTAGTTTCATGTGGAAGATGACACATGGTGATCTCCATTGAGTTTTGAAACTGTCTCAATAGATGACACATGGAAGCTTCCATTGCATTTTGATAAGGGACACGTGGCACTTTCCGCTATGACTTTCTGAGGGACACGTGGCAACTCGGTGGGTTTTTTTGTTTTGGGGGACTTTTCCTTTAGACAAAAAGTCTAAAGGAATTCTTTCAGACAATTTGTCTAAAGGAATTGTTTCTTTACAACTTTGCCATAGGAACTTTTTTGAAGGAATTCTTTGTGTCTGTTTAGCCTTTGAATTGGTCTGTTAATTCCCTACCTACCCTCTAAAAGGGCTATTTGAGCTTCAAAGTGACCTTTTGGATTTTTGAAATGGTCCACTTTGGTTTCTAAGTTCCCTCTAAAAAGGCTATTTGTCTTTTGGTTTTGCCTTTGTCAATTTTTTGCCGACCTCAACAAGTGACACGTGGCAGCATCTATTGTGAAACATGCGAGGACACATGGTAGGATCCACTTAACTTGTAGAGGCTTTGAATGCATTTTGTGTTGGGTTTTCTTTTCCTTAGTCACTTTTTCCATGAAATTTCCTCTACAAGGGCACTTGTCTCTTTGACTTTTGGGACACTCCTTTGAACCTGCCACTTGAACCAACTGATTGAACCAACTTTGGTTCAATAGTTCAATGGTTCATTCCTTCATTTATATTGACCGCTTGGAACAAGCTCTTAGAAATAAACCATGTTGAACCCGTTGCTATTGAATGTGTTGAACCTTTGAACTTGTTGAACCTTTAAACCTGAGTGGTTCAATGGTTCAACAGTTCAATGGTTCAAGTCTTCTTCTCTTTCACAAGTGTCTTGAAGCCATTGAACTTGTAGCAATTAAACTGTGAACCTTGAAAAAAGTGCTTAATTCTTTAACCTATTGACGTTTTTGAACCTTTGAACCCGTTGAACCTTTGAACTAAAAAAAATGGTTTAAGGTTCAACGGTTCAATGGTTCAATGCTTCAAACATTACATAAAATGACTAAGTATTGGAAACTTGTTCTTTTGATTGAACTTACCTGTAGAAGCTTTTGAACCTATTGAACCTATTAGTCCTTTAACTGAAAAAGCTTGAAAATTCCCAATTTTGAAAGCTTAGAACAATTTTTTGAAATGGGAAGAGATAATTTTGTCTTGCAAGACCAAAATAGCTTAAATTTTATCCCAAAAATGAGTGACATTTTTCAGGTACAACAATATAATTAATCAAAATTAATGTTATCAAGACATATGGGGTAAAATCACCTTTTTAATAAATTAAATGGTTTCTAAAACAGACATTATATGCCCAAGTTATGGTCAAAAACTAATGGGAGGTCAAAAACAAGGCCTAAAGACCCATTCAAGATTTCAAGGTTCTAATTCTCCATTATAAAATTGCTTTATTGATTATCGAATAAAATATTATTTTTTTCTAATAAAAAATTAATTAAAAATATTGTGAAATTGATTATTTTTTAAAAAGCTTAATGAATTTTATTTAAATTGGTTTTAAATTAATTTTAAATAATTTAAATATCTAAAATTAAATTAATTAAAATTAAAATTAAAAATATTTAATTAAAATTTATTAATTTTAAAACATAACTAAAAAAATAAAAAAAGAATAACGGGGGGGACATATGTCCCCCCACTTGCCCACTTAGGCTCCAAGTCCTGATGGCCAAAGTCAAAGGCTTGGCCACCACATGGTGGGACCAAAGTGTTTTTCAACTAACACCAAACAATGTAATCTCTCACATAGAGAGTTAGGTGGAAGGAATAACCTAGCCATCAAATCAAAATAGTCTTTGGCAAGCTTGATATTTGGTCAGAGTTTTAAACTCTGATTAACATTACAAAGAACATCAACAAAATCTATAGGCTGAAGTGAGATTTTAATCTTGAATAACATTACAAAATTATGGTAGAGGATGTATAGACCCATTTGGTTAAAATAAACTTGAACAACATTAAATCATATTCTGACTTCTAGACCCCATCAGAGATAGGACGCCAACTAACAAAGACATGACTCGACCCCCTCTCACATAGACCTAGTTGGGACTCTAAGTCTGATTAGTAATATGACCTACATAAAAATATATGATTATAACTATTCATTATTTCAAATCTTGATAAGGTCTAGGATTGAAATAATTTCAAACAATTATGCAAAAAAACTGGTACAATGCTCAAATTATTCTCCATGTCTTACTCATATGTACAAAGGCATGTTTATAAGAGAAAGGTAGACTGATCCCAACATCCTCATGCATGTGAGACTAACTTACCTAATGTATACAAATATACATAAGCATATATTGACTCCAATAGGTGGTATTCCTATTAAATGTCTAGAGTTACCCTGTGGACCATCTAAAATGTCTTAAGCTAATACCATGCCAAATTCTCCTAATATTGAGTGTGGAAATAATGATAATGATCCATATACTAAAAAAATTCTTATAGAATATATATCTGATCATGAGGATAATTAAACACATGAGGATATTTAAAATGAATAATTAGATCATGAATAAGTTAAGGATATTGCATTATTTCATAAGCGTATTCATGAAAATATTGAAGACCTTCATAATATCTTGCATACTATATTAGACACTAAAACAACATAAATCATTGATGAACAACCATGTGCATCTATTTATCATGATATTAGATATATGAGACATCCCAATATTCATGTTTCTTACCTCTTGAGCACAACATTATATACTACATCTAGTGCAGTCATGGGTTGTGTTTTTTAAATATTGTTCCTTGAAATAAATACAACTATTACTACAACTTCCATGGGAAGCATTAGTAATTCAACACACTTATAAACACTAATGCCTGTTTCAACACAAATTTTTGCATCACCTTTGGTGAATTTTCAAACTTCAAACCTTAGTGATCAAAATGTGTGATATCTTTTACAAACTATAAAAAACATTTAATCTAAGGTTACCATTATTGAGTAAAATTCTATGAAATAACCACATGTTATGGGTTCACAAAATGTATTGCATAACCCTTTTATACTTTAGATATCTTTGTGTATGGTTAGGAATCTTAAGAACCAAATTCCCTTAGTTTCTTGTTAGTGAAATCAAGAGAGAATTCAAATCAAACAATGCAATAGAAACTAAACCATTCTTGCCTAAGTACTTGGTTGAAATTAACACAATGAACAAAATTATAAATAGAAGATAAAAACACAAAACTATGTTACCTCACTTATCAAATTAGTGCTCATTTGTTAGCATAAAGTATGTTCATGATCAACTTGTGGGAAATAGAGACTTTCATCAATGTAATTTCTATTTTGGAAGCACTTCTCTAAGACCATTTGAGGCTTATCTTGGCTTGTCTTGGTGAAGCTTCTCCTTGATCAATCTAGCATTGTAACATTAGCTTGAGAGATTGTTTAGATAGGGGAAATGACACTTGTATTTATGGGTTCTAAGACTAACTCTAACTCAATTGTGGTTAGGTTTAGTTTTAACCTTGGTTGTGTCTAGATTAACCTTAGTCCAGTTTAGATTAACCCTAGGTTGGGTCAAAATAATTATGAAGGCTTGAAAACTCATAGAAGATATGTATGAGGATTAAAAACTCATAGAATATATTTATGAGGTGTGACTCACCTTTTCTTTGAATTTTAAATATTTATAGAAGATATTAATAATTCCTTTGACTTTGACCTCATCTTTATTGAAAAAATAAATTTTTAGAAAATGTAATTCCCTAAATGAACTTGGAATTTTTACTTAAGCAACTAATTGAAGTTTGAATTTTAATTAATCCTACTTAGAGTTTTTGGCATTTATTAATTGTTTTAGTGTTTTACATTAATAGATTTAAAGACCAATTTATTAATTTACTAGGTCATAATTTGATTGGGGTTAAATCCAAGATAGTTTATCATTGTGTACATGATTGAAACCCAAATGAGGAAGTATCAACATGTTTATGGGTAATTATACCATATATATCTTAATTTGGTAAATCTAATGACTTATAGGTTTAATTCACTTGATTTTATAGAAATCAATCTGAAGTTTGCTATAGACATGAAATGCAACTAAAAATGAGTGTTTACAGTTTGCCCCTATTTGAGAAGGCAATGCATAACACAGGCATAGGAAAATATTTTCAAAGAATGTAAAATATATTAAGATGAAAGGTTCATGCCCCAAAGTTTAGTTGATTATCCCTAGATGCCCCCTCGAGGGATCGAGTAGAAAATAGAGTCATCAAATGTTCCTTTGAAATGAAGATAATGACATGATCTAGTGGCAATGTAAGATGAAACACTAATTTGCCCAAATGTGGTTATAATTTAGAATTGGTATTTTCCCAAACATGGTAAATAGATCAAAAAATAATGATTTGTCCAAACATGATTATAATCTTTAGTACAAGTATTTGCCCCAACAAGTCAAATAGGTAAAAAAATAATTATTTGCCCAAAGTTGGTTATAATCATTAGCTCAAGGATTTTCCTCGATATGGTAAATAGGATTGCATGATTAAAATAAATTTTCCCTAGGAAGGAAAAATAGATCGTAGATTAGATAAAAAAGAATTTGTCGCATATAGGCAAATTAGCAAAGGGAGCTTATGCTAGAATCCTATAAATGGATCTATGATGAGATGGCAAGGAATAAAAACATGATTCTAGCCTAAGTGTGATTACAAATATGCACATTTGAGCTAATATATGGTATAGGTATAAAATTAATGTTGTTAAATGGGTCTCAAAAAAGGCCCAATAAGATGGTCTGGTGATAAAATGGATAAAAAATAAGGAATGTAAGATCAAACAATACATAAAACATACCATGGATACAAAAAATAAACCTCCTTGAGTGAGTGGAAGGAACCTTAAGCACTCGGGGGTAAAATTCAAATTTTTAGGCTAAATATTCACCCCATGAGGTGAAAATGATTCATTTTTACCCAAGACCTTTACAAACTTGAGCTCTAGTTTTTTGTAATAGTCATCGATGAGAAATGGTGTGCATATAAGGATATAAAAATTTTAACAACCGAGTGAGAAAAAAATATTGGATAATTTTTAGTGATGTCATGGTGATTTTATGGAGGTTTCCAAGTGAATGGATGAAGTGTCTTGATAGTCTAAGTGACAATGACAAAGTGTGAAGTATGTTTGTCCTAGTATGATTGAAGTTGGCTTGGTTGATATTACATTTTGGCATGGTCCTATAAGTAAAAAAATATAAGGAGGAATTTTTATGTCATCATATCTCACAAAGGTGTGGGTTCTAGGTGATTCTTGATATATGGATGGATTCTCCTATATGAGGAGATCACATGGTTCAAGTTTCATATCATGTGACTAAGCATATCCAAAGTTACTAAGGTGAAAAGTTAGTCCCTCAGAAAAAAGTGCACTAAGTTCTAACACAGTCAATTTACAAAGGTATATCTAGTGGTTTTTGTTTTATCTCATTGAATATAAATGGTGAGAAATGAATCTAAGCTCAAATACGTTATTTGTCTAAGTACAAGAAAGAGCTGAGTAAGAAATTTGGTGATGTCATATCTCATATGCATGGACATTTTAGGAAGAAATGGTCATATGGGTTTGTTATATATTTTCCCTAGTTTATATGGTCCAAATTTGAGAACATACAAATAAGCAAGGTAAAAGATATGACTATGCAAATTTGGCCTTCCAGGTAGATAACAATGGTCCCCATAATTTGTCTATTTTTGCTCGATGTTAAAGATCAGGACCAAATGGAGATCTAATAGCCCATGGGTGATTATACATTGAATATATATGGCATGTGTATTCAAAGGAGTCAAAAAATTTGTTGGTTAATGAAGATAAAAATAGATCTCCTTGTAAAAGGATCAATAGAACATGTTTGTTCTAAGGTGTTATGAAGTAGCAAGATAAGGACAAGTGTTTGAAGTTTAATGTTGATCAGAGGTAAAGATTAGGATTTTTTTAAGATATAAAGGTGAGAATATGTTTGTACATATAAAAATCAATAGTTTTTATTGAGTGATATGATTTCAAGGTGTCTAATGTTTAACATAGGTAAAGACCAAGGTATGTACAGGAGATTGATAGAGTGCATTAAGTCAAATAATCAAAATGAAGATCCAACGATGAGAAATGAAAGGAAAATGTTAAGATTATTCAAGGAATATTTATGAATCATGTTTAATATTCATAGTGAGGACATGAAATGATGATAAAGTGATCAACGTTTAACTGTGACCATTGGCATTTGAATATTTGAATTTACAAAGGGAATAACTAGTACTCAGTATTTTCTCCATAACTTTTGATACATAATGAATTTGAAGGTGATGTAAAAATAAAAATTGTATATGACTCCATGGCTCATCCAAAGAACCTATTTTAAATGTTTGAGTGTTTTTTTAATCAATTATATTAATCACCAAAGTTGAATATGTGTTTGACTATGTTCTACAAGTGACCTAAGAAGGATGTTTATGCTTGTTTTGATGATGTATATATGTTTCATGTTGTCTTAGTTATTTTGGAGTGTTGTATACTCCATAAGGATAATTTATATGGATTTTAGAGGTGTGATCAATCTATCTTGACTATGAAAAAAGCTTAATAATTTGATTGTGTTAGTTCAAGATGTTCCTATACACCAAGTCAATGTTTGAGTTGATTATGCATATGCATAGGTGAGCAAAGATGATTATGATCATTTGAGGATGACTAAGGGGTCATTTATATTGGACATATGCATTTGGAAGTGGTATTATGTTTCTATTTTGCTCATTATTTTGCTAATGGAGTGAATAGGTCTCTATGAGACCTATAAGAGCTAATATGGCCTAATTAAAAGGGGTTGTTGCTTAAGGGTGACCCATGAATGCTATGGCTAACCTTTGTGGATTTCATTGAGCCATGTATTGATGTGAGAGAATAATTAAGGTTTAAGTAAAGTCTAATGGCCAACCAAGTATCTATTTATCATGAAGGCTCTATATGTGAAAAATTAAAGGAGATGGTTTCTAGGCTTGTGTAAGAAGAGTGAGCATTAAAATGAACAAGAGAGGAGATATAGTGTTCCCAGTAGATGGGTTTATGAGTATAGTATATTAATGACTATGTGTATGACCTATAAGTCATTTTTTTAATGTCATAATAGTGATATTTTAGGTTGAAGATGAGAGAAGAGGTCTAGAGTGATTCAAAAGGATGTTTTAGATGTATTAAGAATGAGAAAATGATAGATTATGTTTGTGTGAGCTTGGTGGCTGATTTGAGAGACATATAAACTTGTAGAGTGAGTGAATAACCATCTAGGTATGTTTTTAATGTGGTGATAGAGTTGTTTCTAAGAAGTGAAGAGTGATACAAAAGGTGGATCTAGATCCATTCAGTGTGTAGAGTTGAAGAGAGATGGTATACTTTGTATCTCAATCAGATTAGTAGGCATAAGTGTTTTTGTGGTTGCTCAACATCTATGTGGTTGTTACCTCTTTACAAGGTGAAGCTTACTAAAGGTCTAGTTATTATGGCAGATCAACTAGATAGGTGTAGTAGCTCTTTGTGGGATTATAGTCTCACTAAAATAAGGGATGGTAGTTCTTTGATCAATTATTGTTGGTCTAAATTGGTTTTTTTTATTATAGAATATTAGTCTAATTATAAGATCTAATGGTTTTTTCCCCCAACAGGGTTTCCCACATGTGTCATGTGTTATGTGCTTAATATTTCATTATATCTCTTGTTTATTTCTATGAATGATGTGTAAGCTTCATGAATGCTTGTGGTAACTGATTAAGAGTTTTGAAAGGTTTGAAATTGAAGTTGGATTATCAAGGCTCACTGATTCACCCCCTCCTCAATGATTGTACCTCTACCAAGCACAAGCAAGCTCCACATGATGGGCCTCCATTAAATGACCTCAACCTAATCATTTAATGTTTTGATGATGAATTTATTACTAGGTTTAGGATGAAAACTTGCAAATTCACCATTTTTATGGAAGGAAAAATGAAAACTTTGCAATGAAAATTGGTGACTTCATATGAAGTCACCATTTTTGAAAATAATAATATCACCAAAAAGTAATGGAAAATGCCAAAGTGATTATTTTTCCCATTTGTAGATGAATTCATCATTTTCATAAAAAATGAAAACAATGATTTCACCCAAAAATGGTATAATACACCAAAACAGTGACTTCATCATTTGGGGAAAATGGTGACTTCACCCTAAAAGGCAAAATAGCTAATTTAAGTGACCTAAAATGGGTTTAACCTCTAGAAAAGAGGGGTAAGTAGGCCTCGTAGGGTAGGCATAGGATAGATAATAGTATAGATATATCTTAATTATAATCTATCTATGATTACATGAGCAACTTATGGTATGATGGCACGAGAGTGGGTTCTCATTATTTATAGACACCACAGATAGGGATAATGGAGATGGTTGTATTCTTGTGGGCCCTAGACTATATGATGTAGTATAAATTCCTATGATTCACATAGATCAATCATACCTGAGTACCCCAGTAGAACAATGTCACTCCAAGACTTTAACGTTTCACCTATTGATTGGGGAGGCCATTATTACACTTGAGGATACCTGGTAGATCTTCAAGTTACCCATGAGAGGTCATAAAAATTTTTGGACATATCCATCATGATAGTAGGTAGTGTTAGATGACTTGACTAGTTTTTAAGATATTCTCATGGTTTATGGTAAGTTAGACATTAACTTAATAGAGACATATATATACTTGAGGCCAAACAACCTAGCCCCTAGGGACCCCTTACCACCAATGTTAATTGATAGGGAGGTTATTATTTTGATGGATATTATTACCAACATATTACTATCTAACAAAAGTGACTATTTCTTCCACATGGGTTTAGGAGGAGTGATCCATAGTATGACGGATGAGGGTATGATATTTGCATGGGGGCTAATAGTATTGGCCTAGCTATACAGGTATTTGCACATGTTGGCCTATTGAGGAGTCTATAGCATTGGATCTTCCACATTACTCATGGTTTGGGGAAGGGAACACATATCTATAAGGTGCCCAATGGGATAAATATGTGTCAAAGACTTATGTGATCCATTAGTTTATGGTTGGATGTAGATAGGCATAGGATGTAGAGGAGATCATAGGGAGATTTACTTTTACTAGTGCATGTTCAATTAGTTGACACACCAATTCTTCATTTAGTGGCCTTAACTTTTATATCATATCCATTGGCCTTGAGATGAAACTTACATGACATTTAAATGCTTCATTACAATAAGGCAATCTCACATCATTGATGAGTAATAGTAAGATCAATTATTATGATAGTTTGGCATGATATGGTGTTTTAGTAAATCCCAGGTGGTTTGCACATGCTAACAAAGAGATCAGTCATGCCATACCAATGATTCATAAGAGTATATATGTTGTTATTTAGGGGTGCATGCCATAAATATCATGGGCTTATGCAGGAGGTTTAGTAGATACAAAGGTCACACTAGAGTACATGCTCTAGTGGGTATAGGTGTGTCTATTAAGAATTACTATTCTAATATAGGTAGGTGGATAAGCATGGGTACAAGGTCAAGTCAAGAAAGATCAAGCTATTAGATAGGGATTAGGCCTTGGTGAATGTATAGAGGCTCCAACATGAGTGAGATGAGGCTCATAGAACCATCACATAAATAATATTATCATAGATGGTACTTAAGAGCCTTTAGGCTAAGGATGAGGCCTCCCATTATTATTGAGCATATGATACCATAGTCCCTATATATCATTAGATAGATACATTTGAGGTATGGCATGCATAGAGGGTTGGTATTAGGTCATGTCAATCCAATACTAAGACACATGGTATAATAGCCTCAATTTAGTCAATGAAGCAACCATGTCCACCACCACCAAGACCATGAGGGCCACCTCCTGCTATAAGGGCCATGGACACATAGAGTCAGAGCTGATTTCTGATATTTCTTTGGCATATTGTTGTACTTTTAACACTATGATATATATATATATATATATATATATATATATATTCATGATGTGTATGACATTATTATGTGAGATACATTGACATTCATATTTTGTCCTTAGAGGCATTTATACATGGATTGTTATTATTTTGATAAATCTGATACTTTCTTTATTATCATGTTAATCTCATGATTAGTTCATGTTTAACATTGTAGATGTTTATTTTCATTTAAACATGTATACTCTTTCATTTTACTATATTACCCTTTATATGAGATGTTACACTATTTTGTATGCTTATGTTGTATGAATTGTATACATGCTTATTTAGATATTCACATTTGTATTAGCACATAATATAATCATATTAATCTGATTATTCATGGGTTTAGATTGTGTTTGGGATTTGGCTAGTTGTGAACTAAGCGAAGTACTACCCATTACATTATTTGATAGATCTACTGGCCTAATTTTTGTTGTAGCTTATGATATTATGTATTATAATTATAAATAACTATAATAATAATATATATCCTAAGCATGGAAAATTTAGTTTATATACAAATATAAACACCCTAAGAATAATAAATCAACAATCAAATCCCAAGTGTAACTATAAAATAAATAAATAAAATGTAGGACTATATACAAACACTCACGACCTAAGTACAAGATATGGTTAATCAAGACTCAAGTGTAAATAATATGTAATAGACCTACAATAACTGAGAAAGGTACAATCAAATAAAAAAGTCAACAAGAAATTTAAAATAAATAAATTAATTAATTAATTAACCAAACAAATAAACAAACCAACTAAACAAACAAATTTAACAAACAAATAAACTAAAGGAAACAAAGTTAGTTAACCAACCAGCTAAAGGAAAAGAAAATAAAATTAACTAAATGAAGGTATATAAAAAGTACATAAAAGCTAGGTAATAAACAAATAAACTAAAGCACAAGTAAGATCAATAGACAAACTAAGTTAATAAAAATTAATAAAAAAAACTAAAATAAGGAAAAGAAGAATTTAGTAAGTAAACTACTAAAGACACATAAATGTAAATAAACAAAAAAATAGTAATATACAAAAATGTTAGTGATAATGTTAGAAAAAAATAGAATACAAGAAAGCAATGAATTAGTGAATGAAATTATTTGTGCATGTGTAATATAGGTGTTACTCTTGGGTGCAAGGTTGCCCTATGATATAGGTAGCAACAACACAGGTAAAACAACATTAAAATAAATGGCACAAGGCTACCTCTAGGCTATAGGGAATAAAGACAAAAGCTACAATCACAAAATGTTACCCCTAGGATATAGGGGACAATGACACAAAAATAAATAGGGGGAATAGAAGAAATAGGAATGGGTAGTTCAGCTAACTCCATATGCATTAGGAAAGTAGATTTTGCCTATATATTCCCATGGACATGAGGTCCAATGTGAACTTCAGGCCAAATGTTCTCCCAATATATGGGATAGAATAAAAGTAATGATATTGAAAAGAGAATGATTATATAGGAATATATGAATGATCCCACAAAATGGTGAGTGCGTAAGTGTAAATAAGGGGGTGACGTTCATAATCATGAAATCATTAGGTACAAGAAACTCGTAAAGCTACAAAAGCATGGGTTTTGGCTAAAAACACATTGAAATATGAAAGACAAGTATCCCTGAAAGAACTAAATTGTTAGTTCATAATGTTTACTACATATATGGATTGGAATGAGAAAGAGCTCACAAAATGGTAAGAGCAATGGTTGAGGTTGCTCTTAAAATGATGAGAATAATAAAATCCAAGTTTTCATTATTGCATCAAGTTTAAGGGCACAAATCTCATAAAAGTGACTTTTAAAATGGTGAAATCATATGACTAAATTTGGTAAGAGAATAATAAATATGGGGAAACTATAGGATAAATTATTACTTTTGAAATAGATATAAGACTGTTGAGGTCAACATACCCCCATTTTTTAAAAATGGGGACCCTTGTTTTAAATTTTGTAAATTTGTGTTTTAAATTGAAAATGCCACTTGATTAGAGTTCTTTATTTAAAGATAAACCATGATTTGTTCTCATTTAGCTTAACTGACATGTATCCATTTAATCTTTATCTTATTTTGCCTAATGTTGCTAATAGTTGTTTCATGTGTCTTCAAGATGCAGGTTTAATGGATTCTCAAGTACATGAACAATGTGCAAGGTTTGATACTTCAAATGATAATTTGACCCTTTGATTAATCATTGGTATTTAATTTCTTAATTAGATTCATGTTTGAGAATATAAAAAACCCTTATCCTAATTCTTTTACCCTAAGTCTTTTGAATTGACTTCCAATTTACACATGTTCTTTTTATTCAAAATTATATGGGAACATATATCAATTTTGACTTAGTTTATATTTTATCCTAAGGTTATAGTCATGTTTATTAACATGAACAAAACCTTAGTCTAAAATATTTATCCTAAATTCTTTATGTCCTGAGACCCCTTAGTTCCTTTTTATCTTTTCATGGGCTAACTAAACACAGGAGCACTTTTTTATATTTTAGACTTATCTTAAAAAAATTTATCCTGATGTCTTAATCATGTTTATTAACATGAATAAAACCATAGTCTAAAAACTTTATACTAATTTATTTATGTTCCCAAGCCTTACTTATTTTATTTTATTATTCCCATATTTGATGGAGCACACTTGATCAAGCAAGGAAGATCGAACGGTCTACGGGGACTCTTCAAAGTCAATAAGTCAAGCACCTACATTGATAGTGCACATTTGATTGAAAAAAGAGATATAATGGCACAAGATGGAAGTTTAAAATTTAAAACTACTATGATCAAGTGTATAGATGATAAGTGGCACAACTATAGCTTATGATTAAAGATCGAACACTATCCCAGAGATTGATAGTGTGCATTTAAGTGTACACATTCTAATCAATAGTGAGCATTAAGTCAAAACATCAAAGAATACCCAAGAAGAGTGATAAGTTGAAAAGTGTCACCATCATGGATATTTTGTTATCAAATCAATGGTGCATATAAAAAAGGACAAAACCTAGAGGATTGAGATCGATGGTGCACATTGAACTATGCAACCAAAATCCAACAATATAAAATGAAAGATGACCTTTTAAATAACCTAGGATGAATGTGGAGCTACCACATGGTTCAAAGGCATTGAATTAGGAGGAAAATGATAGATAAAATGATAGATATGGCATGAAAGTGACAAATGGAAAAATATCAGGTACCAAGCATAGAGATCAGCTAATAGTGTTTAACCTCTCGAATCCAAATCAATGATGCAAGGTGAGTTGGAATTTTCAATGGGCCCAAACCTAATGAGGTGTTGACACATGTCTTAAGGGAAAATGATCACATTTCAAAAATAAATAAATGAAATGACATGGATATGCCCCATTGGCATACACATCAGGTAAAAGATCTCATGGGTCCAAAAATGCAAAGGTATAATTATGAGATCTAAAGGCAATCTAAGTTAGAAAGCTCACATAGTTTGAATAGATTGCCATGATTAAAGCTTTGTGTGAACCTCTAAAAATACCTATCATGTACTAAATCTCTAATTTGATTTTGTGTTCATTGTAATCAAGCCAAAAATAATTGAATTATTATCTATGCAATGATAATTCAATCCAAAGCTGAATTACAATCCACTAGTGATCAATTTGATAAATTCAAAACCATGGTAGCTCGAAAGGGTCTCTTTAAAGAGGATGTGGAGTTGTATTTAACCTCAAAACTAGAAGGGAGAGTGTTTAAAGACACCAAATTTGATGCCACTACTCTGAATATAAGAGATAATAACTGGTCTAAGTTGTTCTAGACCATTGAAGACCATCCCACCATTACCAAAGAGGAAGAGAAGAATGTGTCTACCAAGAGGCTATACTATGACATAGTTTTAATTTACATGACTAGTCTACACTATGCATCAATGAAGCCTCAGGTACTTCACTACATTTATATCCTTACTCCCATTTTTAAGGATGTTACAATAGATAAAGGCATGTTAATAAATGGACATACTCAAAATAAGGTAGCCTATACCTCTGTTGTAGCTTTTGAAAACTATTATAAATTACCCAAACCCCAAATTGACCTACCTTATATCAATGCCTAGGACAAAAATAATGATTTAAAAGGCATCCTTGCCATGTGGCTATATTTTAGGAATCAAGTATTTTCATACTTTAATAATAAGATCCCCATCAGCCACTTTAGATCATTGATTAAGATGACTATGACAATGTTGAATAAGTTATGTGGGAATGCAACCACTACTTATGTAGACCCAATATGGGTATTGATTATCTATATCATGGTTGAAAATGAGATTACCCCTCCTCTAGGTGAGATAATCAACATATCAATGAGTAGACAAATTTATGCCATCAAGTAGAAGAAGAGAACCTAGTTTTACATGATGTCATACTAATTGGATGCCCTTTATGCAACAAAAAGGTTCTAAATCAAAGGGAATGGTCCCCTAGTGGAACACAAATAGTCTCACAATACTATTCCAAGCTGCACATATTTAAGTATAGGGATCACATTCAATTCATCTGTGATTGTGTCTATTTAACCCGTAGTGAAGCCATAACTAGTCATTCCATGGAGAGAGTCAACCCACTAATCAAAAAATATGTTAAAACTATGTGATATATATGGTTATATATAGATTGTGTAGTCATCAAGATTGAGGGAACCTAGTTCCCTCCTCTTAGGATACCTCCATGTGCTAGATAAGCTAGTAGAGTAAGAGGGCATATCAGTTGTTTCATGGTGTAGATGGTCTATGTAAGACCAAAAGAAAAGGCCTCTTACTCAACTTCCCCATAATTATTGGGAAGGCCATATTCAAATAATTGGAAAACATTGAAGTAGCTTCTAGGCATAGAACATCTTTCAATCTGCAGATAGATGGACATAAGAAATGGGACCCTTATTTAAGGGTTAAAAAGCATTTAAAGATTAAGGAAGTAAATATGCCTTATGATCATCAACCCAGTGATTTTTGAACCTGTGTACACAAAACCATCTTTATACTCTAAGGTTGTTAGGAGATTGAAAGAATATAACCTTATACCTAACCCAAATTATAAAGGAACTATAAATGGAATGATATATGGTAACTAGGGCCTAGGTAGTATTATTTTTTAAGTAGTGTACCTAATAGACATCCATCATCTCAACCATAAGGAGAACACAAGCCTAGGGTGTAATTTAAGAAAAAACTAGAGGAAAGAAGACCTGATGAGATAGCTTCTTCTTCATCAATCCTTGAATCATCAAAGGCAAAAGAGCAAGAATTACCTTAAGAGGAGTGACACATGATAGCATTGGACCCTAATGAGATTGTAGAGGATGCACTCAAAATGATATCAATAGATTATGAGTCAAAGTATGATGATGAATAATCCCAAGCTTAAGAGACCAAGGAAGAGAAAGGGAAGGAGTTTTGGACTTAGTCCCTCTTGACACCACCAAAAGGAAGCTTGAGTTGGCTATTGTTTCTAGAGCCAAGAAACCCAAAGTGACTTTCACTCCTATTTTGGGTGACATCAATCTATTTAGTGAAGAAAACTTGATATATGTGCCAGCTATTCTAGAGTGGTTCATTTACAAACCTAAATTATAGAAATTCCCTACTATACATCATCCTTGGGCTATGATACAAGCCATCAACATCCCTGTGCATGAAGATCTCAAGTCATGGATTATGGCTTTATAAAAGGAAGATAAAATAATATTGGCTACCCTAGGTCAATCAAGTAGACATAAGTAGAGATCCTAGCTCCTCAAGTGACTTGATCTTTAGTTGGGGTCAAGTTTGACCCAAATACTAATGGTTTGATGAGGATGACTAAGAAAAATATCATTAAGGGTGGTGAAGAAACAACCTATCAAAAGGTGGAACCCTTGGCTGGTCTGACCCAAGTAGGAACAAAAAATCCTAGATAAAATCCTATATTTGAAGAGGACCCCTTAGAGTTAGCCCAAATGCAAACTAAATAATTGTAAGCTATCATCAAAGGTATACAATATCAAAAGAAGAACTTGGAAGAGTAAGTTGTATTATCATTTCTATAGGCAATGATCAAAATGTTTGAAGAGACTTTATTTGACATGTTTAATTCTTTGAAGTCAATAAAGTCTAGATAGAGTGTGGTGAGCTAGTAGAGTATAGTAGCTATGAGCTTAGTTCACCAATGGAAAAATTCAAGTAAAAAAGTAAAGGATTTGATCAACATCTTGATAGAGGATCAAATTTCTAAATTCAAAACAATCAGCTTGGCTCATCTGAATATGACCATGGTATTATTGGTACATAAAACCAAGAGTTTGAGAAAGTGGCCCAAGGGCCTAGAAAGTCTTTTTGAGGATGTAAAATAGCTAGAAATGAGGATATATCATACACTTTAGAGCATGATTATTGACCCAACTTTCACTTAGCACTATGGGTCTAATTAATGATGAATAATTCAAGCTTAGGGCTACCCAAGTCATGCAAGAAGTAAGAAATAAGAGCCAAGGAATGACTGGGGTAAATAATAATAAGATCATGGACATGATTCTAACTATAGAAGAGAATGTATCAGAGGATAAGAACATAAAGGAAGCATTAGAGAGAGATGACAAAGATCTCAGAGGCCTGGTGGATTAGGAAGATTAAATCTTCATGGAACTTGTTTTCAATCTGAAGCTAATTAATGATCAACATGAAAGGGCAATGAAGATCCTTCAAAAAAAATAAGGGATTGTAGTATCAAAAGGGCCTCAAAGTTAAATTTTTTGATTAAATTATATTGTTTATGTAAATAAACATGTATGTATTTTGAAAAAGGGATATTCTTTTGTAAAGGCATGTGCAGCTTGTAAAGCACATTGCCTATAGGTCAGTTCTTTAGAAAATGTATTTCTCTAAAAAGCTGTAAATGATAGTTATCCTTGATGCTTGTACAAATATTATTAGACAAAACTAACCAACATACCTCCTTAACACTCTATAAAAGAGGTAAAGTAAATCGTTAAAAGGGATAGAGTTTTGAACAAGAAAACTTTGTGCTAATTTTGGAGAAATTAATAAAAGCAAAGAATTCTGAAAAGATTGTCTCTTTTTTTTGTGTGAATTTTCATTATGTCTTATCTCTCATTTGTTTTGTTTAAATTTTAGATTTGAATGGTTCTTAGGAATTTTAAATTTTCACTTTCAAATGTAGAGTTGTTAATTTTTGCTAATGCTAGATTGACTGAAGGTTCTTACGTATACTTCATTTTCTTTGCTCTTCTTATAGATGTGCTTATGTTATTTTCTTGCAGGGGTAAATATTTTAAGTGAATGTAGTTTTAATTTTCATTATTTTCACTTCTTTAGGTGTTTGCCTAATGTGTGGTAGGATTTGAGCTTATGTTATTTCATACTATACATTAGTTTCAAGTGCATATTTAGATGATATTTGAACTTTTTCATTATGTCTAAAATGAAGATCAGCAACCTCAATTTATTCCTTCTCTACCCTACCCTTCCTTTTTCTTATTTTTTTGACCAATTCACTTTAGATAAGTTTTCATTATAAATATCCACTTTAGCTTAGTCTTAGATTCATATTTTGAACATAATTCACTTCACTTAGTCAAGATTACTTTCATTTTCATAAAGTTATTTATTAGGCCATGGTTGCTCCCAACAACCAAACATTATAAATTTTGTGAAATAGTTCATTTGTTATATCATTATTCAAACAAAGATATCAATAATATCACAACCTACAACTCATGCATTAGATTCTCTAAATTGAAAAATAAGTAGTTCTTTCTAAACACTCAAAACCACCTGTGATTCACTTTTAGGCATCAATAGGGAATGCATTTTTCTAGTGTTAAAAGGAGGGATTTTAGCTAAATATTTATGAATTTGTAATGTCTTTGCTAGTTTTAGTGAATTCTATTCAAAGATCAATGAATTATTTACATATTTGTGTTATTTTATCCCAATTATGTAAAGATCACTAATATTCATGGTTTGAGACCAATATTTAGGCTCATTTAGTTAAAGATAGGTATTCTTTGAAGATTCATGGTAAATATTTGTAAAGGTAGCTCAAGTCTAATCTATCTTCCTCATTTGAAATTAGTGATGACAAATTTATTCAAATATTGATTGATTCTTTGTAAATTTAAGTTAATTTGAGCTTAGATGTGTAAATATAATTGATAGTCTCAAATTTAGCTATACCTTTAAGCTTATTAAGTCAAATATAGTTGTCCTTTGAAGAGATTTATATAAATTTATGCAAAGCTTGCCTAACTTAGGAATCTTAAATGGTAAAATCTACTCATAGGTAAGAATTGGACTATTATTTTCAATAATTTATCTAAATATCATTCATCTTTGTAAAGATAAGGTTTATAAGTCATATTTTGAATATGACTCAAGGTTTACAAGCTATAACTACCAAGAGTCAAGACTAGGTCATTGTTAGAATCAATATTACCTCTCCTTTCATTAGAAGTTCATAGGAAATCAAGAGCAGACAAAGGTAAGTGAAGGGTTTCTAAATCTCAACTTACTTCACCTATTTGTGGCACTTATGTGATCAATATTTATCAAGATATGGCCTTATTGGGTGGATCTTCCATCAATGTGTCTAGATAGGTATATGATCTACCTAGGAATCTTGAAAACTATTTACCATCTTTCAGTCCTAATGGTATTGTCATAGCTAAAGAACATATTAAGTCTTTCAAAGATGTTTCAATGTTGTTAAATGTAGTTCATGAAGATGTAACATGTAGATTGTTTCCATTTACTTTCAAAGATGTTGCATATGAGTGGTTTCTCAACCTTCTTGAGAATTATATCACTAGTTGGAATGATTTTAACAGAATTTTCATTGACCAATTTGGTAAAATCATTAGTCCTTACATTCTATATAAAAAATTCACCACTATTAAAAGATATTCTAGTGAGACTATTAGAGCCTTTAATGTTAGGTTCCAGTAGATGTTTACTAAAACCATATCTCCTTATAGACCTGATGAAGCATTGGCTTTAGAAATCTATAAAGATGCTTTAGACCCTATGAGTTTTATGTTTCTTATAAGGTCCATTAGAGTTATAAACACATTAGCCTTGGCCTATGTTGATGTTGTAATAATCAATGATCAAATTCAACCTCAAAGTTAACTTGCATATGCCATTCCCAATGTTAATCCCAATTTCCCTACATTGAATGTCATTCTTAATGCTAATCAGAATGTGTCTATCCTAAATTAGATACTAGTCTTAGAGTAATTTCCCTTAATCCATGCTCATCCTGGCCAAAATGTAAGATTCTTGAATAATGCTACAAATGGATTTTATCCATAGGATCAAAGATATTTGATGCCAACAACTAATAGTAGAAATCAAGTTCATAACTTATAATCACCTAAGAATGAGAGTGAATCCATAATTAAAATGGTTCAAAAGCTAAGCACTGACTTCCTTCAATTACAAAAGTAGGTAGGAAATATTGGAGAGAACTCCAATAGGAATTATTCATATCAAAGGTTCAATAGGCCTAACAACCAGTTTTACAATGGTAAAAATATCAATAATAACTATAATGAGTCATCATCAAGTAAGAATAATATTGATATTAATATTTGTGATGTAGCTCTAACTAAATATTGTAGGGTTCACAATACTTCCAAATATGATAAATTACATTGTATTGAATTCTATAATGATTTTAATTTGTTTCAAGATGAATTTAATACATCTAAAGTTGGACCTCCTAGAGATAATTCTATAGATACATCTAGATCTTCAAAGTCATCCAAATCTAATGATACAACCCTAATGGTTAAAACATTTGAATCTCAATTCTAAGAGGAAAATGATCCTAAAAATACTCTGAAAGAGGTGCATGCTTTCTATAAGTACCTAAAAATAATTATCTTTTGAGGAATAGGGAGCAGAAGTAACCTTTGACTACTTTAACTCCAAATAATTTTGACACTCCTCCAGATCTTACAGCTGACAACAATCATGAGCCTCCAAAGGGAAGTAACTATAAACATAATTTTAATTCATCTAGTACTTCTATTAGTGGCATCTTGGGAGTGCTTAGATGTGGTAGGTAAAAAAATATTGTAATTCAAAAATTCAAATCATGTACACTTGTCAAGAGGAGAAGGATAGGTCTATTTGAGTCAAATTAGTTATTTAGAGGATTGACAACCATGTTATCATGTAAAATCAGGAGAATCAAGCCATAAGTGGTGTAGGTTAGGTGTAGCTAAATATTTCTATGTTTAAAAACATATTGTTGAGCCTTTTTAGGAGTTGGTTGAGTGGTGTTAGTAATAAATTAGGACTATTTCAATATTGTGAGTAGCAGTGTAGGTAGTGTAGGAGGTAGTGTAGGAGGAAGTGTAGGAGCAAGTCTGGGAAAAAGACTGCATATGGACAGATTGTAAAAAATTTTGAAGAATAATGATTATGGTGCATTTCAAGCATGTTGCAGGAGGTATTTATCAAGTTTTGATTAAATCGTGCATGTAATGGTAATAAAGTCTGTGTATCCTCTTGTTCTGTGTATATAATCGATTTTGAGATCCAATACTTAAAGAAAAAGGCTGTGTGTTATTTGTTATTGATACGATTTTGGCTATTTGCTGTTAATATAATTCTGGCCATTTCAATGTTGGGCCATTTCAATTTTCCTGCTGGGTCGCATATGTTATGTTGGGCATTTTAATGTGGAGCACGTGAGAATGTTAAGAGGATTTGATTCAAGGTAGAGCCTGTGAGAACGCTGAGAATGGAATTGTAATCCCATTGTTGGATGATGTCTTGGTCCATTTAATAAAATCCATTAGCATCTCTGTTAAAAGAGCATTGACTGAGAACCAAACAGAAATGGCAAACTGAATATGCATCCAGATTCACGCAGACTTGAATAAAAAGGGACACTATTATGGAATGGTAGATTTTGTTAAAATAAGAGACCATTAGTTTCATGCCTTTTAGAGGGGCATTGTTGAATTGAAGAAGAGGGAAGATCTATTCTCATCATTGTTGGAGGCCAAGCAAAGGTATGGAGATTAGTTTGATATCGACCCTGGAGGTTCTAAGTGACTGTTGTATACATGATCTGTAGGGAGAAGAAGAGGATTGGAAGATATGGCAATGGAGAGTTCGTTAGCCTGGAGCTAGTTGGCAAGGTGTTGGCCATCAGGTTCAACCCAGTGAGGTGTTTTAAAGGTTTTGGTTTGTTGGAGGAAGTCTATTATGAAGATTTAGGTAATAGAAGATTCAAATGTGTGGAAAGCGGTTCCGGCTAAGTAGGGAAAGAGTAGCCATAGAGGCAAAGGAACGAGTAGAGAGAGCTACTGTAGAGAGAGCTATAGTAGAGGTGAGACTTAGAGTAGAGCGTGGTTTGTTGTAGAGAGATCAAGAAAGGAGGGCCATGAGAAAGCAGCTATTGAATCTCAAATGAAAAGAAGAAATCTATGGACTCTGCAAGCGTAAATCTACGGACTCTGCAGGCAAAGGAAAATCTACAAACTCTACAAGCGTAAATCTACGGACTCTGTAGGTTTGATAAATTGAGTTCCTAGAGCCTTGTGCAATATGAAGGGTAGTTTCCATCATTATGGTATCAAAGCATTGAAAAGAAAGATTTCAATCCATCATTTGGATGGAGAGCAGTTTAGGGACTGTGCATCAGTTTAAGAAATATTGCAGTCATCATTTTGGTATCAGAGCTAGTCATCATTGGGAATAGAGTCTCCAGAGCCGTCTTAGCTCAGCTGGTAGAGCTATTGTAGTATTTTGGATTAGAGTTTTGTTTTTTAAAAAGGTGATTTTTCATCATTTGGTATCAGAGTGCAAGGTTCAAGTTCTTTGAGAAGCAGCTACATCAAAGAATTAGGTATTGATGTTTTGTGAAAATATTGTTCTAAAGAAATTGTATGTTGGCAAATTGTGTTGGGAAAGTGGTATGCAGAAAAATCCATCCAAATAAAGGTTATTGAAGACCTTGAAAGAGAGGATTAGTGTCAAGAGAGAGTCCAAAAGCCATAGAGGCTTGAAGAACAAGAAACAGAGCTAGTAAGCTCCTAGAAAAAGAGAAAGGAAAGTTTGCACTCTTCTAATCAGTTTTTGGCAGAGATAATGTACTTTGTGAAGTTGCAAATAGAAGGAAAAAGTTTGCAGTGATTGAAGCAAGTGAAGAAGGTAATGATAAAGTTATTGATAAGTTGTTTTCAAGCTTTCTAAAGACTAATTGTTGTTGCAGTGAAGAAGTTGTAGGTTCAAGGCAGTCAAGCCATTGTGGCCTAAGAGGAGAAGAAGCCAAGGAAGGCTTAGTGAAGAGCCAAGAGAAGCTCTAGAAGAAGAGCATAGTGAATTGCTCAAGAAGAAGAAGAAGATCCAAGAAGAAGCTTGGATGGTTTGCCAAAAGACTAAGGTGAAATAGACTTAGGTGAGGTAAAGGATGGACTTTGAAGAGTTGAGAAGAGTGATAGAGGGATTGCCTAGAAGAAACATGAATCAGATAAAGAGAGAGAAACAAGAAAGAGAAAAAAAAGAGACAAAAAGAGGAAGAGTACCAAAGAGAAGTGAATGAGATAAAAGCAAGGATAGCCATGATAAAATTCATGGTAGAAAATATGCAAAATGCATGGCAAGGATGGGTAATGAAGAAGAAAAGAGTAAGATGGCCAATTAGATTAGTGGTGGAGAGAAGAAGAAGAAGAATGCTAAGAGTTGCCTTAAGGAGAGAGATGAAGAAGCATAAACAAAGGGATAAGCTCAAGAATGAAGAGCTGGGAGAAAATTTTTAGTTTGAAGAGGAATTTTAGTATAAAGAGGATCAATACTTGGTAGATGAGACAGATCTCATCATTGAAGAAATAGACCAACAACAAGTAATCACTCAAAAGATCAAGTGGCCAAATGTTTTTGTATCTGATATTTCATTTGATGTTTAGTTTACAAGAAAACAAGTTGAGGAGGAAGGAAAAACATATGATCCAATGAAGATGCTTATGGAGCAAGGAGGTGAAGAACTTCATGAGAGAGTGCTTAGACAAGAAGAAGAGGCTTGTTGTAATGTCTCAAGTGATGAAGACATGAAGAAGGATTAGTTGGAACTCCAACATAAAGAATTGATCAAGCAGGAAGAAGAAGTCCTTACTCAAGAGGACAAAAGAAATGAAGAGCTACATGTTGATGAAGAACAAAGGTATAATGATCAAAATTCAGAATTGGAAAAGATTGAAGATGACAATTTTCAGTTGCATAATGTTGATATAGTTGATTTTGATCAAAATGTACTAATCACTAAGGGGGAAGATCTTTTAAAAGAAATATGGCAGTTTGATCAAGAATTTTCAAATGAAGGAGAGTTGCTTGATAAGAAATAAGAAGGGGTAAAATAGCTGTAACAAGAAGATGGAGAGAAGGTTAAATGCTTAGCCTTGACAATTGAAGAAGATATCCTGAAGGAGATAGAAAAACTTGATGGAGAGTTTCTAGTTGAGGAACCAAATAAGCTTTTTGTCTATCAAAACAAAGAGTAGTTGTTGGAAGAGTTGGTAGCCTTAGAATATGCCATTAACCATGAAGAGAAGAACCAAATTTGTCCTATAACAATATTTGAAGAAGTAGAACATTGCTGTGAAGAAGAAATGAAGACAAAGGACCAAGAAGTTATATTTGAGCAGCAAGTATGGGTTCAAAAATTTGAAGAGACCCAAGGGTCTCAAATGTTTGCTTCTTATTTTGCTTTGAATGGTGATTGTACAGGTTTGCTTGATAAGGAGGTCAAGTACTTGGAGAAGAGAGCTCTTCTAAGAGCTCAAGAAGAGAGAATAGAAGTTGATATCCTCATTCAAGAGGATGAATATGTAAAGAAGAAGACTGCAAAGAAGATGAAGAGGCAGCAAGATATACATTGGAAGGAAAAGATAGCAAGCAAAACAAGACACAAGTGTGGCAGTCAAGAACATGCACATTTGTATGAAAAATTGAATGAAGAAGACATTTGTTTTGTAAAGTTTTACCTTTGTAAATGGGAAAACAAATGAAACTCATGAGCAGGAGCTCATGAAACTTTTTAAGCCTAGGAATCTGATGCAGGAGCATCTTGGGAGTGCTTAGATGTGGTAGGTAAAAAAATATTGTAATTCAAAAATTCAAATCATGTACACTTGTCAAGAGGAGAAGGATAGGTCTATTTGAGTCAAATTAGTTATTTAGAGGATTGACAACCATGTTATCATGTAAAATCAGGAGAATCAAGCTATAAGTGGTGTAGGTTAGGTGCAACTAAATATTTCTATGTTTAAAAGCATATTGTTGAGCCTTTTTAGGAGTTGGTTGAGTGGTGTTAGTAATAAACTAGGACTATTTCAATATTGTGAGTAGCAGTGTAGGTAGTGTAAGAGGTAGTGTAGGAGGAAGTGTAGGAGCAAGTCTGGGAAAAGGACTGCATATGGACAGATTGTAAAAACATTTTGGAGAATAATCATTATGGTGTGTTTCAAGCATGTTGCAAGAGGTATTTATCAAGTTTTGACTAAATCATGCATGTAATGGTAATAAATTATGTGTATCCTCTTATTCTATGTATATAATCAATTCTGAGATCCAATACTTAAAGAAAAAGGCTATGTGTTGTTTGTTATTGATACAATTTTGGCTGTTTGTTATTAATATAATTTTGGCCATTTCAATGTTGGGCCGTTTCAATTTTCCTATTGGGTCGCATATGTTATGCTGGGCATTTTAATGTGGAGCACGTGAGAATGTTAAGAGGATTTGATTCAAGGTAGAGCCCATGAGAACGCTGAGAATGGAATTGTAATCCCATTGTTGGATGATGTCTTGGTCCACTTAATAAAATCCATTAGCATCTCTATTAAAAGAGCATTGACTGAGAACCAAACAGAAATGGCAAACTGAATATGCATCCAGATTCACGCAGACTTGAATAGAAAGGGACACTATTATGGAATGGTAGATTTTGTTAAAATAAGAGACCATTAGTTTCGTGCCTTTTGGAGGGGCATTATTGAATTGAAGAAGAGGGAAGATCTATTCTCATCATTATTGGAGGCCAAGCAAAGGAATGGAGATTAGTTTGATATCGACCCTAGAGGTTGTAAGTGACTGTTGTATACATGATCTATAGGGAGAAGAAGAGGATTGGAAGAGGTGGTGATGGAGAGCTCATTAGCCTGAAGCTAGTTGGCAAGGCATTGGCCATCAGGTTCAACCTAGTGAGGTGTTTTAAAGGTTTTGGTTTGTTGGAGGAAGTCGATTACAAAGATTTAGGTAACAGAAGATTTAATTGTGTGGAAAGTGGTTCCAGCTAAGTAGGGAAAGAGTAGCCATAAAGGCAAATGAACAGGCAGAGAGAGCTACTGTAGAGAGAGCTACAGCAAAGGTGAGACTTAGAGTAGAGCGTGGTTTGTTGTAAAGAGATCAAGAAAGGAGGGTCGTGAGAGAGCAGCTATTGAAGCTCAAATGGAAAGAAGAAATCTATAGACTCTATAGGCGTAAATCTATGGACTCTACAGGCAAAGGAAAATCTATGAACTCTGCAGGCATAAATCTATGGACTCTGCAGTTTTGATAAATTGAGTTCCCAGAGCCTTGTGCAGTATGAAGGGTAGTTTAGATCATTATGGTATCAGAGCATTTAAAAGAAAGATTTCAATCCATCATTTAGATGGAGAGCAGTTTAGGGACTGTGCATCAGTTTAAGAAATATTACAGTCATCATTTTGGTATCAGAGCTAGTCATCATTGGGAATAGAGTCTCTAGAGCCATCTTAGCTCAGCTGGTAGAGCTATTGCAGTATTTTAGATCAGAGTTTTGTTTTGTAAAAAGGTGATTTTTCATCAATTAGGGGTGGGTATAATATATTTTAGGACATGGAAAGGATTAAGGCTAACATCACACTACATGAGCTGACTCAAATTATTGAGAAAAGAGACTTATTACTTGAATCTCTATCTAAGAAGCTTGGTAAATCACCCAAGGCTACAAACACTAATGTTTTTATGTATAAGAACAAAGTACATGTTCCACCTTTCTTGCTAATGGTCAAAAAAAATTTAATTTACATAATTGTTTGTTAGATTCAGGTGCTTCTACTAATATCATGCCTAAAGGTATTTATGAGCAACTAGGTTTAACTCTAATTAAATATGATAGAGTTATTACTCAATTAGATAAATCTAGGGTGAAATTAATTATACAATTATTGAATGTTCACATGCAACTTGCAATTGAGCCAAGGATATAATAGTTTATAGATATCCAAGTGGTATATATTCCTGATGCTTATGGAATGTTTCTCAGTAGAGATTGAACTAAATCTTTTAATGGTTACATGTCTGCTGACTATTCCCATATGTGTCTTCCATGGAAGGGAGTCCCAAATTAGATTTGAATTGAAAGAGAGTCCAAGATGAAGCGATCACCAAGTACAATGCTAAAAATGTAAGGGTCAATATGGCCAATTCTAACTTATGAGTTTACACTCTTAACACCTCTAAGGTATGTGATTCTAAGATCTTCATGCTATGCCTAGAATATGGAAATTGTATTTTGATGGTGTTAAATGTAAGTTTGGCTCTATATTAGGACTTATCCTAATTAATCCCCTTGGGAAAGAGTTTATTACTTCTTATAGACTTTATTTTTCATGCACTAATAACTTGGCAGAGTATGAGGCTCTAATATTAGGTTTATAATTTATTATCAAGCACAAGGTCAAAGAACTACTAGTATATGGTGACTCTAAGCTAGTAGTTAATCAAGTTAGAAGTAGGTAATAGTGAAAATTATCTTACCTTAAGCAATATAAGTTTAGATTTTGGGACCTGATAGATTATTTTGATGTTTTTAACATTGTCTCAATCCCTAAGAAAGAAAACAAACTAGCTGATGAACTAGCCTCAGTTGCAACAAATATTATGCCCAACCAAGACTCTAAACTAGGAAACCTTAGTGTTGAACTGGTTCTTTATCCCTTAATCCCTGATAATGTCAACCATTTACAAGTATTCAATGATGACCAATAGATTTTATACTTCATGAATAGTTTAGGAGTATTTGAGGCTCACATCATTGATGAAGCTAATGAAAATACCCTTGATAAAGGCAACATTGATGATAGAATTATATAATTAAGTGACAATAAAATTCCCAAGGGCATGATTTCTCTAGAGATATTTTTTGATATACATAATCTAGCTAAAAATGTCAAAATTCCTAAGGTAAATGGGAAAGATTATAATATAGTTGACCTAAGAACACAAGGTCAACCCTAGTTAGTCAATATTGGTACATCCTACATTAATGAAGAGTTAATAAAAAATATATTTATTCACATATAAATATGTTATATCATGGTTATATGAGGACTTAAATATCTTTATTCTTAGAGTCATAACTCATACCATACTGCTAAAGGAATCCTTCAAGCCTTTTAGAAAAAAAACACATGTCAACCCTATCCTGGAACCTTTGATATACAAAGAGGTCAAGAAGTTGGATGCAAAGATAGTTTTTACCATTAGAAACTCCACTTGCATAGCTAAATTAATACTAAGTAGGAAGAAGAATGGGGAAATCAGATTGTGAATAGACTTTAGAAATATGAATAGAGCTTCTAAAAAGGACAACTATCTCTTACCTTCACTTGACCAAGTTATTCAAATTGTTAGTGGTTTAGCCATGATGACTTTTCTTGATAGTTTTTTAGGATATAACCAAGTTTTTTTAAACAAAGAAGATATATCAAAGACTAAATCACAACTGAGTGGGGCAATTTTTCCAATAAAAGGATGCCATTGAAACTAATAAATATAGGTACAACTTTTCAAAGAGTTATAGACCATGATTTTTAGGGGATGATAGGTAAGTGAATTATCATTTATATAGATGACCTAACTATGTTTTATAAGAATATGAAGGATCATATCATGCACTTGCAATAAGTATTTGAAAGATGTAGAAGGTATGTAATCTCTCTCAATCCCAAAAAGAGCATTTTTTTATTACTGAGGGAAACTTATTAGGACATGTTATAATTAAAGAGGGAATTTCTATAAAAACTAATAAAGTAGATTCCATATCCATTATAGAACCCCCTAATAGTAGAAAAAAATTTAAATCTTTCTTTGGGAAAACCAACTTTGTAAGAAACTTTATTTTTGGTTTTCTAGAAATTGTGAGACCATTAAATGACATGTTAAAGAAGGATGCCAAGATCACATGGAAAGAGGAAACTAGAAAGGCCTTCAAGAACATAAAATAATCAATAATGTAGGTACCAATATTGATAATCCCTAATTTTTCAAAAGATTTCTATCTTTATTCTTTTGCTTCTAACCATAGAATTGTAGTTTTTCTAATTCAAAAAATAGATGGATGTGATCATCCTATTACTTTTATGAGTACCAATTTTTTAAAAAATTGATTTAATTTATTATTTGATTGAAAATTAGGAATATGCTTTAGTTAAGGTAGTAAATAAATTTAGGCATTATATTCTTATAAATAAGGTCCATGCAATCCTACCAGATCCTGTCACTAAGCTATTGCTTAGCCAATGTGAATTAGGGGAAAGAAGACGTAAGTGGATGTTTGTACTTCAATAATATGATCTAGAAATTAATATTGCCAAATTGGTAAGGTGTTAAGGGTTGATTCAGTTAATTACTAACACCAATCCCAAGTTGAGTATCATGTATGTAGAGCAACAAAAAATTTAACCCAGTGATTGGTATGATTCAATTATTCATTTTCTAATCAATGGAACTTGTCTTTCAGGGTTAACTAGGGATCAAAGGAGAGCCTTAAGGCATAAGGAAGCACATTTATTGATCAAATATGGATTAATTTTTAGGAATAATTATGAAGGAATATATTTGAGATGTGTTTCTAAAGAAGAATCATCAAAGATCCTAATTAATTTTCATGAGAAGCTTATAAGTGGACACCCATATGGAAGGACAACAACACATAATATCCTTATTTTTGGTTATTATTGGCCTATAATCTACAAATATGCTCATAGGCATGTGAGAAATTATCATTGGTGCTAGATATTCAACACTAAAGAACCCAAATTAGCCATGCCATTGAAGCCAATTATGATTGATAAACCTTTT
Source organism: Torreya grandis (assembly GCA_037957365.1). Classification (NCBI taxonomy): domain Eukaryota; kingdom Viridiplantae; phylum Streptophyta; class Pinopsida; order Cupressales; family Taxaceae; genus Torreya; species Torreya grandis. The sequence continues at coordinate 2,252,513 of JARHVA010002534.1, read as the reverse complement.
GCTTAATGGAGATTAGATTTTATGGGGGTCATCAACCCCAATTCTTTATATGGACATGAATATGTCCTTATTTATATTGATTATTGCACCAAATAGACAAAAATAATGGCAACCAATCAATGTAAGATAGAAGATGTGATTAAATTATTGGAAGAGAACATATGTACCAAATTTATAACACTAGTATTTCTAGTTTGTGATAATTTATTTGCCTTCATGTCCATTGAGATGACTGAGTGGGCATATGATAATAACATTATTCTCAAGTTTTCATCAAATCACTACCCTCAAGGTAATGGGGTCTCTGAGTCAACTAACAAAAATTTTATGAAAGCCATCAAGAAGTCTACTATAAATAAACCAAGAACATGGGATAAGGTACTCAAATATGCCCTTTGAGCTAATAGAATAAGAGTCAAGCAAGCTCTAAATGCATCACCATTTCTACTTGTATATAGTCAAGAATTTGTGTTTCCCCACCATTCTCAAGTTGCCAACATATAATTTCATTTAAGAGTACATGAAAGAGTATCATGAGTTTTCAAGTTCTAGGTTACTTGACATTATTCAAATAGAGGATGCAAGAGAGGAAGCTTTTGCTAATTTTAGCAGGCATCAAACCACAGTGAAGAGATGGTTTGAAAAAAATTCCAAAATTAAGGTGTTTAGATAATGAGAATTGGTTCTTATTTGGGAAAAATCATCTAAACCTAAAGAAAATCATGGGAAGTTCACTCCTTTGTGGATTAGTCCCTATTAGATTAATGAGATACTAGGAGACAACACCTTTAAGCTTAAGGACTTTCAAGGAGTAGAGTTTGCATTACCAACAAATGAATAATATCTCAAGAACTACTTCTCAACTACTCCACCCCAAATCCACATGGAGTAACCTTTAAGACTAGTTAGAGTTAATGTGTGTAGGCTTAGATTAGTTTCTTTTCTGCTCCCTATTTATACATAGTGCATGTAAATATTTGTTTGCTTAGTGTTGTTTTTTCTTTCTATTTTTTTTGCTTATCTTTTGTTTCTTTTCTCTACCTTATCCCTTAATTTTAATAAGTATTTTAAAGACAACCTTCAATCTCCAATACATGTAATTGTTCAAAGGTCAATAAATCAAAGATGTGGGTATGACTTCTCTAAATGGTTGATCATGGATCTTAGAATACGATCTTGATGTTATAGTTTTGATAAATGGGTAAGGGTTGGTATCTAGGTTAATTTTTCCCTAAAATCTTAACCCTTGTTCTGATCTTATTATGATTCTAATAAGGATTGCATATGTAGAATGAAAGTTTAAACTATTAAGACAAAGCCATGTTTGTACTTAAAACATTAATTACCTAGAACAAAGTTTACAACTAAGAATGATTGTTTGAAGATCAAACATTTGAACAAATCCCAAAACCTAGATAATCTAGTTCCCAACCTTTGTTAGAAAGCAAAACATATCTAAAAAAACACAAAAATAAGAGCCTTATTGCAATATTGAAAAGCTTTCTAAGTAAAGGTGATTTTGGTAATCTCCATTAGGGATATAGATGTATGGTTGGCAGTGAATCAAGGCCTTTATTAGATCTAAAGGTATCTCTATCGAGGTTATGGATGTATAGTTGGTAGTAGAGCAATGTCCAAGCCTTCCTTGAGCTAAGGAATGATTCTTAATGAAAATCTAAATATGCTAGAAGTCAATGCAATGATCAATGTCATGAATCTAAAAATATATATATAAATCCTATGGCAATCAATAAGTGGAATCAAATCACACACATAACATGGTTATGTTTTGATGTTTGATCTTAATTATTCATGTGTGAGACTTATTTTAGTTATGGCCTGGTCTTAAAAATGGTACTTGATCATGTGGGATGATTTGTCTAGTTATTAGTTTAAACCAAAGTATCTAAATTCTAACATATTACTATGTTTCCCTTAGAAATTACCATTTGTTGAGGTCAACATACCCCCTTTTCAAAAAAATGGGGACCCTTGTTTCAAATTTTGAAAATTTGTGCTTTAAATTAAAAATGCCATTTGATCAGAGTTCTTTATTAGAAGATCATCCAAGTCTAGTTCTTGTTTATCTTAACTAACATGTCTTCATTTAATCCTTATCTTATTTTTCCTAACATTGATAATAGTTGTTTCATGTGTTTTTCAGATGCAAGTTTAATGGAGTCTCAAATGTGTGAACAATGTTCAAGGTTTCATACTTTAAATGATGATTTGACATTTTGATTAATCATTGGTCTTTAATTACTTAATTGTATTCATGTTTAATCATCTAAAACACCCTTAACCTAATTATTATAGCCTAAATTTTTTGAATTGAATTCAAATTTATGTAAATTCTTTTTATTCAACATTACGTGGGAACATTTATCAATTTTGACTTAGTTTATATTTTATCCTGAGGTTTTAGTCATTTTTATTAACACAACCAAAACCTTAGTGTAAAATATTTATCCTAAGTTCTTTATGTCTTTAGACCCCTTAGTTCCTTTTTGTCTTCACATGGGCTAAGTAAACACAAGACCACTTTATATATTTTAGAATTATCTTAAAAAAATTTATCATAAGGTCTTAATCATGTTTATTAAAATAAATAAAACCATGGTCTAAAAACATTATAGTAAGTTCTTTATGTTCCCAAGACTTAGTTTATTTTATTATCCATAGATCTGATAGAGCACACTTGATCAAGAAAGGAAGATCTAACTATCTACAAAGACTCTTTAAAGTCAATAATTCAAGTACCTAGATCAATGGTACGCATTTGATCAAGAAAAAGAGATTTGATGATGTGAAACAAAATTTAAATATTCAAAATCCCTATGAGCAAGCATGAAGATGATAAGGTCACAACCACAACTCAGGATTAAAGCTCAAACACTATCCCAAAGATTGATGGTGCATGGCTAAGTATACACATTCTAATCAATCGTGAGTATTAAGTCAAAACTTCAAAGAATCCATGGGAATAGTGAGAAGGTAAAAAGTGTCACCATTATGGAGATTGTGTCAATAAATTAACATTGCACGGAATAAAGGATAGAACCTAGAGGATCAATATTGATGGTGCATGTTGATCTATGCAACCAATATCCAATTGTACAAAATGGAATTTGACCTTTCAAAGAACCTAAGGTGAATGTGGAGCTTTCATGTGGTACAAAGGAATTGGCTTGGAATAAAAATGATAGATTGAAGCAAAAAGAATATGCAAAAGTGATAAATGGAAAAATATTGGGAGCTAAGCATAGAGATCAACCAATAACATTCGACCTCTTAGATCTAAATCAATGGTGTCAGGTGAGTTGGACTTTTCAATGGGCCTAGACCTAATGAGTGATAAAATATGTCTTAAGGGACAATGGTCACGTTTCAAAAATAAATAAATTAAATGACATGGTTGTACCATATTAACATACACATTAAGTTAAAAGATCTTGTGGGCCCAAAAATAAAAAGGTATAAATATGAGATCTAAAGGCAATCTAAGTCACAAAGCTCACATAATTCAAATAGATTTCCACCATTAAAGTTTTGTGCGAACCTCCAAAAATAGTTAGCATGTATGGAATCACTAATTTGACTCTGTGTTCATTGTAATCGAGCCAAAAATAATTGAATAGTCATCTATGCAAGGATAATTCAATCTAGAGTTGAATTGTAGTCCACTAATGAGCAATTTGACAAATTCACAACCATGATAACTCGAAAGGATGTCTTTAAAGAGGATGTGGAGTTTTATTTAACCTTAGACATGGAATGTAAAGTGTTCAAAAACATCGAGTTTAATTCCATTACTCTAGATACATGACATAAAAATTGGTCTAAGCTATTCTGGACCATTGAGGACTAGCCCACCACCACCAGAGAGGAGGAGAACAATGTCTTTGCCAAGAGGATATACTGTGACATAGTTGAAATTCAAATGACTAGTCTACACTATGCATCAGTGAATCTTGAGGTATTCCACTACATTGATATCCTTACTCCCATTTTATAGGATGATAAAATAGATAAAGGTATGTTAATTAATGGACATACTCAAAAGCAGGTCGCCTATATCTCTATTATAGATTTTGAAAACTATAATAAATTACCCAAACCCTAAATTAACCTACCTTTTATTAATTCTTGGGACAAATATAGTTACTTAAAGGACATCCTTGCCATGTGGCTATATTCTTAGAATGAAGTCTTTTTAGACTTCAATAAGAAGATCCCCATCATCCAGTTTAGACCAGGGATTAGGATGATTATGATAATGTTGAATAGGTTATGTGGGAATGTAACCACTAATTATGTAGAACTAGTATGGGTACCAATTATTATTTCATGGTTGAAAATTATGTTACCCCTCTTCTAGATGAGATAATCAACATATCATTAAGTAGAAAAATTTATGCCATCATGCAGAAGAAGAGAACCTAGTTTTACATGATGTCATACCTCTTGGATGCCCTTTATGTAACAACAAAGGTTCCAAATCAAAGGGAATGGTCCCCTAATGGAACACAAATAGTCTTGCAATGCTATTCCAAGATGCACATATTTAAGTATAGGGATCACATTTAATTCATTTGTGATTGTGTCTATCCATCCCTTAGTGAAGCCATAATTGGTCATCTTGAGAGAGATTGAGCCCACTAATCAATAAATGTGTTGAAACTATGGGATATATCTAGTTATATCTAGATTATAGAGTCATTAAGATTGAGGGAACCCAGTTCACTCCTCTTAGGCTAAATATTCATGTATTAGACAAGCTAGTAGAGTAAGAGGTGGCATATAAGTTGTTTCATGGTGTATATGGTCTCTATAATACCAAGAGAAAAGGTATCCTCCACAACTTCCCCATAACTATTGGGAATACCATATTAAAACAATGGGAAAACATTGAAGAAACTTCCAGGCATAGAACATCTTTCAATTTTCTAATAGATGAACTCAGGCAATGGGACCTTTGTCTAAGGGTTAAGGACCATTTAGAGAATAAGAGAATAAATATGCCTTATGATCATCAACCCAATGATTTTGACCCTATGTACATAAAATCATCTTCATACTTTGAGGTCATCAGGAGATTAAAATAACATAACCTTAAACCTAAGCCTAGACTAGAGAGGAACCAAAGAAGGGATGATAGATAGTAGATAGGGCCTAGGTAGTATCATTTTTTAATTAGTATACCTAATATATCTCCATCAACTCAACCATAAGGAAAATATAGGCCTAGGGTTAAATTTGAGCAAAAAGCAAAAACTAGAGGAAAGAAGACCTGATGAGATAACTTCTTCATCAATCCCTACTCATCAAAGGCATAAGAGTAAGAATTACCTCAAGAAGAGGTATACATGATAGTATTGGACCCTAATGAGACTATAGAGGATGTACTCAAAATTATATCAATGGATTATGAGTTAGATTTAGATAATGAAGAAGCCTAGCCTGAAGAAACCAAGGAAGAGAAAGGGAAGGATGTTTTGGACTTAGTCCTTGTTGACACCCCTAAAAGGAAGTCTAAGATAGTTATTTTTCCTAGAGCCAAGAAACCCAAAGTGACTTTCACTCCTCCTTTGGGTGAAGTCAATCTATTTAGTGAAGAAAATTTTATATATAGACCAGTTATTCTAGAGTAGTTCATTTATGGACCTAGATTGGCATATTTACTCCCTTAATCTTTAAATGATCCTTAACCCTTAATCTAAAAAATTTACTCCCATAATATTTAAATGATCCTTAACCCTCAGACCCTTAATTAGCATATTTACTACCTTAGTATAAAAAATGTATATATAGACCAATTATTAAAGAGTGGTTTATTGATTAAAGTCAAGCACAAGTAGAGATTCCACCTCCTCAATTGACTCAATCTTTAGTTTGGGTCAATTTTGACCCCAATACTACTAACTTGATGAGGGTAAATGAGAAAAATATCATCCACGGTGGTGAAGAAATGACTTATCAAAAGGTGGAACCCTTGGCTAGTCTAACCCAAGTAGGAACACAAAAGCCTAGAGAAAATATTATATTTAAAGAGGTCCCCTTGGAGTTGGCCCAAGCTCAAACTAAAAAAATTCAAGCTATCATCAAAGGTATATAGTAACAAAAGAAGAAATTGGAAGAGCAAGTTGTATTGTCAATTTTAGAGGTAATGATCAAAATGTTTGAAGAGACTTTATTTGACATGTTTAATTCTTTGAAGTCAGTAAAGTCCAAATAGAGTGTGGTGAGCCAACAAAGTATAGTGGCTATAAGAATATTTAACTAATGGAAAAATTAAAGTATTTGATCAACTTTTTGATAGAAAATCAAATTCATAATTTCAAAACAATCAGCTTGGCTCATCTGAATATAGCAATGGGATTATTGGTAGATAAAATAAAGAGTTTGAGAAAGTGGTCCAAGGGCCTAGAAAGTCTTTTTAAAGATGGAAAATAGTTAGAAATTAGGATAGACCATATACTTGGGAGTATGATTATTCACCCAACTTCATTCAAACCTATGGGTCTAATTATTGATGAAGAATTCAAGCTTAGCGCTACCCAAGTTATGCAAGAAGTAAGAAATAAGATCCAAGGAAAGACTAGGGTAGACAATAGTAGGATCATAGATATGATTATAACTATAGAAGAGAAGATTATATAGGCTAAGATCATAAATGAATCATTAGAGAAAGATGATAGAGATCTTAGAGGCCTAACAGATCAAGAATATAAACTCTTCATGGAGCTTATTATCAATTTGAAGATAATTGATTATCAACACGAAAGGGTAATGAAGATCCTTCAAAAAAAATAGGGGACTATAGCAGCAAAAGGGCCTCAAATTTGAATTTTTTGATTAAATAATATTCTTTATGTAACCAAACATGCATTTATTTTGAAAATGAATATTATTTTATAAAGGCATGTGCAACTTGTAAAGTACATCACCTATAGGTCAGTTATTTATAAAATGTCTTTCTCTAAAAAGTTATAAAGGATAGTTGTCCTTAATACTTGTACAAATATTATTGGACAAGACTGACTGATATACCTCCTTAGGATTCTATAAAAGGGGTATTGTTAATTATATAAATGGAAGGATTTTTGGGAAAGAAAACTTTATGCTAATTTTAGAGCATTTAATGTAAGTAGAGAATTTTGAAAAATTTGTTTGTGTGAATTGTCATTATGGCTTCTCTCTCATTTATCTGGTTTAAATTTTAGATTTGAATGGTTCTAAGGAATTATAGATGTTCACTTTCAAATGAAAAGTTGTTAATTTGTGCTAATTCTAGATTGACTTAAGATTCTTAGGTTAACTTCATTTTCTTTGCTTTTCTTGTATATGTTCTTATACTATTTTCTTGAGGGGTAAATATTTTAAATGAATCTAATTCTTGTTTGCATTATTTTCACTTCCTTATATGTTTTCTTGATGTGTGATAGGATTTGAGCTTATGTTATTTCATGCTAATTAGTTTCAGGTGCATATTTATATGATCCTTAAACTTTGTCATTATGTTTGGAATGAAGATCAGCAACCTCAATTTGTTCCTTCTATGCCCTATCCTTCTTTTTGCTTATTTTTTTGTCCAATTCATTTTAGATTAGTTTCCATTATAAATATCCACTTTAGCTTCATCTTATATTCATATTTTGAACATAATTCACTTCACTTAGTCAAGATTAATTTCATTTTCATAAAGTTAGCTATTAGGCCATGGTTGCTCCCAACAACCAAAAATTATAAATTTTTTGAAATAGTTCATTTATTCTATCTTTATTCCACCAAAGATATCAAGAATATCATAACCTATAACTCATGCATTTGATTCTCTAAATTCATAAATGAGTAGTGTTTTCTAAACACTCAGAACCACCTATGATACACTTTTAGGCATCAACAAAGACCCATAATCCTTAGGGTAAAGGAGACAAAATTAAGATCCAAAAGGCAACTAAGTGATGAATAAATGGTGGTCGACCTAGCTTGAGATAGCCAATGTATCCAAGTGTTGTGTAAATAGTTTGTGTAGACCTTAGGCCAATGTAGTTCTCCTAAAAATCGGATGAAAATTGAAAAGTGGTTTAGAAATGAATATGGATACGTAAGATATTCCATCCAAAAAAATTTTGGAAGGCTTTGTATCTTGCATGGAAATTTTAATCCAATTTTCATGATTTTGTGATTCTTAGGATTTTCCTAGGTCTTTTCAAATGTTTAGGGGGTTTTGAAATGTTTTGAATGTTTTTTGTAATTTTTTGGGTATATTAAATTATTATATATCGACAAGATACTTATCATAAAATAGCGATAACATGGCTTAGGGTGCTCACAAAATGGTGAGAGAATTCAAATAAGGGTGGTCGAGTTAACCTCAAAAAACACTAAACATTTTATACATATTCTAAATGGACCTCAATCCATTGTATTTCTCCCTAAAATGAAGCATCTGACTAAGTAAAAATAAGTTCATGAATCAAAAAATGGAAATGTATGGAACAACGATGTGGCAATGCATGGTAAAGGGGTTGTTCCTAGGCTATAAGAAACAAATGCAAGGTTTAGTGATACTAATTTTCCAAAAGGTAATTATAATTAGTAGCATGAGTAATGAAATAAAATGTAACAATAAATGAAGGATGTAATTTCCAAGACCACTATCATACTACTTTCATATACTGTTATTGAGTGAATGTCATCAAAATTCTTAATCTAATTCAATTACTAGAACTGAATTTGATATCAACCATTGAAAGTGCCTAAAATAGAAATGAATTAGAACTAAGGCCAAAAGTGAGAGGGAATAGGTGAAAAGAAATGGTGGTCCATAGCCTAAGGTATGGTTGGAAAGGTTTATGGGTACGATATTAAGAATGGTTATATCATGGCACAACTTAAATTATCCTTGTAGACAAGAGTTCAAGTCCATCAAGCATAAAAATGTTTGAGGTGGATTATGTTCATCTGTTCATCAAGTTCATTTATTTACATCATGGCTAGTATGTATGCTCTAGAACTGTATTCAGTAATAACAACATAAGGCCCTAACTATTTATGTTGAAACTTTCCTTTCTTTTTAGTCTCAGCATTGATGTTTTTATATTTTATTTTAGTACAAGATCACCAAAATTTAATTCTCTATGCTTTATACACCAATTATATTATCCATGTAATATGTTATAATACACCTAAAGGTTATTCAAGGAGGCCATGTACTTTCCATCTAGTAAATTTAGCTCTTAAAAATGAGCTAATTTGTAGTTCTCATCATCAATTATGTGTTGCAGTGAAATGTAGAGAGAAGGTAACTTAACCTTGATAGTTTTGGTTCCCAATTGTACACCTCATACACTTGGCCTTGAACACTTGAAAATAAAATGATAAGCAATGATGGAAAACCCACTAATATGTCATTGTAGCTGGGGAAGGGTTTGATATCAAGATTAGACCAAGTATAGAAAATGATTGAGAGACACCTATAGAGGGTATGGTTAGCTTCCTGCTACTTTTGGCTCTACCTAAATCAAGGTGGGAGAATGTATGGGGTAGTTTTCTCTCATGGATAAATTTTACAATTCAATCTCCATGAGGATTCTTGGCACAATGAACAAATATGACCAAGGCATAACCAAGTTTGCACACTTCACCCATTAAGGGTTGTCACACAAAATGCACAAACTCTCTAAGTCATACACAAGCTACTAAAGATAGATGAAATTGTGATTTTAATCTTCATTTTGAAATAATATTCAATAGTAAAGGGACTAAATAAAGACTAGAATGCTAGGATTTTAAAGCACAAATTGAAAATACATTTTAGATATGCAAGATATTATGCATTTTCAAGGCAAGCAACATTTATAATATGTAATAAAGGGTTGTTATTTTCAAGGTAGGAGAGGGTAGTACAAGTTTATAGTTAATTATAGAATATAGGGTGACATGATGTTGGCTTTTAAACAATAAGGTGTCTAAAAAAAATTCATGATAATTATTTCTTAATAAAAATGTAGAAAAGTTCAAATGTAAGATAATGGTAAACACTAATATATCCCTAAAATCCCAAAACATACACCAAAACTAGAACCTCAAATACTTTCTCTTGCTAAATTCATGAACCCATGGTGCCCTTAAAGGGTGTTCAATAACACATTTCCAAATATAATTGTAAAAGGGGATTTATAATCTAAGTACATGCTCAGAATGGTAATTAGCAATGAACATAGACCCAAATATCCAATCAATAGAACTTATAAAACATATTATTGCATTTCATAAGCAAGATATGATAAAGAACCATAAATAATTTCAACTTGACTTGAAAATAAATATTAAAAACATCAATACTTCAAAATGTTTCCATGGGGATAAGCATGGTGAGATTTCTCTTTTGATAAGGTAGATATAAACATGCTCTCAAAGCTTGCTAATAATTATACAAATGTAACCACCTTAACAAGGGAGACAAAATCTACACATAGCAATTGATCCCATAATTTTTTTTGGAAAACTTAGAATTGGATAAAATGGATGCCTAAAATGACCTAAAATAACCAATATCCAATAATAACCTTAGAACATAAGACAAAACCCCTATTTATACATTTTTTAACCTAGAACTATGGATCATAACTTCTAAAATTATAAAACAAGCGTTCAATTCTACCAAGATACTTTTAGCTAGAAAATGTTCCATGCCACACCTGAGATCTTCATCTACTTGCAAGAAAAGAATCATTATTTTAACTGCCTTTACAAGGAATGATGAGGACTCGTAACTTCCTAAAACATACCATTTGATCTTTTGGCTTAAAATTCCTTTCACATGAGCTTGAAAGAAGGATACTCATTTGAGGAGCCAAACAAATTTTTTCTTGATTTGAAACTACCTAAAGATCCCCTTGATCACTCACTTATACAATTGGAGGGAGAAAATCATTTGAAAAGCCAAACAAATTTTATCTTCATGTAATTTTATTTGGAAATAATTGTAAATTATGAAAACTTCAAGATAGGACAAATATTCTTTGTGCATGCCAAAGAAAACCCATTACCTATAATGATAGATCAAGATTTGATCTGATTGTGTCATGAAATAGAAAATGATCCATAATCATGATTAGAAATATCCACTCTAGAACAGCTCATGGATTTTCTTCTATGCTTCAACTTAATTTCCACGTCTATGGAAGAGCCATCATATTTAACCTTAACCTAGACACTTTTCATTACTTCATGAAATCTAAGCCCTTTGAAAATTATGTCTTAGCTTACACCATTAGATCATCCTTGCTTGATTAAATGCAAGTCATATATCCTATATGAAATACTTAATTTCTAACTTTGTGGCATGTAGTTTCACTACTTGTCATTCTTGCATTTGCCCATAGGATCTCTAACTTTTCAACTTTGGTTATTCATCACCAGATCTAGTTGAGGCAAAAAAATCCACTCCATCAAATCATGATCTAAGGAGTGAGGCATGATTAGATAGTACCCTTTACCTAGTCCTGGAGATATGCCACTTGGAACCCTTGTAGGCTTCCTATGTACCTTATAGATATTTTTTACAACTTTGAGTTCCCTCATGCCACATAAAAGTGTCTTCTTGATCTTGAGTTCTTTTGAACAGTCAATTGATAGCTCACACCATCAGATCTTTAAAACATGCTCAAACCTTAAATAATGCCCCAAGAGCTTGACACTTATCATGCCTGCCCTTATCTAGAGTTCCTTTGACTATTTATCTTTAATCATGCACCATTAGATCATTCCACTCCATGTAAATGTGTGTTGTTAGATCCACCTCTATTCAAAAATAAACAACTATTTCATGGGGTCTTAAATTGACATTTAGATGACCATCCTAGACATTTAAATTCTAATGGTTAGTCCCTATAGCTTAAAGTTGATGTCCATGCATCCATCAAAAGATGTCTATGAGACTGTCATACCTACAATTTGGAAATATTTCTCTGGGGACTTTATTCCATGGAAATTTTGTTTGAGAATTTATCTTTGGTATTCATATTTGCTTTGGCACTTCTACTTTTGGCTTTTTCTTCAGCCCAATTATCATGTAATAATTGATTCTTCAACTTTTATATTTTTTCCTTCATCAAAACAATTGTTTCAAACATTTTATCTAAAACAATTTCCCCAAAGAAAATAGTCTCTCACACTTTTACTTAAGGAATTTGACACTTAACTCATTTGCCTTTGTTGGGACAATTGTTTTACATATTTTTCTCAAAATAATTTCCCCATGGAAATTGAACTTGAAGATCTTCTTGAAGGAATGCAATTCTCTCAGACTTTTTGCTTGATCAAAATGCCTGAAGGAAATAAAACTTCTACTCCACAACAAATTTGTTGAAAGTTCCTTTTGGGCCCTTTGAGCATACCCTTAAAAATCTTGAAAAGTAATTTTTGGAAGTTTTTTCAATGGCACTTGCCCTACATAATTGCCCTTTGGCCTTTGGAATGGCCCTTAGATCTCTTAAAAGTGCCTTTCAGACTTTCTAAAAGTGTCCTATAGATCCTCTAAAAGTGCCCTTTCAAATTTTTAAAAGTGTCCTTCACCATCTAGACTTATCCTTCAGACCTTTTTATAGATTCCCTTTATTAATTTTTCAAGGGAAAAATGCCCGAAGGAAAAAATCCTTTGAAAATTTTATAGAGGAAAAATGACCCTTTGAAAGTGCCTTTCAGGAATTTTACAAGGGCAAAATGACTAAAAGAAATGATCCTTTGGAAATTTTGAAAAGGAAAAATGACCCTTTAGAATTTTTGGAAGTACCTTTGGTCGAAGTAAATAATTACCTTAATTCTTTTGGGATTTTTATGAGGGTAAAATTCCCAAAGGGCAAGTGCCCTTCGGACTTTTTGCCATAAATAAAAAGTCTAAAATAAATAAGAAATTGCACCTTTTCCAAAACAAAGGATTTATTTTGAGATTTTTATGTGGGAAAAATGACCAAAGGGCAAGTGCCCTTTAGACTTTTTACCATAGACAAAAATTCTGAAACAAATGATCCAAAACAAATGAAATAGCCCTTTAAATCCTTTGTAAAACACTTAGCCTGAAATAGATAAGACATTGAATTCCTTAAAAAAATTTGTAGTAGACAAAATGTCTAACAAAAATAAGTCTTTGGAATTTTATTTGAGATAAAAATCCCAAATACCTATTTTCATCAAACATCATGTTCATGAAAAATCCTAAAAAAGTCTAAGATAAAGGCACACTTCACCAAGCAAAGACCAGTCAAAGGACTTAGCCAATATTTACATGAACTTGAATTTCCAAAGGAACACATGGAGATGAAAGATGGACTAATGACTTAGACATTGATATAGATAAGGTCCCAATTGCTTTAGTGCAATTTTGGACACTAACACTAGCTCTTACATAGGGATGCATACCCCTTGTGGGTGTGCAAAGAACCACATAACACAAGATTAGGTGTCAATTCATTAGGTTATGGAGTGAATATTTAGCAACATTTTCAGCAAATGCCCATGAAGGCTTAAAAAAACTTGGTAGACTTAACAAAAATAGATTAGGAGGATATGGAAATGAACACACAACAAAAGGAATGGAAAAAAACTATAGAAATAAGGTCCAAAGCAAAGAGGTAGCAAAGCAACAAACACTATACAATATGGTGCATATGTTATGGACTCAATCAAGGAAGTTTTTCAAATGTCTACCATTGACTGGTTGCTCTAGTATTTCACCATCAAGATCTCTCAAAAATAAAGTATGCTCCCCAATTTGATAGTTAATGGAATAGGGACCCATCCAAAAGGGATCAAACATTCCATGTTTTCCTTTCTCCTCATGTTAGCTATCCTAAAGTAGAACCAAATCACCTACTTGGAAGGTTCCTAGAATGACTTTTATATCAAATATTTTCTTCAGCTTCTCCTTAAACTTAAGGTGTCTTTCATGAGTTTGTCTTCAAGGTTCATCAAGCTCAATAATCTAGTTCACTTTACTTTCATAGTGATGGATCTTCTCATCACCCCCTAGTTGTTGCATGAGCTAATAGGTGGGTAGTTGTAAATTCATAGGTAGAACTACTTGAGCTCCATAAACAAGCTCAAAATGGATTCTACCTATAGTTCTCTTAGGTTTGATCCTATCATCCCATCAAGAAAACTTTAGCTATTAACCCCACTTCTTTTTGTTTGCCTCTAATGTTTACCTAATGATCTTGAGTAAGTTCTTATTACTTGATTTAGCTTGCCCATTCCCTTAAGGATTTTAATTTTAAGTATAGGTTAATTCAATCCCATAGTCTTTGTATAATTCCACCAAAGGTTTAGCTTTAAAACTTATGGCATTATCAGCAATTATCTTGATATGCACACCAAATCTACAAATAATCTAATTTAACAAAAAATCCATAACTACCTGGTGTGTTACTTTCTTTGTAGGGATTTCTTTGACCCATTTAGTGAAATAATCAATTGTAAATAGGATCCATATATGTCTAGTGCTTGATGAATCAATAGTTTTTTCAATGAAATCCATTCCCCATTGTTTTAATGGACATTTAATCATAACATGCTACAAAGGAAGAGATCTTGAAGCTTTCATCCTCCCAGCAAAGTGTTGGCATTTCTCACATCTTTTAACTATTTGAGTAACATCCTTAAATAGTGATGGCCACAAATAACTAGATCTCAAAAAATTTATGAGCTATAACTTTAGGTTCAAAATGGACACCATAAATGCCACTATCGAAGCCTTCAATCAAGACATCAATCTATTCTTCTAGCACACATCTTAAGATAACCCCATCTGGATTGTTCCATGCTAATCCATCCTTAGTCAAGAGGTATTTTTAGGACACAAGATTAAGAGTTTCTTTGTTGATTCTTATCCAATCCAGGGGGATAGTTCAAATTTTTTAAGTAGTAAACAATGTCTTTATACCATGGAGACACATTAAATTGACTCAAGGAATCATCAACATTAAACACAACATTGTTTACCTCACTAACTTACAAATTGGTCTCAACGATAAGCTTGGCTGAACCCATCCCCCTTACCAACTTGGTGGTCTAGATATCCATGTCATACTCTTATAGCTTATTGACCCACCTGCACCTTTTGATTGATATTTCAATCTGAGTTAAAATGTCCTTCACCTTAGTGTGTAAGACATAAGCAATGATCTTTAAACTCAGAATATATGGCTTAAATGTTTTAATAGCTTTCAAAAGATCAAAAGCTTATTTATCCATGATAATATAGTTCAATTCAGGATCTTTCATAGATTTGATAAATAAAACTATGGGATGATCATGACCTTCCTCATTCTTTTATAACAAGACAACAGCCACAGTATTGTATGATGCAAAAGAGAAAATATAGAATGGTATTGTGTAGTAAGGACTGGCCAAAATAGGGATAGACTTTAAAGCTCCCTTAATGTCATTAAATTATTGCATGGCCTTCTCCTCCCATTTGATGGTCTAATCCTTTTTTAGCATATAATTAATACTTAGAGTGATCTTTGCAAAATAAGACACAAACCTCCTTACAAAGTTAATTTGTCCAAAGAAAGACTAGATTCTTTTCTTAGAATATAGAAGAGTCACTTTGTCAATAGCTTTGAGCCTTGTTAGATCAATCATGACACCATCCTTTGACACTATACATCCTAAAAACTTGGCCTTTCATACTCCAAAGTTGCACTTTTTGGGATTAAGTAAAATGCCAAAGTCCCTAGATCTGATCAGCACCTTTTCAAGATGCTCTAAATGCTCTTCTCTTATTTTGAAGTACATGGTGATATCATCATAATACACAAAAATGAAATAGTCAAATATCCCTACAAAATTAATGTCCATAGCTCATTGTAATGTTTCACCATCATTCATCAACGTAAAAGGCATCCTCATATACACATATATGCCCCAAGGCATTATGAATTTGATCTTGGACCTCTCAGATTCCTTCACCATAACCTGGTTGTAACCTAAGAAGCCATCCAATGTGGAAAACATTTCTAATCCAATAACACTTTGTAGAAGGTTCTCCATATTAGGTAGGGGATAATTGTATTTTAAAGAAGCCTTGTTCATATTTATGAAATCCACACACAAGCAATTATCACCATTCTTATTTCTAATAGGGACTAAATTTTCAACCCATGATGAATAAATGGGTTGAATTATATCACCATCCCTTAGCTTCTTTAATTCATCCCTCATCATGGTAGCCAAGATGGGGTTAATGGGTCTCTATTTCTACTTGAAAGGTTTGATATCAGGCTACAATGGGATGATGTATTGGAACAAGTCTTCCCTATATGATTTCAACTCAGAGTAAGACCACACTAATTAATCCTATTACTTCCTTAGCAGTTGCATGTAAGCTTTTTTCCCTAGTACACTTAAGTGAGTACCCAACCAAACCTTTCTTAGATTCTCATGAGAACCCAAGTTGTACTTAGTCACATCCTTTGAAATGAATGAGTCTCATGACTTGATTCTATTAGCTCCATTAAAAAAAGCCTCTAGACTAACTAGACCTCTTGGGATAGTGTTTGTCTTGAGCTGAATTATGTCTTTCCCAAACAAGGTCTCCTTCCCATCATTAACCTAAACTATAGATCCCAAGTCTATGAGTTGATCATGGAACTTAGCCTCATGGTTCAAAAACCTCTTAATATGTTCATCATCATTAAATACCTACCAGTGATGAACATTATTAAGGATTGAAGGCCTAATAAGCACTTCCTCTTGATATTTATAGTGAGGGATCATATTTACAATGTCAAATTGAGCAACTATCCTTGTAAGTCTATCAGCTTCTTGGTTGAAACTTATGTCATGATAACACAAATTGAATGCTTTAAAAATTCAAGTAAATCTCATATAACATTCTAATATTATTTCAACCTTCTATTCTTCATGGCAAAAGAGTTATAGACTTGTTTTACCACTAACTCAAAATCACCCTTAATAATCAAGCATTTAATTTTATATTCATGGGAAATCCTTAGACCAATTAAGAGTGCCTCATACTTATCAGTATTGTTAGTGCACTAAAAATAAATCTATAAATAAAAAATATAACATTTACCATTAGGGGCATAGAAGAAAACCCCATATCCATTTCTAAGATTGAAGTAAGCCATGTTGAAGCACAACTTCCAAACTACATTTTTTTGTCAAGCTCAACACCAATAATAGTAGGTTGTTTACTAGTATCAACATTCCCAACAAATTTTTCCAAATCAACATCATTATACAAAACTTCATGGAGAGCATGCTTCAGATCTTCAATCACATGTAGCATATATGGCTCTCTATATAGTTTGACCATCTTACCCTCAAAAAGAATGATGGTGTAAGAAAGGTCCATTTACACACTTCCACCCATACTAGTAGCCCATTTTCATGATAATAGCATCCCTCATTTAGGTAAGAAGTCCATAACTACCACATCCATGTTTAAGTACTTACCAAGATGAAATACAAACTATACCACCATCCCCTTAACTTTTCTAACAACTAGAACTTTTCATGAGTCCATGGCATAACATTTGCTAAAGGCTGATGTGATCTTCACTCTAAGCTCATTGAGGATACCCAAGGGCATCACATTATAATAAGCATAAAAATCAAACATGTAGTTATGAATAGCCAAACCATTAATTAGTAGAGTCATATAAAATGGATCCACATTCAGTTGACTCTCTACAAGCACAGTCCCCAAATAGACCTCTAGAGTAGGTTCAATAACCTCTTCTAATTATTGATATTCTTTTGGGGGTACTTGGGGCATCTCAACTTCATTCATAGATGACCTTTCACCAAATTATAAATATTCAAAGGCCCTCTTCCTATGTTCAGGTATACATAATAACTCAACAAGTGGTATGGTGATCTTTATTTGACTCAACATTTGAGACATATCACACATACTATATTTAGGAAGAGGCATATTTGGTGTAAGGGTAATGACACCTTCAACTAGAATAAAATCACTCAAGGTCTGAAGTGGAGGAGGCTATGGTGGATTTGAAACGTTGATAACAACCTTTAAAGGTGGATTTTGCTTAATCTCATTAGCACCCTTAGGGATGCTAAATAGTATGGGCAATCTATTTTTCTTAGTAGGATCACTTCTAGTCTTAGTATCTTAGGTTACAAGTACTATCTTAGAAGCTTCTTAGACTATTGTAGCTTTTTTTTATTCCTTGCTTGTATTCCCTACCTTTGAATTTGTAGGGGCAGTGTCTTGGGGAGTAGCACTTGGTTGCCTACTTCTCAAATTATATTCCTTCTTTTGGGTAGTTGTTTCATTAATTTAAAACTACCTATTCTCAACTAATATAACTCCCTTAAGATATTTCTTTATCATCATAGAGTATAAGAGATCAAAATTATGGACAAACAATTCATAGGCTTGTGTCACATTAACATCACAATCAAAGTCAAAAGTTGGGACATTCTCCATTTCAATAGCTCTCCAAAACTGATCAATCATAGTATTAGTCATCAATTCTATGGAGGTAAAATTAATCTTGATATCTTTGATAATCAAACATAAAAAATCTCATAATCAGATGATGCATATTCAGGTGCATCTAGGTATTCATTAACTTGTTTAGCAATATAACACAGAGGGTGCAAAAGGAAGAATTTGTCACACCAATCAATGTCTAAATCAAAATTTACAACATTTACCTTGGCATTTAAAATATCAAGCACCTTGTTTCTATCCCCTCTATTATATTTTTTATATGTTTTATCTTCATGTGTAGGCCTCTTCCCTCTGTCATTATCTCTATTATGAAAATTAGGCCCCCTTTGCACCTGATTTAGATTTGGAGCCTATTCATAGTTGGTAGACACCTGAGGGACCCCTTTTTTATCTTTGTCCAACTTGTATAGCATTTTTTTGATAGTAGAAGCTAAAATTTTGATAGTTTCCTCCAAGTTGGTTGTCTTTGTGGGCTATGTATTTTCTAGATTGAACAGCTTCAAATCAACCTACTTATTTAAGGGCTTTCCCATAGCCTTGATATTGTTTTCAATCTAGATGGCCATATTGAATTCCAATTTTAAGTTAGTGGGAGCCTTGTCTCTCAAGAAATATGTATCCTTCTTATCAAAAGCATCACAATACTTTATCAATCATGCTATGTCATTGGGCTTGATGTTTTTGGGTAGTCGCATCATAGTCTTATTGAAATAAATGTTAAATTCCTACACACAATCATTAGGATTCTTCTTGATATTTTTAAATTTAGCTAAGAGAAACCTTGGATCAATCCTACCACCATACTAAATTATAAAACTAGTTTTCATCTCTTCCCATAAATCAATGCATATAATAGGTAGTGAATTAAACCATTCTTGAGTGTTTTCTTCTAGCGTGTGCACAAACAACTTGATTCACACATCGTCATACCCAATCTCATAATCTTCAATGATATTTTGAAAGGCCCTCAAATGTTGATCATTGCTCACTACATTGTTCCCTTCAAATTTTGAGAGATCTTTCCTAAAATCATTTGGGACTTCATTAGGATAGCCTTTCATCTCATCAAAATTGATGGGCCTAAATCGAGGAACATATAATGCAGGATGTGCATTCTCCTCTTGGTCCCTATGCCTCATGACTAGTTCAATGGGATGTTCAAGAATAAATTGCAAAGAGATTGATGGGGTGAATGAGGTGGACTTGGTGCATTTGAACTGAGAGGGGATTTAGTTGGTTGACAAGGAGATGGAAAATAAATAGGACAATGTATTTCAAAATTAGTGGAAGATCTATGGTAATCCTCAACAATGGGGGGGGGTCAACAAAGATCTCAAGATTGTCATAAATAAGACAACCTTTGGTAGCTAAGATCTACCCTTCAATAGTCTTCCAAACTTGTCCCCTTCCTCTTTAAGGAATACATAAGGGTGGAACAAGTCTCTTAGATGGGTCACCTTTGAAAGATGATCTCAGTCCTTCCATCTTTGAAAATAAGGAGATACTCAAAACTAAAATTTATCAAATACTTAGAATAGGCACTAATCTTCCTTGAAACTAGAGAATAAAAATGGAGTCACCACAAGAATCAATATTCTAGAATAGAATAGTTTACAAACTGTTGTGATACATACTAAAATTAAAACTGTTGAAACTAAATGAGATAAATAATAAAGACACTAAAATTTTCAAAATATGTTCAAAAGGGAAAAGACATATTTCAACATGTAATGTTAGTAGCTCTTTGTAATAGTCTTTTCAAAATTCAAATTGTCAAACCTTAAAACTTCTTAGCATGTCCCTAGTGGAGTGTTGTGATGTTGACAACCAAGATAGTCAAATCAGTGTAGTAACATCAAAGAGATTCACAAGGTGAAATACTCATAGATATTTGCATGAATTCCTAGCAATGGCACCAGATTAGTGTTGGTTCCTAGTTGTACACCTCATATACTTAGCCTTGCATACTTGAAAATAAATGATGGAAAACCCACTAATATGTCATTGTAGTTTGGGAAGGGTTTGACATCAAGATTAGATTTAGTATATAAAATTATTGAGAGGCACCTATAAAGGTTATGGTTAGCTCCCTTCTATATTTTGGCTCTATATAAACCAAGGTGAGAGAACCTATGGGGTATCTTTCTCTCATGGAGGGATTTTACAATTCTATATCCATGAGGATTCTAAGGCATAAGGAATAAATATGACTAGGGCATAACCAAGTTTTCACACTTCACCCTTGAAAGGTTGTCACACAAAATGCAAAAATGCTCTAAGTCATACACAAGCTACTAAAGATAGATGAGATTGTGACTGCAATCTTCATTTTGAAAGAATCTTCAATAGCAAAGGGACTAAATAAAGACTGCAATGCTAGGATTTTAAAGCACAAAGTGTAAACACATTTTAGATATGCAAGATATTATGATTTTTCAAGGCAAGTAACACTTATGATATGAAATAGAAGGGTTTTATTTGTAGGGTAGGATAGGGTAGGATAATTTTATAGTTAATTATAGAATGGAGGGTGGTGTGATGATGGCTTCCAAAAAATAAGGTGTCTAGCATAATTTCATGACAATTATTTCTCAACAAAAATGTAGAAATTTCAAATGCAAGATAATGGTAAACACTAAATGATCCCTAAAATCCTAAAACATATACCAAAATTAGAATCTCAAATACTTTCTTCTATTAAATTCATGAACCTAGGGTGCCCTTAAAGGTGTTCAATAACACATTTCCAAAGATAACTTCAGAAGGGGATTTATAACCTAAGTACATACTCAGAAAGATAATCGGTAATGAACACAAACCCAAGGATCCAATCAATAGAACTTGTAAAACATATTATTACATTTCATCAGCAAGATATGATAAAGAACCACAAATATTTTCCACTTGACTTGAAAATAAATATTATAAACATCAATACTTCAAAATGTTGTCATGGGGACAAGCATGGTGATATTTCTCTTTTGACAAGGGAGACATAAACATGCTCTCAAAGCTTGCTAATGGTTGTATAGATGTAACCACCTTAACAAAGGAGATAAAATCCACACACAACAATTGATCCCAAAAAAAAATTGTAAAACCTAGACTTAGAGAAAATGGATGCCTAAAATGACCTACAACCAATAGCCAATAACAAACTTAGAACAGAGGGAAAGTACCTTATTTATACATTTTTTAACCTTGAACTATGCATCACAACTTTTAAAATTATAGAATAAGCCTTCAATTTCACCAAGATACTTTCATCTGAAAAATGTTCCATGCCATGCTTGAGATCTTCATCTACTTGAAAGAAAAAATCATTGTTGCAACTCCCTTTACAAGGAATGATGAGGACTCACAACTACCTAGAGCATACCATTTGATTTTTTGGATAAAAATGCCTTTCACATGAGCTTGGAAATAGGATATTCATTTGAGGAGCCAAACAAATTTTGTCTTGATGTGGAACTACCTAAAGATCCCCTTGATCACTCATTTGTACAGCTGGAGGGAGAAAATCATTTGAAAAGCCAAACAAGTTTTATCCTCATGTGTAACTTATTTAGAAATGATTTCTTGTTACTCAATTTCAAATCATGGAAACTTTTGGATAGGAAAAATAATCTTTTTTCACACTTATGAAAACCCATTACCTATAATGATGGCTTAGAAGTTGATCCAATTGTGTCATGAAATAAAAAATGATCAGTGATCATGATTAAAAATATTCACTCTAGAGTGGCTCATGTATTTTCTTCTATGCTTTGACTTTATTACCATGTCCATGAAAGACTCATCAATATTAACCTTAACCTAGACATTTTCCATCTCCTCATACAACCTAAGCCTTTTTAAAAGTCTATCTTATCTCGTAATATTAGATCATCCTTGCTCAAGCAAACACGAGTCATAGATCTTATGTGAAATGCTTGATTTCTAACTTTATGTCATGTAGTTATACCACTTGTTATTCTTTTATTTTCCATGGGATATCTAAATTTTCAACCTTGGTTATGCTCTATCAAATCTAG
Source organism: Torreya grandis (assembly GCA_037957365.1). Lineage (NCBI taxonomy): Eukaryota > Viridiplantae > Streptophyta > Pinopsida > Cupressales > Taxaceae > Torreya > Torreya grandis. Next base: position 2,229,968 of record JARHVA010002534.1, on the reverse strand, counting down.
TTTGGTTGAGCAAACATGCTCCATCATATCATAATTTGAGGAGTGAGGTGTGATTGGAAGTGCCCTTTATCCAACCCTAAGAATCTACCACTTAGCATCCTTGCAGGCTTCTTGTGTACCTTGTAGATTATCACTAATACTTTTGATACCCTCATGCCACATAAAAGTGTCTTGCTTGATCTCAGGTTTTATTAAACAATCAACTACTAGCTCACATTATCATAACTTTGGAACATGCTCAAACTTTAAATAATGCCCCATGAGCTCGACACTTTTCATGTCTACACTTATCTAGAGTTCTTTTGACTATTCATCTTTAAATATGCATCATTGGATCATTCTACTCTATAAAAATGCATGTCATTATATCTACCTCCATTTGTAATCAAATGACTACTTCACTGGGTCTAAAATTGGCATTCACATGATCATCTTGGACATTTGAATTCTAACAGCTAGTCCTTATAGCTTAAATTTGACATCTATGCACCCATCAAAAGATGTCTATGAAACTGTCATACCTAAAATTTAGAAATATTTCTTTGGGGACTTTGTTCTATGGAAACTTTGTTTGAGTCTTTGTCTTTAGCATTCCTATTTGCTTCAGCACTTCTACTTTTGGATTTTTCTTCAGCATAATTATCCCTCAAGAATTGAGTCCTTATATTTTGGATTTTTGCCTTAATAAAAACAATTGTTTCATACATTTTATCCAAAAAATTTCCCCTGAAGAAAATAGTCTCTCACACTTTTATCGAAGGAATTTGACACTTATCTCTTTTGCCTTTGTTGGGACAATTATTTCAAACATTTTATCTAAAACAATTTCCCCACAGAAATTGAACTTGGAAATCTTCCTAAAGGAATGAAATTATCTCAGACTTCTTGCTCAGGTAAAATGTCTAAAGGAAATAACACTTATACTCTACAACAACTTTGCCAAAATTACCTTTTTTGCCCTTTGAACATACCCTTCAAAAGATTGAAAAGTACCTTTCAAAAGTTTTTTCAAGGGTACTTACCCTACAGAATTTTGCTTCAACCTTTGGAATGGCCCTTAGATGTCTTGAAAGTGCCTTTTGGGCTTTTTGAAAGTGTTCTCCAAATCCTCTAAAATTACCCTTTAAGAGTTTTTAAAGTGTCCTTCGCCATCCAGACTTATCCTTCAAACCTTTCTGTGTATGCCCTTTAGGACTTTTTCAAGGGCAAAATGCCTAAAGGAAATAATCTTTCAAAAAAAATTCAAAGGCAAAATGACCCTTCAAAAGTGCTTTTCATAAATTTTACAAGCGCAAAATGCCCAAAGGAAATGATCCGTCAAAAATTTTGCAAAGGCAAAATGATCCTCTGGAAATTTTGTAAAGGCTAAATGACCCTTTGAGATTTTTGGAAGTACCTTTAGTCAAATTAAATAAGTCCCTTAATTTTTTATATCTTTTTATGTGAACAACATGCCCAAAGGGCAAGTGCTCTTCAAACTTTTTGTTGTAGACAAAAAGTCTAAAACAAATAAGACTTTACACCCTTTTCAAAATAAAGGATTTTCTTCAAAAAATTTGTGCGGTCAAAATTCTCAAAGGGAAAGTTCCCTTCAAACTTTTTATCATAGATAAAAAGTTTGAAACAAATGAAATATCCCTTCAGATCCTTTGTAAAACACTTAGCTTGAAATAGATAAGACATTTAATTCCTTTGAAAAATTTTTAGTGGACAAAATGTTCAATGGAAATAAGTCTTCAGACTTTTATTTGAGACAAAAATATGAAAGACCTATTTTTGTCAGATATCATGTTTGTGCAAAATCCCAAAAAAGTCTAAGGGAAAGACACACTTCACCAAGCAAAGACCAGGCAAAGGACTTAGCAAATTTTTACATGAACTTGACTTTCCAAAGGAACACTTAGAGATAGAATTTGGGCTAATGACTTAGACATTAATATAGACAAGGGCCCAATTTCTTCAATATAATTTTAGGCACTAAAAAATAGGAAGATTGGCCTTAATTCCATAAATAAGGTAATATGGAGTAGATCTTGTTGGAATACAAAATTGGTACAATAATCCTAGAGGACATTAAATAACTGCAAGTGTTGATTATGACTAGAATCATTGATAATGTTCTTAAGGATATTCATAATGGTTTTGTTAGATGCCTTATTTTGGTCATTACCTTTGTGGGTAATAGGCGGTGGAAAAGTGTTGTTTGATATGGTATTGAGAACAAAGGGATTTTACATCTTTTTTTTAAATGAACCACCATTATCAAATATAATGTCATATTAGATGCCATAGCATCAAATAATATGGTTAAATATGAGTTTTTAAATCTTCTTACCAGTAATGTAAGTGAGGGGAATGGTTTCCACCCACTTAATGAAATATTCTATTATAGTAAGGACATGTTTGTGGCCATCTAAGGATGTAGGATTTATCTTGCCTATGAGGTCAAGTCCCCATGTTGGGAATGGTCATAGTGTTGTCAGTGGTTTAAGTGTTTTGGATAGAGCATGGATCAAATTAGCATGCTTCTGACACTTCACGCATGTCTTCATTTAGGTGGTTTTGACACTTTCCATAGTTACCTAATAATAACTAATACATAATAATTTCTTAGGAATGATGGACCCACTAGTGTGGCCCCACACACTCCTTTGTGAACTTCCCTCAATGTTAATCCATATTATTTTAAAGTTAAAAAATAAATCAAAGTTCTATCATAGCTTATAAAATATAGGGTAGGTACAAGTAAGGTATAATGTGAGGCTTTATAAATGAATGATTTTTGTATTTTATGATAAAGGTATAAAGGAATGATTTAGTTGTGGAGGTAAGTATATAATTAAAAATACCAAGTAGACATGGGACCAACAATATCACAAACCATCTTGACAATTATTTGTTCATGCATCAATGTTAGGAGATGTTCCATAAGAAATTGATTGTTTATGGCCTTGCCTATAATCTAAATCATAGAGCCATTTATAGACATGGCAATAGTTGTTCTGTTACTGGCCCTAAGTATATATTAAAACTAAAGATTGGTAATTCATTTCTTAAGAGTGTCAACCATACATTTATAAGGTACAAACTTATCATCCTTCAATTGGCATTGGTATGTAACCTAATTAATTATAAGTTATCAATCACCATGAACTAATAAATGTTAGATATTCCACTAGACTACTTGGTGAAGCCCTGTGATAAGTGCTTCATACTCAACCATATTATTATTGCATGGAAAACCAATGTGAAAGGACTTAGGAATAAGATCCCCATGTAGAATGATAAATAATATTTTGATGCTTGGTTCTTATATTATGAAAGAGCCATCAAAGTACATTATCCATTATTTTACTTTAGGAAGTGCTTCTATTGTGGTCATGATGGATTCATCTAGAAACCCAAATATAAGAGGTTAAGTATTAAGAAGAGGATCTTTTAAAAGTTTATCTAGAAGTACCTATCCCTTAGTGTCTTTTTTATTGACATAATTGATCTCAAATTCACTCAAAAGCATGATCCACTTCACCATGCATCCCTGTGAAGTTTTCTTAGATAGTAAATACTTGAAGAGATCTACTTTGGCAATTACAATAGTCTTATTATTCAACATGTACTGATGTAACTTTTAGGCTATAAAAACCATAGCTAAATAGGCTTTTTTTATCAATGTATAATTGTGTTCATACATGACCAATATTTGGCTTAGGTAGTAAATGAAGTAATCTTTTCCCTATTCATTGTGTTGTGCCAAAAGTGCCATAAGAGAATTTTTAATTGCTAACAGGTAATGTGACAATGGCTTATTCGATGTAGGTGGTAAAAAATAGGTAGATTGGCCAAGTATTCTTTGATATGGTTAAATTATTTCTATAAATTTTCATTCCATGAGAAAGTGGTGCCATTCTTTAATAAATGTGTAAAAGGATGGTATTTTTTGGTTAGCTATGAAATGAAGTGTCTAATTGACTATATTTTTCCCTACAAACTATTGAGCTACTTCAAAGCAGATGGTGGAAACATCTCAGTAATGTTTGAAACTTTGGTAGGATCAGCTTCAATGCCTTGATTAGAGATAATAAATCCTAACAATTTTCTAGAAGTCACACCAAATACACACGTTTTAGGGTTGAGCCTAACTTTTTACTCTCATCTCAAAAATTCTCTAAAGTATGGTTGGATGATCAACTTGGGTCTCAGATTTACCCAAGATGTCATTGACATAGTCCTTGATAATGTCATGCATCATATCATTCAAAATTATCATCATGTCCTATTAGTATATTTCTCCTACATTCTTTAGTTTGAATGGCATCACCTGATAACAAAATGTTCCCCATGGAATGGTGAATGTTGTCTTATATTGGTCCTTTGGTGCGATATTAATTTGGTTATATCCTAAAAAACCATCCATAAGGGATAACATTTCATATCCAAATATGGATTTAATAATCATGTCAATGTTTGGTAGAGGAAAGTCAACCTTTGGATAGGCCTTTTTAATATCATAGAGATCAGTACACAATTTAATACCCTCTTGCTTCTTGTTGACCAATACTTTATTGGAAATCCACTCTGAACAATCAATGGGTTAAATGCATCTCATATGTAAGAAATTATCCAACTCTTTCTTAACTAATATATAAATAGGAGGATGCATTTTTCTCATCTTCTACTTAACTAGTTTGGCATTAAGGCATATAACAATATGGTGTAAAACCAAGGTGTGGTCTAAACCTGGCATTCTAAAGAGGCCAATGTAAATATTTAAACAAATTCCCTTAGAAGGGATGTAAATACTTCATGATCCTCCTCAGTGATTGCTGCACCTAATTTAATCTATTTTGGGTCCTTTAGAGTCCCAATGTTGACCTTAGAAGTGTCCTCCATAAGGAGTGTAGAACCATCTTCTAAAAGAGCTGGCAAAAAGGTAAACTAGTTAGCAATGTTGTAGTATTCTAGTTGGATTGGTTCATATAACTCTCCCAAATAGGATGAATCATGATCACCCAATGGTTGTATGGGCCATGTAACAAATAACTCTAGGCACTCTTATATAATATACTTAAAAGCTTGTCACTCTTCATTACTGATATTAGATCCATACATAAACCTTGAACTAGTGGTATCTTGTGCTTCATGTGAAGAGGGGTGAACATCCACATCTAATGGCACCTAAAACAAATTTTCACTAAGAGACTTTCCTTTTTTTTGCTTTTTCTTTGGTTTGAAAGTGCCTCAAAGTGGTTTTCACTTTTAGACCTCAATGGTTGATTTTATTTTTGTTTTTAGCTAAGGAAGTTAACCCTCTCTCTAAAATAGGTAGAAAGATCTAATCTAATAGAGAAACCCTATTTGTGATCTCCTAGAGGAATATAATCACTCAAACCTAGAAATTCAAAAATGGACTCATCATTCCCAAACTCATCAAGTGGAATTTTTTACTCTTGTTGGTCCCAATCTATCAATTGGGGTTGATAAAGGGTAAGTGGTGAAGGGAGAATGATAAGGTTAATGGTAAATACAACATAAGGGTTAAAAAAATTGTTATTAGTGTTGTATCATCAATTTTCACCCTTGGAGATGGTTCTTTAGGCTATCTCCAATTGAGTTACACTATGGGAATAACCCTAGGCATTGGGTCACCTATGATGGAGTTGAACCTCTGGAGAAGGTTGACTTCCTCTTGATGGATCACCTATAATAATGTTTACACTAAAAAAAGGGTTAGAAAAGGGGAAATGGCTCCTAAGAGATCTAAAAGGTTGATGCACCAAATTTAAATGAGAAATCACATAAGCATGAAGTAAACATTAAAGAAGCATAAGACAATACTAGCTCATACAATCTCACAAAACTAGCCAGTTGCATAAGTGTTTCATAGACTAGGTTTAGGAAGCAATGGATGAAAACAAAGAGGAGTTATAAGACTCATTGAGAGCTTACATCAAATGGTAAAAAGAACACTAATCTATACCTACAACTAACTTGAAAACACCTATAAATGATCAAGAAAGAAGGACAATGGGCATGGAAGATTCTCCTTCATAGTTCCATCATGCATAAGCTTTGCTACACACATAGTTCCATCTTTAAGATGTCTTTCATAACATTTTTTAACAGGGTCTCAGCTTATCAAATGAGAGTCTCTACTCTTTCAAAAATGAGAGAGAATTTCTCGTCAAAAAATGAGAGAGAGTTCACAAATGGAAAAGAATAAGAGATATAGGAGAAAGGGGAGAGAGAGGGGAAGCATGCCATCTAAGATCATTAATTGAGTTTCTACCTTTGTTTAATTCTAAACCATCTTTGATCTAATTAGGATGAGCCCTTTATCAATAAATTGATTTTTATTTGCTTTAATTAGTCTTCAAATTCCTCTTATTGGTTGAGCAATACACTAGAGGATAAGAGTCTATTTTGTAGATGATGATTCATGATCCTTTAAAGGAATAAATACGCTTAAGATCTAAATAGCATTAAATTCTCTAACTACTTCTCTAACTACCAAATCTCTTTTCTTTGATCTTCCATGTCACCTTCCACTTGCTTTCACTTTAGGGATAAAGTCCTCATACCTTGAATTTAGATAGAGCAATGCCATGTTTGCTTTGAGTAATGGTAAGTACCTGCTTATCAAGGATTTGGCCATGTCAAATATGAGACACTTGTTCATAACCATATCCCTGACCTTACTATAGAATCTAAGCATAAGTTATATTATAGATTGAAAACTAATCTCATTTATTAGTTTTTATATAGCTATAATATCAATGAAAACTTACAGACTACATAGCATCGTTCTTGAACTATATTAGGTCTAAATATACCTATTATACCTCTGATCATTGTGTTAATTGATAAGCCACTACACACAAGGATCTCCCTTCATGAATTGACATTGAAACCATAAAAATCTTGAGTCTACATGAATTATATCCTCTAATAGAGGTTTAGACTGAGCTTTAATGACATCCTTTGAAATATTTTCCCTAGTTTGACCTTATGTCACATTCGACCTCCATTCAAAGTCTCCTAGCTTTGACTTTGAATGTTAACCATTGATCTTGAGTATACATAGTCTAATGTGCTTCATTAGATCTATGAGATCCATTGACTCATTAACCTCTCACCCACACTGTTAATCTCATCTATGCAGTGAACATGTGTTGTTGATCTTTATTCTACTTAATTTAATGTGCTCCATCAATAGTTTTACATGAATTACACATGCACCATTGATTTAATTGGTAGTTATTATGATCATGATACTTGGCAAATATGTATTTTTCTTTGATATTTATTGACTTGATGACTTCTCACTCACTATTGATCTATTTATCATGATTAAACACACATCATTAGATCTGATGGACCCACTAACTATGTCAATCTCCACTCACTATTAGATTTGATCTTATGGTTTAATGTGCATCATTAAATCTTTGAGACCCACTAATAACATCCTGGCCTACTCATCATTAGATCTTTATCAAGTGATTGAATGTGTACCATTAATATTTTTTGACTTTTTGACTGCAAATGACTAATTATTGAGAATTTAAATTGAAATCCCCATGCACATCTTTATTTTTAAGGATTTTTAAATCCCAATGGTTAATTGCTACAACTTTAACTTGACATCCTCATGTACATTTCATTCTACTTATTCAACTTTGAGGACTTAGATCTTGATATAGTCAACTCATCAAGATATGAAATTTGCCAAAAATGTTCAAGGCATAAAAAACACCATGTCCATGCAACTCTTTGATCTTGGTTGATATTTTAAGTACATCTATCAAATTTGTAACCAAACTGATATATTTATCTCTATGTGACATGCTTATAATGGTCTATTCAAACTAGACTTGTGCAAGAAATTATTATCTCTTTAGAAAGCTCTAATAAACTTATTAGACTTTTTACAACCTAATCAATGCCCTTGAATTCTTGAAACACCATGATAGCTTGTTGGTCTTTTCACTTTGCAATCATAAACCTATATCCAAGCCTACTTCCTAAGGATCAATAAATTATACTTTAAGCTTACTTAAAGTGTTTCAAAAGCTTTGTAATTAATATGATATATTCTTATCCTAATTTTTATCCACTCATTCCATTTATAACTTTGATCATGTGTGCAAACCATTTCTAGGCAAAAAGATTCTTATGTGGGCCAAATTTGGTCGACATTTTTAGTCACATCCTTGGGTTACATGCCTAATATGTAAGACTAATGGCCTTAAAATAATCCATTAGGCATCTGGAGTCTCATGTCTTTTCTCTTAGTTGATCATGAAAATGATACAAGGCTACCCCTTTTCCAAAAAACCTCCTCTTGAACCAACAAGGACCAAAAAAGAAACAAAAGAACAACTATGCCCAAAGTATTTATTGAAATAGAAACACACAACTAAAAGGAAATATGCACAAGGAACTTAGAGGAAAGCATATAGAACTACTCTAATATGTTACAATATCATACAATAGTTATAAACACTTCTAATAATAAGGTTTTAAAAAAATTCCATTTATTGGGATGGGTATTACTTCTCCATCCAATTGGGCAAGCTAAAAAGCATTATGTTGTTTGCATCTATGGATTAAATAAATACCACTCCATAAGTTGTCAAACTTAGTATGGTTTCTTAGCTTGGCCTTATTTAAGTCCCATTTCAGAATTAAGTCCCCTTCATTAAAGTCCCTTATTGTGGCTCTCTCATCAAAGGCCTTTTTGACCTAATCTTGGTGTGACTCTAATGTCTTCATTGTAAGGTCCCTAGTTTCTTCAATATCCATGAGTTCTATCATCCTCACATTCATAGGCTCACTCTCCATCAAATCAAACTAATGGGCTAACTCCAATGTAGGTAGTTCAAGAAAAATGGGCAATTTGGCTTCCCTTACCTATACAAGGACATATGGAGAATTGTCAATGGTAGCTTTATGAGTCACTCTGTCATCCCATAAGGTTGTCCTTAGCTTTATGTGCCACACTATTTGATTCTCTTCTATGGTACTCTTGATAATTCTTATCAATTTCTTGTTTGTGGACTCTACCAGTCCACTACCTTGGGGGTATTAATTAGAGGATGTGTTGAGGTAGATGCCTGGCTTGAATTCCCATTCACTTGTCTTTATATCAATAAATGATAATGCATTATCTAAAATTATAGTAGTTGAGACACTAAACCTAGTTACAATGTTGTCATAAAAGTCCAATGATGTTGTCTCATTAGCTTCTTTCAAGGAAATTTCTTCCACCCACCTAGTGAAGTAGTCAGTTGTAGTGAGCACCCATTTATGCCCTACATTTGAAGGTGGATTTATCATCCCTATGAAGTCTAACCCCCATTGTATTAAGGGTTTCCCTACCTAAATTAGGTTAACTAGAAAACTACTATTCTTTGTTTGCCTACAAATAAAGCATATTTCTAACATTTCCTAGCCCATGCATAGGCATCCTTAAAGAGGATATACCAATAATAACCGGCTCTCATTACCTTTATTGTTTTTGTTCTTGGAGAAAAATAGTCTCTTATAGGTCCATCATGAAATCGCTCTAAAATATTTGTCACTTGATTATCATCAATGTACCTAAGAAGTACCCTATTGAGGTCTATTCTAAAAATAACACCATTAAATAATGCATAAGGTATGGATTAAAGCCTGAAATACCTTCTTTTTTATTTTTCCAAACTTTGAGGGCATTCTCTTCTCATTAAGAAATGTTTCATGTTTTGAAGCTAGCTTTTATGAAGTGGAGGTGCATCTACCTATGAGTCATCTTGTGTTAACAAAATAACTTCTTTGTCTTCTTTAAGATCATCTACCATATGCTCACATAAGCCTTTACCTCTTTACAACTTGGTGATTTTGATCTCCACATCATACTTCATGACCTTGGTAATCTATCCTACTCTTTTCTCATTCATATCCTTGTTGAGGAAAAATTCCCTTACCCCAGAATGAGACACCATAATATGAAGCTTATTGTTGGAAAGCATTAGCCTAACTTTTTTAGACTTATCAAAGCTACAAGAACCTACTTTTCAATAAAAGTGTATTTTACTTAATATCCTTCCATCCCTTGACTAAAAAAAGCACTTAGTTACTCAAGTCCACCTTTCTTCTGCATTAACATAGTTGATATGTTTTCAATATTGGAAAAGGTGTATAATGTAAAATCCTTTGAGAAGTTAGGATTTATGAGCAAGGGTGATTGGTAAATGGCTTCTTTGATGGCCTCAAAATATTCTCTACCTTCATTTTTCCAAGCAAACACTTGTCTCTTCTTCAGCATGGTGGTGATGGGTTTGACCAACTTTATAAAACTAGGTATAAACCTTCTTACAAAGCTTATTTTCCCAAGGAAGCTCTATATTCCTTTATTATGCTTAGGTAGAGATAGTGCTAAGATATCACTTATTCTATCAAGTTAAATGGATAGTCCTTCCTTTAAAATAATGTGACCTAAAAGTTTGCCTTCATGAACATCAAACACACATTTCTTGGGATTTAAAGAGATCCCATACTCTCTACATATTTATAAGTTCAACCTTAGATGATCTAAGTGCTCACTATCCTTCTTGAAGAAAATTATGATGTCATCCAAGTAAACCAGTACCATTTGATTCAACAACCCTTGGAAATCCATGTCCATGGCTCTTTAGAAAGTTCCCCAGCATTTGATAATCTAAAAAGCATCTTTTAGTAAGCATATGTGCCCCACTTTGTGGTGAAGGTAGTCTTATATTGATCTTCCTATCTTACCAACACTTAGTTATAGCCTCAATACCCATCCAAAATGGAAAAATGTCTTGAACTAGTAACTATTATCAATTAGACTTGCACTCTTGTGAAGGTAGTTTTAGGCCTTCATAGTCTACTAAAACATGGAAACAATCCTATGTTGTGGGTGGCCTAATCAAAAAATTGAATATCTAGATTCTAAGGGCTAGCTACTTTTGGTGTATCAATTAGGATCTCTACTCTATGTTAAAAATTATCAAGAAAAGGGAAGAGGAAAAGGGTAAGAAAGAAAATTGAAAATAAATCCTATCTAATGATGGTGATACACCTATATTTTGGTTTATCCACTCAATTTGAGCTTTTAAAACACTGATTAGATAAGAAAAGATTGAATATTCAACTCCAATTGACTCTTATGCATCATTATTTCATGAAAAGGTTTTATTGAGTGATCAAATCTTGAGGTAAATGATGGAATAGGCCTGATTCAAGGCACTAACTAGCCACTTACATTTGCTATAAATTTAGACAAAAGACATCATACATAAAACATGACTTGCATAATCTAATCAACTAGTAACCAAGTAAGAATTAGGACTTGACAAGAAATAAAATTCTATCACATATGCAAATTCACTGACATAAATACACTATACCATCCCTCTAGAATCTAAAACTAGTCCTTCTATTTATCTAAAAAGGTTACAAAAATCAATCTCGATAGAGTCTAGTCTTATCAAGAGAGGGATCATTCAAGGATAAAAAGCCAACTTATATAGTAAAAAGCATACAAAATCCAAGAGATTGGCATTGAAAATAGGAGAGGAGATCAACTCCCACTTCACAGAAGTCCAACTTGAGCTATCAAAAGATAACACAGCCTTCAAATAATATCTTTTTATCTTATGTCTTACATGAAAAATCTCTTTGGCATTAAAAGGATGGTGGGCCCATCTATGACTAATCCATTCCATGTATGAAATATATACCAAATATTCAAAGAGAAACTCTACTTGATATGTTTGGAAGTTGAGTTAAAATAAAATAAAGTCCTTCATTACATGGAAAATAAGGAAAATGCATGATAAGCCTTATCTAGTCAATTCCAAATAACTCCATCTTGTATGAGATGATGCTATGCCAATCTTTAGATGAAGAACTTTAGTTTGAGCAAGCTGGAAGTGTTTAAAGCCTTCAATTAACAAGATAAATTAGAATAGATATGACACTTTGACAAAAATTTAACTCAAACTCAAGACCAATCAACTCCAAATAGCCTCCACTTGCATGAAAAGGGGCTTTGAAAATTGAAACATGCATGAAATTCCATGTTAAGATCATATATGTAGCATTGAAACTCCATGTTAGCTCCTTGTAATTCCTTGGCCTTTTGCTTTTAGACTCTTTCTTTCTACATGTATTCCTTCAAGCTATTGTCTATGGCCTATTTTTTTTGGGATTTTACTTATGGACTTTTCCTTCAGACAATCTATTTGAAAGAATTCATGTCTTCAGACTTTTTGTTTATCACTTTCCCATGAACAATCTATCTGAAGGAATTCACACCTTTAGACTTTTTTTTATCACTTTCACATGGACAATTTTCTCAAAGGAGTTCATGTCTTTGAACTTTTTGTTCATCACTTTCCCATGGACAATTTTTCTGAAGGAATTCATGTCTTTGGACTTTATGAAAATGCTCCTCAGCTTTATGAAAATGCCCTACTGGAAAAAATGAAAAGGACCCTCTAAAAAAATTGAAATTGACCCCTTCAAAAAAATTGATAAGGACCCTTTGAAATTCTTGAAAATTACCTTTTCCTTTGAAAATACCCTTATAAACTCTTTAAATGGACCATCAAAAAAATTGAAAAGGACCCTTCAAAAAAATTGAAAAGGACCCTTTGGAAAAATTGAAAAGGACCTTACAGAAAAATTTAAAAGAACCATTCCCTTTGAAAATGTCCTTAAAAATTCTTGAAAATCACCTTTCCCTTTGAAGATACCCTTCAAAATTCTTGAAATGGACCCTTTTAGAAAAATTGAAATGGTCTTTCAAAACTTTTGAAATGGTCTTCACCTTTTTGAAAAGAACCCTTCAGAACTTTCGAAATGAACCCTTCTATCGAGAAAAGTGCCCTTCAAAAAATATGTTTTGGACAAAATGTCTGAAACAATCCCTTTGAAAAAATATCCTTCAAGAAAATTGCTTTGGACAAAATGTCCAAAATAATTCCCAACACTTAGACAAAAACCCCAAAAATAAAACCTTTGAAAGAATAAACACTTGGTGAAAAAGAGTCACAAAAGAAACTAAACTTGTACTTTTGATTAATTAGGTTCTCCACTTCTTCTTGCTTCGAGCTTTGGGATAATAGGAAACTAACCAGATACAAGGGGAAATTTGACCATTCCAAGGAAAGTCTCAGTTATTAGGGATAGAAATTTGCCCTTGATAGGCTAAAATTACTAACATTTTGGTGACTCAACTAGGAAGCATGCATGTTATGCTTGAGAAATATACTATTTACATGACTCTTGGACTCACAAAGTAATGACAAATTTGATCCATGACTACAAATTCCTCTTTTAACTTTCCATGAGACAACCCTCATTCTCTAAAACAAGAAGGAAAACACACAAAATAGGAAAACCAACTAAACAAAACAAATATGCAAACAAGCACTTATTTGGGATAAAACATAACTAAACTAATGTGTTTGAATAGAACTTGGAGGAAAACAAACAAATAAGGAACCTATCTCTTCAATAGAAATGTTTTAGATGTATCCCATTGACTGGGATTGGAAGCTCTTCACCATCCATCCTTGCAAGTTAAAAGGCATTATGGGATTTGTAGCTAGAGATTGTGTATAGGCCACTTCAAAGGGAATTAAAATTTGTGTTCCTTCCTAGTTTATCTCTATCCTCATCCCACTTGAGGACCAAATCTCCTTTAAAATTTCATGAAGAAGCTCCCTTGTCAAAATCTCTCTTCACTTGTGCTTGATGAATCTCCATGGCTAGCATGGATTGATTTCTTATCTCTTCTAGCTTCATAAGCTCAGCATACCTGAACTCCATCGGTTCACTCTCCAACAACTTAAGTTGATGCATTAGTTCTAAAGTAGGAAACTCAAGAGAAATGGATAACCTTGATTCCTTACCATATACCAGCTTGTATGGAGAGTTAGTTATTGATCTTTTGTAAGTGATCCTATGAGCCCATAGAGTTGACTTCAACTTGAGATGACATGACCTCTGATTGTCTTCAATAGTCCTTCTTATGATCTTTAATAGGTTATTATTCATAGATTTAGCAAGGCCATTTCCTTATGGATAATAGTTTGATGAAGTGCTAAGATAAATTCCATGTTGGATAGCCCATTCACTAATCCTAGTTCCCATAAAAGCCATTGCATTATTAGAAAAAATAGTTGAAGGAACTTCAAATCTAGTAAGCAAACCTTCATAGAAATCTAGAACATTGGTTTCATTTTCTTCTTTCAATGCCACTACTTCTATCCAATGTGCAAAGTAATCTATAGCAATTAGAATCCATTTCTATCCTAAAATTGAAGGATGATTTATGAGACCAATGAATTCCAATCCCCATTAGATAAAAGCCTAATCCATCATAATTGGTTGAAGAGGTAAGGCTAAAAGTTTCATTTTTTCTATAAACATAGCACACTATTTGCACTTCCTAACCCATGCATGACAATCACCAAATATACTAGGCCAATAGTACCCATCTCTCATGATCTTAAGGGTTGTAGTTATTGCATAAAAATGTCCTCCACCATGTCCATCATGAAATTTTCCAAGCAATCTCTAAGTTTGGCTTGGATCTATACATCGTATAAACATGCCATTGATATCTTTCTTTAACAAAACACCATAAATAAGCAAAAATGTAATTGGTTGCAACTTGAAATATCTTCTTTTTGAAGAACTTAGATGAAAGGGATAAATACCATCTTGGAGATAGCTTACCAAGTCATGAAACTAGCTAGAAGGTGAGGTATGACCAGCTGTAACCTCTTCATCATTTGACACCAAAACAAACTCATTAATCTCTTATAAATCTTGAGCTAGATGTTCATACTCATTTACCTCTAACCAGCTTTGTGACCTTAATTTCCACATCTTACTCCATTACCTTGGTTATCCAACCAGATCTCTTCTCATTTATATCTTTGTTCAAAAGGAACTCCTTGATGTTCAGATGAGAAACCATTGGTGTATTTTATTGTTAGACAAAAAATATATAAACTTTTTAAGAGACATTATAACTAAAAGTACATGTTTTTCAATAAAATAATATCTTGTTTCATACTCTTCCAAGCCTTGACTAAAGAAGGCTATTGGTTTCTCCAAAGCCTCATGTTTTTGTTGCATAAGAATGCCTAAAATGGTATCCATGTTAGCATATGTATAAAAATTGAAATCATTTATGAAATATAGATTTATAAGTGTAAGAGTGTTAGTTATGGCCTTCTTAATATCCTCAAAACTCTTTATTCCTTCTTTAGACCAGCTAAAGCTTTGATTCTTCTTTAACATGGCTATAAATGGCTTAGCTAAAATGGCAAAATTTTAGATGTATCTCCTTATGAAATTGATTTTCCCTAAGAATATTTGCAAAGCCTTTTTATGCTTATGCAAAGAGAGTACAAGAATGAAGTTTACCCTTTCATAATCTATGCTTAAACCATACTTTGAAACCACATGCCCAAGGAGCTTACCTTCATGAACTGAGAAGACACATTTTTTGGGATTTAGAGATACCCCAAATTGCCTACACCTTTCAAAAATTTGCTTGAGATGAACCATGTGTTCACTTTAACTCTTTAAAAACACTATTATATCATCCAAATAAACAAGTACAAACTTGTTAAGAAGGCCTTGGAATGTTATATCTATGGCTCTTGAAAGGTTGCTCCAGTATTAGATAAACTGAATGGCATCTTTCTATATGCAAATATCCCCCACTTGGTTGTGAAGGCTATCTTAAATTGGTCTTCTTCTTTGACAAAAATTTGATTTTAGCCACTATATCTATCCAACGAAGAAAACCTCTTTGAACTTGCAACTAGCTATAAAATTTGTTTCATTGATGGTAATGGATAGTGATCTTTAAATGAAGCCCTATTCAAATCATAAAAGTCAACACAAAATCTAATTTTACCATTCTTATTCCATATCATAATAAGATTTTCCACCCAAGTTGAGTGCTTAATTAGAAATATAATAGCTGACTCTATGATCTTGTGAATCTTAGCTCTGATCAAAGATTCAAGCTTAATATTAATGGGCCTTTGTCTTTATGTCACTGGTTTAGTTTTAACCTCTCTCTCAATGGTGTGTTGAGATAAACTTGGATTAAATCCATTGAGATCAGTATTTTTCCAAATAAATACACCAACAAAAATTGTGCATAACTCAATGAAAGCTTCCTTTTGTGAAGGAGTGCATACCTTACCCAACTTCAAATTCTTACCAGCTATAATCTCTAGATTGGCATAGTGTTATTCTTTTGTTTACAATGATGAATTATCCTTCTTTAACTTATCATCATTACTAAAAATTTTCTCAAGTGTGACCAATCCCTTGGGAAACCTATTTATTTTTAGTTGCATAACCTGATCACCATACTACTACAAATACTTTGATTGGTTTCTTGAAGAAAACTTAGCCTCCTCTTACAAGAATCTCACAATTTTATTTTCATATTAAAACACTTGCCACTTCTCATGATTATATATAATATAAGGCCTCATAACCACCTTTATATGAGAATAAATTTTATCACTTTTTATATCAGCTGGGATACTAGATTGTGCCCTAATGGAAGCCAACATATATGTATGTTTATTCTCACCTCTTGGTATTGCCTGAATGTTAAAAGCTTGAAAATATTCAAGTAAATCCCATATTATATTTTTTTAATATTTAAGAAAAAAAATTACATACATTTAAACCTCTTACTTGGTAAACTATAAGTTCACTATCACCAAAAACTTACAAAGTGTTGACTTTCATCTTCTTAGCCCACTGCAAACCACAAACTAGTACCTCATACTCTATAAAATTATTTGAACAACTAAATTGAAACTTAATAAAAGAGAAATACCTTTTATTTTTTGGATAAACCAAAATAATTCTATCCTTGGTACCATGTTTATCCCTTGATCTATCAAAGTATAATTGCCACAAACCTTCACTAGATTCATCATCCTTAACCATGACTGGAATTGGTACATCATTCTCATGAAGGCAATACACATCAATTCCTTCTTCAATTAGCTTATAATTATCATTCTCATTCAAATTATAATCCCACTCATCAAGAAACAAATTTGTAACTCCATCTAAAGGTGATCCATTTTCTACTCCACTAGTTTTTAGTACATCATCCAAGATGATACAATTAGTGTTCACAACACTTCGCATATATGGATCCATATGGAAATGTGAAATAGGTTCAGAATAAATCATTACCTTGGTACCATACCTAGTTTTTAATATCAAATAATTCCAATCATATGATAAATATCCCCCAATCTTTGAGGTGAAGTCCCTTAAAAGGCACATAGCAAAGTAAGGAGGCAAGTTTACCACAACAATATCCTATTGAATAGTAACATTGGGATGAGCATGTAATGTCAATTTTAGATATTTGATGATGCCTATCATATTTTTTTGTGACCCGTCCAATTAAAATACCCCCTTAGTGTTTGGCTCATAAACAAGGCCAAGCTTGTCTGCAATCTGCTTAGGCATAATTGTGTTACTATCTCCACTATCCACCATACAGTTATGAACCAAAGTATCACCTACTATAAAATAAAGGTAGAAAAGAGGATTTTTATTTTATTTTATCTCAGTTTTATCCACTTTTACCATATTATTTACTTGATATACTTGTTGCCTAGTTGGCTGATCTGAATTAGTTAAAACAATACCTTCTTTCTTAATCAGTTTTGGAGATAATTTGAGAGTTGAAAGCTCTAGGATGAGCATATATTTTTGTCATAGGATGGAACAATAATCCCACATGATAATTTTTATGGCTGATCATGAACAATAGGTATTGTTAGTTTCAACCCCCTCATCAATTTCTCTTCTTTTAGCTCTAGTTATAACTATAACTTAACCACTTGTATTGTTAGTTTCAACACCCTAAGTAAAAACAACATGATCATCCACTTGCCAAATTACATTAATGGAATCAGGATACCCTTAAACTCATTGAGTCTCTCCTTATTATTTCAAAATTATGTCTTTGTATTGATCTCCTTGAAAATAAAACTCTTCTTGTGTCATTTATGGCATAGTGATGTTTTGTGATACCAAGGCTTGGATTTGAGCATCATTGAGATTTGAGGACTGCCAACTTGAATTCTACATCAATTTGTTTTGAGGTGTGGTGGGAACAATGTCCTTTGAATTTTAAATATCATTAGGATCAAAGGAAACATATAGCTTAGTTGGAGTTATGGCTCCTTGTGTTTGATAAGGTAGTCTATTCTCTCTAAATCCTTGATGAGGAGGCCTTTGATCTTTGAAGGGATGATAGGTGGTATGATTTTATTATTTATATGGCCTATTATCCTAATATTTTTGTCTCTTGATTTTCCTTATTTGATTCCCAAAGGATTGTAACAAGCCTTTCAACTCTCATATCTCACTAGCTTGACTAGTAGGGGCTGCAATTTGAGCTTGAGGTGATGGAATAGGATCTAAGGATGGAATTTAAGGAACTTGAAGAACTTAAGGGGATGGTATAGAATTAAATTATAGGAATATATTCATTATAGGCCTTGTATAAAGCTTACCAACTTGTATCAAACTATTCTCTACCCTTGTTGCAACCTCATAAGCATTTGGTAAGGTAGTACCATCCATTGACTGTATCATCACACTAATGTCAGAGTTAAGAGATTTCAAATAGTATAGGAGTGCATATTAAAGGGATGGCCTAATCAACATAGGTATCCTTGTCCATGTCTTTTATAATTTGAGATTAAAATTAGACATAAACTCATGAGGATCTCTCTTTATGGTAGTTAATTATTCAACTAAAGAGAGGTGATCAGATTTGTCTTCAAATTGCATGACTAAGGCTACACCCAATTCATCCTGAGTAGAAATGGATTTCAGTGGTAGGTTTCTATACCACTTCAAAGCTTTTACTTTGAATAAACTAGCAAGAAATCTAATAGTAACATTATCTTCAACGACATTATGGACAAACAGAGATTAGCTACATCTTGGATATGCTCAATAGGGGTTGTTTGATTTTCTCCTATGAATAATGGGATGCTCTTGAGGGAATAAACCAAAATGTCATCAAATTGGGCTAAATTTAGTGGTCTGCCTCTATTGAATGGAATAAACACCTAATTTTTTATAGCCATTTGGATAGTGGGGATTGTAGTGATTAAAATAGTAGGATAACCAAAAGACAAATATTATTTTTGAGGTAATGTGTTTATCCTACTAAACCTTGATCTTTTATATGATGTAGAAGACAATTTAATGAATTCAAAAGGAATACCTTTGCTAGCTAACCTCATAGTAACCTTTGGTATGAAATAATTTCCTAAATGATGTTATGAACTCTATAAGCTAAAGAATATTTAGCTTGTGATGAAGATGGATATTCTCCTCCACTGCAAATGTTTTTCCTCAACTCCAAACTTTAGCTATTCCAAGGAGAAAGAAGGTCTCACCAGGCATGCCAAACAATGTTGTCAATCAGACTCACACCCTTGTGAAGGTAGTTTGAGGCCTTCATAGTTTATTAAAACATGAAAATAATCCTAGGCTATGGTGGCCTAATTAGTGGATTGAATCTCTAGATTCTAAGGGCTAGCTCCCTTTGGTGTATCAATTAGGATCTCTACTCTATGCTACAAACTATCAAGAAAAGAGAAGAGGAAAAGGGTAAGAAAGAAAATTGAAAGGAAATCATTTCTAATGATGGTGATACACCTATATTTTTGTTTATCTACTGAATTTGAGATTCTAAAACACTAATTAGAAAAGAAAATATTGAATCTTCAACTCCATTGACTCTTATGCATTAGTATTTCATGAAAAGGTTTTATCTAGTGATCAAAGTTTGAGGGAAATGATAGAATAGGCTTGATTTAAGGCACTAACTAGCCACTTACATCCACTATAAATTTAGCCAAAAGACATTAAACACAGAACATGACCTACATAATCTAATCAACTAGTAACTAGGTAAGAATCAAGACTTGATAAAGAAGAAAATTCTATCATATATGCAAATCACTAACATAAATACACTATATTATCCCCCTATAATCTAAAAATAGTCCTATTTATTTGAAAAGGTTATAAAACTCAATCTTGATAGAATCTGGTCTTAGCAAGAGAGGGATCATTTCAAGGTTGAAAAGCCAACTTATATAGTAAAAAGCATACAAAAACCAAGAGGTTGGCATTGAAAATAGGAGAGGAAATAAACTCCCACATCACACAAGTCCAACTTCAGCTATCAAAAGATAACATAGCCTTTAAATAATATCTTTTTGTCTTGTGTCTTGCATGAAAAAGCTCTTTGGTATTGAAAAAGGATGGTGAGCCCATCTTGGACTAATATGATCCATGCATGAAAGCTACACCAAATATTTAAAGAGAAACTCTACTTAATATGTTTAGAAGTTGAGTTGAAACAAAAGAAAATCCTTCTTTAAATGGAAAACAAGGAAAATGCATGATAAGCCTTGTCTAGTCAACTCCAAGTAACTCCAACCTGTAAGAGATAATGTTACACCAATCCTTAGATGAAGAACTTCAGTTTGAACAAATTGGAAGTGTTGAAATCCTTCAATTAACAAGATAAATTAGAATAGATGTGACACTTTGATAAAATTTTAACTCAAACTCAAGACCAATCAACTCCAAATGGCCTCCACTTGCATGAAAAGGGGCTTTGAAAACTAAAACATGCATGAAATTCCATGTTAAGATCAGATATGCAGCATTGAAACTCCATGTTAACTCCTTTTAATTCCTCAACCTTTTACTCTTATACTCTTCATTTCTACATATATTCCTTTAGGCTATGATCTGTGGCTTATTTATTTCAAAAAAATTCTTATGGACTTTTCCTTCAGACAATTTATCTGAAGGAATTCATGTCTTTGGACTTTTTGTTTATCACTTTCTTGAGGATAATTTGTTCAAATGAATTCATGTCTTCAGACTTTTTGTTTATCACTATCCTATGGATAATTTATCTAAAGGAATTCATATTTTTGGACTTTTTGTTTATCACTTTCCTACAGATAGTTTATCAAAAGGAATTCATGTTTTTGGACTTTATGAAAATGTCCCTCAGCTTTATGAAAATGCCTTTAGGCTTTATGAAAAAGCCCTATTGGAAAAAATGAAAAGGACCCTCTATAAAAATTAAAATTGACCCTTTGGAAAAATTGAAAAGGACCCTTTGGAATTCTCAAAAAGTACCTTTTCCTTTGAAAATACCCTTCAGAATTATTGAAATAGACTGTCAAAAAAATTGAATGGACCCTTTAAAAAAATTGAAAAGGACCCTTCAAAAAAATTCTAAAGGACCTTTCCCTTTTAAAATACCCTTCAAAATTCTTGAAAAGTGCCTTTCCCTTTGAAAAACCCTTCAAAATTCTTGAAATGGACCCTTTCAAAAAAATTGAAATGGTCTTTCGAAACTTTTGAAATGGTCTTTACCTTTTTGAAAAGAACCCTTTGGAACTTTCAAAATGAAACCTTCTATTGGGAAAAGTGCCCTTAGAAAAAGTTATTTCAGACAAAATGTCTGAAATAATCCCTTTATAATGATATCCTTCAAGAAAATTACTTCAAACAAATAGTCTAAAATAATTCTCAACACTTAGACAAAAACCCTAAAAATAAAACCTTAGAAATAATAAACACTTGATCAAAAAGAGTCCTAAAATAAAATAAACTTATACTTTTGATTAATAAAGTTCTCCACTTCTTCTTACTTTGGGATTTGGGCTAATAGGACCATAACTAACCAGCTACAAGGGAAATTTTGACCATTCCAAGGAAAGTCTCAGATAATAGGGATAGCAATTTGGCCTTGACATGCCAAAATTGCTAACAATAACTATCTAAAAGAGTTTCTCCATGGATGGTAAGGGGTAATTATCTTTCAAAGAGACCCCATTCAGATCCTTAAAGTTAACACATAATCTAATTTCTCCACTCTTCTTCCTCATAAGTACTAAATTGGCTACCCATGAGGAGTGCTTAATGGGAAAGATGATCTTGGATTCAATTAATTTGGTCAATTTTTTCCTCATAATCTCTTTAATTTTGGGGTTTATAGGTCTCTGCTTCTTTCTGATAGGTTTGGCATTAGCCTCTAATTCTATAGTGTGTTAGGCTAGCTTGGGATCAAAGCCTCTCAAGTCACTATATTCCCAATCAAAGATGTTTGCATATTATTTACAAAGTTATATGAAAGTGTGCCTCTCATATTTAGTGCTTACCTTCCCAATATTTAGGAGCTTATCCTTGAAGATAAGGGCTCTTTCATAGTTCTCTTCACTTTTTGACATCACTACCTTGTCATTTCTCATATGATCTCCCTCGTGGAAAAAACCTTTAAGGGTGACAAGCCCTTTAATAAGCTTGTTAGATCTTAACTAAATAATTTTCTCCTCAGACTGATGTTAAAAAATTTCTTAGTTTATGGAGGAGAACTCTACTTCCTATTGCAAGAAATAGGTAATTTGTTTGTCATTCTCAAAGACCTACTAATGAGATTCATTGTTTGGCACTGATGGTCTTACCACCACTTTGACATATGGTTTCACATTGGTCCCTTTTAATTCATTTATGATATCAAATTGAGATTCCACAGTTGCCAATATATCAACATGTTGATTCTAATTCCTTGGTACTACTTAGATGTTAAAGGCCTCAAAATCCTCAATTAGGTCCCACACTCTATGTTTTTAATACTTCATCAAGGGATTTTTGGTGATACTCTAGCCTCCAACTTGGTGCACTATCAGCTCACTATCCCCATAAACTTTTGATTTCTTGATTCCTCTCTTACTATCCCATTTAAGGCCATGGATAAGACCCTCATATTCTACTGCATTGCAAGAGCAACTAAATTAGAACCTATAAAAAGAGAAATACTTGTCATTAGAGGGGGATACTAGTATTACACCTGCACCCACTCCATGTTTGCTCCTTGAACCATCAAAGAAAAATTTCCATAATCCAATAGGATCTTATTGAGGTCCAATGAGGGATGGCTTGGATTGATTCTCTTCATGTAAGTAATAGACACCCATGTCCCTCTCTTCAAATCCTTCCAAGGGATCAACCAAATGATTGTCATTCCATAATTCATCCAATAACATATCTAATATCTCCTCAAGGTGAGTGTTTAATTTTTGAACAAGTATAAATTCATCTTCATCAATGATGGTGCAATTGAGGTTTATGTTATCTAGCTCATAAGGTTTTATGTGGAATTATGTAATGGGCTTAGCCTTAAGAGATACCTTAGTTTCATATATTATTTTGAATTCCATGTATGACCAAACTATTATAAGATAACCTTCAATATTTGTAGTGAATTCTCTAAATAGGCATAGGTCAAAACAAGGAGGTACGTCTAAGATAAACACATCTTGAACCATTGCAACACTAGGATGCAGGGTCAAGTTGAGATCTCTTATTGTGCTAGATGGCTTGGTGGAAGAACTATCAATTTGTAAAACTCCTTTATATTGGAGCTCATATTTTAGACCAAGTTAAGAAGTTATGGACTTTAGCATTATTGAGGTTCTATTCCCACTATCTAACAAGCAATTATGCACTAAAGATTCACCAATGATTATTGAAATGTATAAGGGAGGAGGTTTGACCATCTTACCTAGTTGCCTTTCATTTAGTCCTTTGGTTACATTGGTGAGAACCACATTTTCCTTAATGGTGGATTTTTAGAAACATTGATTCTTAACAACCCTTCTTGGAGGATGTCTACCTAACTAGGCATGGAGAGCATATCCCACATTGGCACACTCACATTGGACCTTTTCATTTTTTCCAAAATGTTTATGGATGAACCACCAACCTTTGGTTGGGCTTTGGGAGCCACAACTGCACCTTGAGTTTATGAGTTTTGGGGAACAAAGGCATTTTCCTAATTTTGATTCCTTGGATCTATTAAAGCCTTTGGAATAGTAGTAGGTCCATTTTGATTTGATATTGGAGTAATGGTAGGAATATATTTAAATACTACCTAATTACCATTCATGTTCTTTCTTTTGAACCTTTTATTAGCTACCACTAGAATGTATGCCTAGCTATAACTAGCCTACTGATTGAGTATATAAAATTTTCATGCTCATAATTCACCATTGTATCATCTAATTGGCTTGGTCCATGATCAAGGATTTGACCTTGTTGAGGATCTTTTGTTTTTGTCATCATGGTTACCTCTATGTTCTAAGCCATAAGAGCTTGATTGCACCCATAATTAGCATCCTTCTACCATTGATCATTGAAATCTTGGTTAAAATTAGTGTTTGGGACACTGGATTGCCTAAAAGATTAATTCTAATGCATGGTCCCCTTATATTCTTAAGCAATATTATTTTTAACTAGGGCTAAAGTGTTATAAGTGCTTACAACATTTGGATTATAGTTACTCTGTCTATTATAGTTAGGTTTCCCTTGTCCCTAGCCTTAACCTTGGCCTTGGCCTTGGAAGTTTCCTTTGTATGGTGGCCTACTTACTTGATAATATTATTGTTGAGGTTGATATGAGGCTTGGTAAGGCCTATTAAAATCTTTTTTCCTCTTAACATTCACTACCTCATTTCCCAAGGACTAAAACATGCTCTAAAGCTCTTGAAAATTTTTATGTTCTTGGGAATCACTAAATTGACTATTGGAATCTTTTTCTTGCTTAGGTGAGGGTCTATCAAAAATTTTAGGCACAAGAGGAATAACATCAAGGGGAAGAATAGAAAAAAGGGGTGGTCTGAGCTCAGGGAACAAAGGCATTAGTGGTCTAGGTGTAAGCATGACAGCCTACACCAAACAATTTTATACTCTGATTTCTACCTCATATGCATTTGGCAATGTGTTTTCTCCCATGGACTCGATCATTACTACAACATTACTGTTGAGGGCCTTCAAATAGTAAAATAAGGCAAAGTTAGGGGTAGGCATAATAGATACTAGGATTCTATCCCAAGTCTTTTGAAACCTTATACTAAAGTCTTGCATGACTTCATGAAGAGCTCTTTGTATTATAATTAATTGCTAAACAAGTGAAAAATGGTCACTTTTATTCTCAAATCACTTACACAATGCATCTCCTAATTGATCCTATGTGGTAATGGAATTATCAACAAGGTTTTTATACCAATCTAAGGATTTACCTTTTAAATAGATGGCTAATAACCTAATTACTACATTTTCCTCGTTGATATCATAAAAGTTTTATAAGTTGGCTATATCCGTGAGGTTTACAGAAGGGATTGTAGATTGGTACCTAATAAAATAAGGTACACTTTTAAGAGCTACTACTAGAATAGGATCATATTGAGGGAGGTATAGAGGACTTTGTCCATTAAAATCCATAAAGAGAAAATCTCTAGGGGCTACCATGGTGATGAAAGGGTTTAACAAAGATCTTCTTGCAGGGGTAGGCCTTGAAATTTACTTAGGAACAAAGTTGCCTTTATAAGGGTGTGTATTAGCAAATCTTAATATATTTACTGAGTTTAAAGGCAATTCAATAAATTCAAAGGGAATATCTCTAGAATAAAACCTTATAGTCACCTTTAACATGAGATGTAATCACTGATCTTCTACCAAAATATTGAATCTTCTTTTGGAGTCCCCAGATGTTATTGCTTGGAAGCTATAACTACTGCAAATTGATCAAACTAGCATCAAACTTTAACCAATCTTATTTTAAAGTAAGTCCCACTATGCATGATAGAAACTATTTTAGCATCAATTTTTACCCTTTGAGAGGGTTCTTCAGACTCTCTTCAATTGAGCTACACTATGGGAATAACCCCATGATGTGGGTCACCTATGGTGGGGTTGCACCATTAGATAAGGCCAGCTTACTCTTGATGGATCACCTATATGAATGTGTGCACTGAGAAAAGGGTTAATAAGAGGGAAAAGGCTCCTAATAAAGTTAAAGGGTGATGTACCAAATTTAAATGAGAACTCACATAAGTATGAAGTAAACACTGAAGAAGCATAGGACAATTCTAGCTAACACAATATCACAAAACTATCCAATTGCATAAGTGTTTCATAGGCTAGGTTTAGGAAGCAATGGATGAAAATAAAGAGGATTTCAAAGACTCACTAAGATCTTACATCAAATGGCAGAAAGAAAACTAATCTAGACCTGAAACTAACTTAAAAACACCTATAAATGAGAAAAAAATAAAGACAATGGGCATGGAAGATTCTCCTTCATAATGCCATCATCCACAAGCTTTGTTACACATAATTCATAGGGGAGAGATAGGTAAAGAAAGTCTTTATTGCTTCAAGATATGTTTCATATCAATTTTTGACAAGGTTTAGCCTTATCAAATGAGAGTCTCTGCTCTTCCATAAATGAGATAATTTCTCATCAAAAAGTGTGAGAGAGTTCACAAATGGAAAATAATAAGAGATATAAGAGAAATGGGAAAGAGAGGGGAAGCATGCCATCTAAGATCATTAATTGAGCTACCACCTTTCTTGGAATCTAAACCATCTTTTATCCAATTAAGATTATCCCTTTATCAACAAGTTAACATGTATTTACTCCAATTAGTCTTCAAGTTCTTCTTATTAGTTGAGCAATACACTAGAGGACAAGAGTCTATTTTTTAGATGATTAGTCATGATCCTTTCAAGGAAGAAATATTCTTAAGATATGAACAACATTGAATGCTCCAACTAATTTTTTAACCACTAGATCTCTTTGCTTTGATCTTCCACACCACTTCTAATTGATTTCACTTTAAGGATAGAGTCCTCATACCTTAAATCTAGATAGAGCCATGTTATGTCTATTTTGAGAGGTGGTAAGTACCTGCTTATTGAGGATGTGTCCATGTTTAATATGAGACACTTATTCATAACCATATATCTACCTCTACTATATAATCTAAGCATATTTCTTACTATAGATTGAAAACCAATCTCATTTATTGGTTTTTAAATAGCTATAATATCAATGAAAACCTATAGATTGCATAGCATCATTATTGAACTATGTTAGGTCTAAATAGACCTATTATACCATTAAACCTTGTGAGAATCAAGAAGACACTACACATGAGGATCTCCCTTCATGATGTGATGTTGAAACCATAAGAAAATTGAGTCCACATGCATTCAATCCTCCAACAAGTGTTTTAACTAAGCTTCAATGGCATCCTTTGAAATATTTGCCCTAGTTCAACATTAGGTTACATTCAACCTCCATTTGAAGTCTCTTGGATTTGATTTTAATTTTAGCAATTGATCTTGAATATGTATAGTCCAGTGTGTTTCATTGGATCTATGGGATCTTTTAACTTGTTGACCTCTCACTCACACCATTAATATCATCTACTTGATAAACATGTGTTATTGATATTTGTTATACTTAATTAAATGTGCACCTATTTATATATTTTTCATGGCTTACACATGCACCATTGATTAACCTGATAGTTACTAAGGTTATGATACTTGGTAACTGTACATTTGTCATCAATATTTATTGACTTGTTGACTTCTCACTTGTTTTTGATCTACTTAGCATGATTAAATGCATGTCATTAGATTTGATGGACCCACTAAATCTATCAATCACCACTTATCATTAGATTTGATCTTATGGTTTAATGCACATCATTAGATCTTTGGGACCCACTGACATCATCCTCACCTACTCATCATTAGATCTTTGTCGTATGATTGAATATGCACTGTTGATATTAATTGACTTTTTAAACACAAATGGATAATTACTGAGGCCTTAAATTGACATCCCCATGCATGTCTTACTTATTAAGAATTTTCTAATTATAATGGTTAATTTTTTCAACTTTAACTTAACATCCTCATGCATGTTTCATTCTTCTTGTTCAACTTTGAGGATTTAGATCTTGATATAGTCAACTCATCAAGACATGAAATTTTTAGAGAATTTTCAAGCCATGAAAACACCATTTCCATGAAATTATTTGACCTTTGTTGAATTTCCTAGTGCATCTATAAAATGTGTAACTAGACTGATCTATTCATCTCTATGTGACATGCTTATGATAGTCTAGTCCTTTGAGACTTGTATAATTAAATGTTATTTATTTAAAAGGATCTAAGGAACTTCTAATACTTTTTGTAACCTAATTCATGCCCTTAAATGCTTGAAACACCATGAGAACCTACTAGTATTTTCACTTTGTAATCTTAGACCCATTTCCAAGCATACTTCCCAAGGATCAACAAATTACACTTTAAGCTTGCTTAAAGTGTTTCAAAATATTTGTAAGTAATATGAGATATTCTTCTCCTACTTTTGATCCAATCATTCCATCTAGAACTTTGATCATTTTTCCAAACCATTTCTAGGTAAAAAGTATATTATGTGGGCCAAATTTGGCCAATAATTAGTAAGGTCATTTTAGATGCTATAATTAGACCTTACATCATTGTCTGCATCATCCTCACTATTCATTAGTGTAGGCACTCAAATAATGTATACGAGGTCACCCACATGAAATTTAAATCCAATACTAAGTTCCTTTGTACTTGGTCATGAAAATTGGCTTAATTGTTCCTTGCCAATGTGCCCCTAGGCCTCTGCCTTCATAAAATTGGTTATCCATAATTCAGTTAGAGATAGAATACTTGGTGTATACACATAATATTTTCATAATTTTACTTATTACTGATACTTTGTATCTTGCAGGAACCTATTGAGTCTCAATTTCTCTAAGTGCATTCCTTAAGGGGTACACCAAGAAAGGGGTGGGTAGACCATCTATGCTTCATAAGATTGTTGTTCCTTTTACCACTTGTCATCTACACACTTCTCTCCTAAAACCTTTAACCCTCAATCCTACCTATTCCAATCTTTTCCTCTTTCCATCCCTCCTTTTCTTTCCTTATCACCCTTTTGAACATTTGGCTATACTAGGTCGACTGGGTTGACCCTGTATAGTTTAGGGGTATTTTTCACTTTCTTATCTTTTTAGTCTTTCAGATGACCTAACTCATACCTAGTGAATTATCCTGAAAAACACACTGGGTCAACTGGGTTGACCTTATATAGCCACCATTTCTAAGAGGATTTAGGGAAAGATCCACCTATATACACTTCATTTCCTACCATTTCATAATAGAAGAATTAAGAGATAATAAGTGCAAGCAAATATCTACTTATTGACCATTTTACTTTAGGAATAAATCTTAGGGTTCCATAACTTCTTTAGAGATATGTATCTTGTCTTGTTGAGAAGTCTTTTAGATGATTAGATAGTTTGTTTAGCCTAGATTTGATTTATCTTCATTATCTTTACATACCACAAAAATCTCTTATGAATCACCTTGGCCAAGGGAGAGATTCAGGCTCGATGGGTTCATCTTCAAAGGTAAGTATTCCTAAATTTATTTCTCTTTTGTAAGAGTAGATAGATAATGCATTTGTATTATTCTCCCATGTATTAGGATTCTATATACATTGATGTGAGTATATGTCTTTTAATACATGTTTAGTTTAGTTTCATTTTTCATTGTTTCTAACCCCCACTTTATGTCATAAGCTTTGGCGTGCATTAGATTAGAATTAATTTCTTGTTATTAAAATAATTGAATGTTTTAAACCTTAGGAATTTATTAGGGTTGTTATGTAATTGTGTTAGACTGTAGGCTTTGGAAACCTTCTTATCATGATATGTTGTGACAAGTGATCCCCTAATTAGGTTTAGCATATCCCCATATTGGTCATGCTCTCTCTTAACAAATGTATCCCCAATTGAAAGTGTAGGTATGCTCTATCTTCTTTGAGCTATGATTGATTTATAAACATGATGCATTTTTAATTGCATACATTCTGGTGAACCCAACATGAAACTGACCCTTTTAGGATTTCTTTCACTTATTTCATTCTTTTGATCATCATTTTTATCATATATTTTGACATACTGGATTGATTCTGTCGACCCAACTATTTTTCTCTATGCATAGGTTTTTGGGAATAGGTAACTAGATCGACCCAATCGACTCATTATAGGTTTCTAGCCTTTAGATATCCATTTCATCCTAATAGGTCAACCTAGTCAACCCAATATGTTTTTAGCACTCTACAATAGGTTATTACATAGTTTAGTCAATTTTGTCGACCTAATTTGTAGGTTTTACCAACATATTTCAAGGTTCTTTATCATTAATCTTCTTTCATTGCATCCTTGATCCACCAAGGTTATTTTCTACCTCTTTATTTATTTTATGTCTTTCCTTTCATAGTTTTTAGTATTTAAAACTACCTTTGCACAGTCAACTAGATCGACACTATTGTCTTAGTTTTGTGTTCTATGTGCTATCTAAAATAAATAGGTCAACTTTATCGACCCTATACATTTTTAGAACTTTCTTCTTTAGTAAAAGTTTAGCCTTATCAATTTTTTGCATATAATATCAACACTATACCTTATTTTAAAGTTGGAATTAACTTCATATCTACTAATAATTAGTTCACACTTTCCTTTCTTATTGCTTGCATGTTTAGAATAGTTCACATGGTCTAATTAGGGGTTTTTAATTAATGTATTAGTTTCATTATTTCAATTTTATTCACACATGATCAAATCACAAAATCATAAACAATCACTTTAACGTTTGTTTACCCTAAGCCAACCTACTTAGATTTCATCACCAAGGGGGAAGCTAACTTCATGCTCTGGTCAACTATAAAGCATGGTTAATAGTATATTCTATCTAAGCACCTGACACCCTTATCATTGTGGTGTGTTAAGTGAGGGGGTAGGCACCAATACCAAGCCTATATCATTTCCACTAAATTCCCTTTGAGCCTAAACTACCTAAAACCATCCTTAGATTGTTATCTAATGTCTTGCTTATAACCAACTTCTAATCACATTAAAAATCTTATATTAATAATCCAATAAATATTTAGGTTGACCAATTAGTTAGGTCTTTACTTTTCAAGTTGATTGTTTTCTCTTTACTTAATTGTATGCACAAAAACTTTTATTAGCTAGCATTAGTGCAAGGTTTTATTTTATGTGCTTTAATTGGATTAGCCAGTGTTAATCTAATTGACTATTTATTTCCTTTCAGTATTTACTAATTTTCATTACTTAAAAAATTATCTTATCACATTTTCACAATATATATTTTTAGGCTTATTTAATTCCCTATCTATTGTACTATATCAACCCAATTAACCCATTAGCTTTTCTACCTTCTATACACTGTACTAGATCGACCCAATTAACCCTATATAGTTTTACAATCCCTATCAACCTAGTCAACCCTATACTCTTTCAATCACCTCTTTATCCTTTGCTTTCTCATCTCTCTTCTTTCCCCTCATCATAAACATTTTATTGGATAATGACACTGAGTTATAGTCAATAGACATGATGAAATTCACCAATCTTAATATGGTCTCCCGTAGATAGAGTAGGGATCCTCTTTTGGATGCTAGTAATTCTCATATTTCCACTTATACAATGAACTATGGGACTCCTCCTAATACCTCTTAATAGCATAATCCTCTTTTCTCATTAGAATAACAACCTGAGTTAGATTATACTCCCAAAATGCTTTTATCTATATCTAAATTTCCTCAACATCAAGGAAAGGATCCTTATACCATTTATAACCTCATAATTAGTGGTCAAACTAAAGAGCCTTGTTCACCTACTCCTACATTTAATAATATATTTGGGGGTACCACTTTCTCTAATTCTTAGCCTCTTCCTTCAATTTTGACTCCTTATGCCATGACATCTTCTTCCCTAACATCTTCCACCTACATGCCTAGTATCTCAACTAACATGGTAGGTTCTACATCTAGTGGGCGTCTAATAAGATCCACTATCCTTAATCCTTCCACTACTTCATTATTTTATACCCAAGGAAATCATGCTTCTAATGCTTCTTCTTCTCAACCATTCAATAGTCCATATTTTGCTACACAAACAAATTTTTCCACTAGTGCCTCACATTCTCATAATTCATCTAAATTTCCTATCAACACTAATAGTGGTACCCAAGCGACTAATACCAACACAGATATAAATTCTAATGTTAATAAAACACATCAACTTTTATTACAAACTCTCAATCAAATGAATACCTTTCAATCTCATAACACAAATTAAATGATGAGAATGCAAAACCACCTTCTTAATCTTCAATCTCATCCACAAATAATGGCTTGGGGAATACATAACTAGAATGTTCCCCCTCCTCCTCTTTGATATTCTCAAGGAAATCTCATTCTTCAACCTACTTTAGTTAATAAAACCATCAATAATCTACAAAATGAACCTATTACTACTCAAATTGCCAACATTGATATAGGAGGTATAACACCTACAATTTCTTATAATGAGTCAACCGATCCTACCCTTCACCTCAAAACATTTGGAAATATTTACAAGGATTGGGTCAACTTTAACACCTTTACTGCTACCAAGATCCTATCCAAAACTCTCACGGGTGATGCTTTAGATTGGTATAATCAACTTAGAGCTCATTCCATTTCTAGTTTGGAAGACTTAGTAAATGCTTTAGTTCAATAATTCCAAACTAATGATCTTCCTAAAAACACTTTGGCCCATTTCATTAATTGAAAATGACATGAGAATGAAACTTCCCAAGATTTTGTTAAGAGATGGAAAACATTTTCAAACGAATGTGAATATAACATGGTAGATGACAATATTTTTCATCTCTTTATAAATGCTCTATTTCCTAAACTTCAATATTGGTTCTACACTCTTTTTCCATATACCTTGGAGGAGGCTATTAACCAGGATGAGCATCAACATTTCCTAATACATCAATTTAATCCACCCCAACCTTTTGTGGGTCCTCATCTCTTACTCAAGAACAAAAACCACAATATCACCAATGATGGTGTGACTGATTCTTATGACACCTTTCACAATGTTCAAGATATCATTCCTAATACTTCTTCAGAACAAGCTCCTTCTCAACAATATACCAATCCTCATTTTTCTTCACCAAATAATAGTAAAGTTCACAAACCTCTATCCTCAATTGAATTGCTTAAACATCTACCTAGGCCTCTTCACAAGAGCTTGACCC
Organism: Torreya grandis; assembly: GCA_037957365.1. Classification (NCBI taxonomy): domain Eukaryota; kingdom Viridiplantae; phylum Streptophyta; class Pinopsida; order Cupressales; family Taxaceae; genus Torreya; species Torreya grandis. The sequence continues at coordinate 2,196,830 of JARHVA010002534.1, read as the reverse complement.
TACTCATCTTATTAAATCCTGGTATGATCATAACAAGTTTTGTTGGTTTCACACTAGTTGGGGTCATTCTCATGAGACTTATAGATAGATTCATAATTTAGCTATGTATTTTCTTATTAGACCTAATTTTGATCCTAATTCCATTATCTATAAGCATCAACAATCTTATGAGATTGCTTTCAAGGACTATAAATCACATGACAAAACTCAAGCCTTGAATCAAGCCATGTTCATTTGTCTATATATAAATATCCTTTACCTAAACATCAACCTATTAAAGACAACAAAAATAATCCCACCCCTTCCACCCACAATGTTGAAAGTCTCATTGAACCAAATTCTAAAGATAATGTGGTTAGCATGACTAATATGCAAAAGGTGGTGGATTTCATTGATTCCCAACCTATCTACACTCCTTCATCTAAGACATATCAGGTTATCCAAGATTCTTTTCCAACTCATTTAAATGAGTTTGGGAAAGATGACCTTGTTAATTTTGATTATCGAATTTATGATTCTTCCTTAGATAACACATCCCATACTATTTCTACCACTCTTCCATCATTTTCCAATACTAATAATGACTAAGATTCTACTAACACTTATTCTTCCCATTCTCAAAATCAATCTAAAGCAACTAATTCCTCATCTCAACATGATTTACAACCTTATTCTAAACCTTTTTCTTCTTAACAATAAAAATTTCAATGTACTTTAGTTCCTCCTTCTAAGGATCTCCTTAATCATTATGCACTTTTATCCAATAACCTTCTTATGGGTTACGATGAATGGGATCTCATTATAGAGCTCACTAATCTCTCATCCCAAATTCCATTTCTTGAACTTATGAGGACTTCCCCACATCATAGAAACTGCCTCATATAGTTATTATTCAAGATGAATGTCCCGCATCCTCCCCTAGTAGGATGGAAGGTAGCTTTATCTGGTTTTGAAGATAGTATTTTACAATAATATGAAAATATGTATATCAACATTGACAAAACTATAGACACTTCTATTTCTCTTTGATTTCATATTTCTTCTATGATTCCTGATGAGATTCTACTTCATTTGGATGATATTCCCTTATTTATTAGCATCCAAATAGGTGATAAACAAGTCAAGCATACATTAATTGATGAGGGTTCTGGCATGTGTGTCACTTCTCTTAATTTCATTAAAACATTTGGATATTTTGAATGTAATATCAAGTCTACATGCAGCACATGCTAAGGATATGATAGAATGCAAATGCCTCTTATAGGTTTTGTGTGGCTTCCCACTACCATCCCACCTATCACCATATTTATGAAGATGATGATATTTAATTTCCCCTTTCATATAACATCTTTCTTGGTAGGTTATGGACTCACCACATGAGATTTATCACTTCTTCTGACTGCCAATGCATTATATTCCCTCATAATGGATCCATTTATAGGATTCATGGTGACACTAACCATTGGAATTTCAAACAATTCCAAGATCATGATGTCTTTAAGATTCTTACTCTTAAGCCTTTGCCAAGCATTCCATTTCATGAATCTCAGCATCTCAACTTTCTCATTAACTCAACTCAAGGTGATAGTGGGCATCTTGAACTCATTGGTAACATTCCTCCTAACCTTTTAGACTCTAATGATTATAAGCCCAATGAAATTAACTTAAAGATAAAAAAAAATTATCTCTCATCTTATAGCTTCTTACTTCCTTGTAACCTCAATCTCCCAAACCTCCTTGCGATGACATTCCCATAGTCTTGACCTAGACTAGGCATTCTATTCACCATGCTTCATCAAATGACAAGGTTATCCCTACCTATGTCAATGACATTCATACCTTAGATTATGATGATGGATATTCTGTTGATGATCCATTATTATGTGGTCTTATCCAAGCCTATGATGCTAAGATTATCCATTACCATGCTTCTTTACTTGAGTCTTTTCATGCATCTCATCATTTTCCTTCATTTATAGTTCCTAATTTTTGCATTATTCCCCTTTATTATAAGGTAGAGATGGTACTAACACCTTGAGTTTCTAAGGAGCCACATAAAACTATGCTCATAGATCATGTTATGATTAGGCCTTACCATTTTTCTAGGTACCCTAACCCTCATAGTTGGTTTACCCCTAAGGTTAGTGAAACTATCCTTAAAACTTCTATATATCCCACCCTTCCCTTAGTAGATCCTACTATAGTTGAGACTCTTCTTATTCCTACTATAGGTGATTTTATTTTTGCTCCTACTATTGTTGGGCATATCCCTACTTTTGATTCTATCACTCCTTTCATTAAGCCTAGTTCTATTCCTCCCTCATCATCACCCTCCCTTGGTGATGGTTTGTTTCCCTTAACTAAGATGGCTCCTCTACTCACCAAATAGGCTAACAATTACTCTTCATCTTCTTCCACTCCTATTATACCTCTTTCCATGAGTGCTTCTACTAAAACCACTCACAAGTGTATCTATTGCTTCCATGGGATAGATAATCATTCTTCCACCCATTGTCATAAGTTACAATAATATATTGATACCTTATGTCTTTCTTCCCCATAATTATATAAGTCCATACCTCCCCAAAGGTACTTCCTAAATATCTACCCAATTATGGTGAGGTATATTATCTATGGCATTTATATAGCACCCATCACACCAATCATTGTCACATTATATAATAACATCTTAAGGACCACCTTATGGCCATTTTCAGACCTTCTACAACTACTCCCATAGGTCATTCCCACAAGAAGGCTTCTCCTTCTTCTCCTATGGCTCCACCTCTAGTGGTTCCATCCCTCCTATGATCCCTTTACCACCTTTTATGTCTCTACCTATGATTTCTTCACCTATGGACCTTCCCTCACCTATGGATTCTTCTCCACCAGTGATTCTTTTATCTCTAATAGAGCCCACTCCCATGCATTCTCCTAACCACCTTCACCTAATTTTCCTCCTGAGCACAATCCATTGATTATTTTTAATTTTTTAGTTGAGGATATTTGAAAAGAAGTATTTATCTATTATTCATTGAATATTAATGAAATTTTAACAGTAGTGCATATCCAGCTTCATAAAGACTTATATGATGTATTGGATAATGTTTGTGGATAGATTTACCATTATTTATGAGCACATGAATGGTTCTTTCACATTTATATATTTTATTATATGTGTGCTCCAATCTTATTTCTATCTATTATATCATTTGACACTGTGTCAAATTTTTGCTTATCTTATATCATGATTTCTTGCTTGTTGTATTATATCTTGCTTATCTTATCATTTACATTTTGCATATGATTATCTTTATTTACCATTGATTTCTCTCTCTTGCTATATTTTTTCTCAAAACTCTCTTTCTTATATCTTTATGATTGTTTTGATTTTTTATCCCTATTTTTCATAGATAATTTATCATGGTGACTTGGTTATACCAACCCTATTCCCTTTGGTTATTATTTCCCTTTACCATGTGATTAGTTAGCAAAAAATCTATCTCATTATAATCTCCTTTTACTGGTCCAATTTTTGGATCTCCTTTTTTTCCCTATTCCTATTTTCAAAACCTAAGCATATACATGGTTGAGACTTAAGATCATATGCTAGTTCATTGTCAAGCCTATGTATCTTAGTTAGTCTTTATCTTTAGTTACTTAGCTTCATTTAAGCCTTAGCCTATATCTCATTCATGTGTATCACTATCTCTCTCATGATTAGTCATTCCAAATCCATATGGAGGAGGAATCTTAAAAAGCTCAAAAGAAAGTTAAAAGCCAAATCATTTAAAACAAAAAGGCAATATTCTTAAAAAGTCAAATCACACTAAAAGATGTGATTCAAGCACATCTTATTCTTCTATTCAAATCTCAAACTCAAAATTTGGCTTCATGGTAGATTCGAGGTCCTTTGGGGTGCGGTAGGCTAGTAGATTAGAAGAGGAGAATAAAAAATATCGTTTAAGTGTTACCTACTTTCTCATGCAAGTACCCAATCTTCACAGTAGATCGATGGCTCTATAAGGGGTCCTGAAGAATGGGGAACACATCATGGGAAGATGGATCCATTTTTAATTTTGTTTTTACCAATATACCTTCATGAGTTGAACTAGTATCACACTTATTTTCTTATAAAGCTTTGTGTCTATAGTGAACATGTTTCCTTTGTACATAAACAACCATTAGTCACTAAGTGTCTTCTCATGTTCTTAGTATGCCTCTTACCTCCTATGGTATTCTCATAAGATGTTTAAGTATTTATTTTTACACTCCCTTTTTCACTCCTTATATCCCTTATATTTTCTCTCAAGAAATATTGTTTTGTCTACTGATTACTCCCCTTAGGATTTCATTTGGGAGTTGTTTTGTAAGACAGTGGATAGGGCCTGACCATCCTCACAAATTACCATCTTTTATTTCCTATTACCCACATCCTTGATTACCTAATTTTCCCTATTTATTCCACCCCAGTGGTGTTCTCTTTATCAAGTTACAGTGTAAGACCGTGGATAGCACCTGACCTTCCTCACAAAATTTTCCAATACCCAAGTCGGTATCCAAATTACATGTGTCAAATTTAAGATAAGATTTGATTGATTTTGAAGTTACACATCATTTTTCATGCCTTCCATATTGATTTAGTATGTTTTATGCTTACTTCATTTTTTTTCACCTTTTTATCTTCTTATTTTTTGAGTGCATGTAAGAATTCAACCATTTCTTGAATTTTTCATACTTCTCAGCTTGAATTAATATGACTAACTTAAGACCAATCTTTTGAAATTTTATTTTTATTTCATACTTCCCACCATGAATTAGCATGATTGATTGACTTAATTTAATTTTTGTTATTACCATTTGTGCCCTTTTACATACCTTCCATTTTATTACTTTATTTTTCATACTTCCCAATGTGATATTAGTATGATTTTACTTGTTTTAATTTGGTGCAAAAATCTTTTACATTGGTTTAAAAACAAATTCCTTTTTATCATCTTGTTTTTCCATTTCATGGTTCTTTATACGTAGTCATTTTTTGTTATTACACATTTCCCATCTTGAAATAGTGTGTAGTACATTTTATTGATTGATTATATTTTACCAAGTCCTTTTTGTCTATTTATTTTTAACCATGCATGTGTTTTTCATAATGCTAGAAAAGAAGCCACATCTCATATATTTCCTATAACATATACACCAAAGCTAAATACATGTGCTAGAAATAAATATATCCTAAGCATCTATAGCCTCAACCATAATGAACACACACAACCATAATAATGACAACATACACATTCAACAAATATTATGCCAAAATGAATGATATATCTATCTCATAAGTTTTGATACAACATATGCAACTATATACAATGCTCCAACTCTATGGTTGGGTCCCATCATATCTATCTCATGGCCTATCCATGCTTCTTATTGAGGCCTCGATCTAACTCCTATAAATATTATGTTGTAAGGAGGTTGTCTAAGATATCAATCCCTCTAACTATCCCTATAGGTACAATACCTACACCTATGACTCCATCAATTGGGTATGAATCTCTATTATCTACACTACTATAGCTAGATGTACAGCTTTCTCATCTACTAGGGCCTACCATGCCTATATCTCCCCTACACCCATCAGTTTTGGTGGTTACATCCTCTCTCTTTATGCTTGTATCTACCTCATTACCTCTCTATCTAATTTAAACCAGCTCATTTGAGTTGGGGTAGATGGTACACTTAGATCCTCTAGTGTCATGGGGTTGTATGGAAATAGAGTCTCATTCAGATGTCATGGAGTGCTTCCCTCACCAAGGACCCCCATCTCTCCTTTACATCCTTAGCTACATCTACAAAATCACACCAGATGGATATTAGATCATTGTTATATCTTAAAATATCTATCTACCTCTATTTCCAAATTAAAAAATAAAATAATAATTTAACCACCTTTTCCTACCTATTTATGTCTCAGTTACAATGGTCTCACCATCTATGCAACCACCTAGCATAGGCTCCCCATCTATGTGACCTCCTAGAACCTCCTCTATAGGTCACCTCTTTAACTTAAACTTGACCATCATGGATCATGTCCATCTCATCTTGTGTCGAAGTGGTCTCTCTATCATCTCCTTGTTAGGTTGTGGAGCTAAAAGCTTCAACTATGTAGATGAAAAGGAGGTTGCTAAAGTTACAGAAGAACCAGCATTGGTAGCATGACTGACATTGGTCAAGTATAGTGTAGAAGGCAACCAGCATTGGTAGGGAGTCAGCTGACATTGATAGCACCAGTTAGGTAGGGACCGATGTCAGTCACCTGTGTGTTCTAGAACTATTCATTGCATGAACAGTTAGTTGAACTGAGTGTTTGCATGTAAAGGCTATTTCGAGTCTTGAGCTATGTGGATAATTATAGTAAACTAAGAGTCTAAGTTATTGTTTAAGTCTGGGATCTATTTATAGACCCATTGGCATGTATTGTAATGATGAGCTAGAAAGGAAGGCAAGGAAGATCCTTCCATTGTAAGATCATTGAGTTGCAGGTTGTTGCAAGCTCAAAGGAGATCTACATGTGTAAGTATGGTCTATTGAATTGTAGGTTACAAGTTCATGGGAGATCTACTTGAAGTACTTTAGAGTGCTTGGTGTACTGGCAGGGTTATTACTGACTGGTTGGAGAGGTGAACACCAATTCTATGTGTGAGTTGTGTGTTGGGACCATTTTTGGTAGGAGAGTGTTTTGAAGAAGAATTACTATACACTTGAGGTGTGGGAAGCCTCTGTAAGGTGGAAGAGAGTGGTGTCTCTTTATTGTATTCTTTTCTATACAAGTGTTAATACAAGATTGTATATTGTCTCTCATATTTTGTGGTATTGGTGAATTCTAGTTACTTGTACTTTTGGTTATTTCCACATGTTTAATTGCTTGTATTTGGTAATCATATTGTGCTCTTTTTGATGAGCAAGATCTTAACAAGGGGGATCAAAACAAGGTGTGTTTTTCTTGGATTTCCCAACAACTGGTATCAGAGCTTTTGGTTGGGATACAAACAGGTTGTTTTAGATCTGGTTAGTGTGTGTTGATTATAGGTTACTCACAGGGGTTTCTATTTGAGTGGGAGTAGAGCAATGGCAAAAGATAGTAAGCTATGAATGGAGAAGTTTAATGGCAAGAACTACCAATTATGGAGGATGTAGATTGAGGATTATCTATATCAGAAAGATTTGTACTTACCATTGGGTGGGGTTGATTGTAAGCCCTGGGATATGAAGGATGAAGAATGGGAGGTTCTTGATCAGAAGGCTCTGGGATCTATAAGGTTGAGTCTTGCATCGTCTGTGATTTACAACTTATCACATGCAAAGCCAATAGTAGAGTTGATGGAATATTTGGCAAATTTATATGAAAAACCCTCAGCTTCAAATAAGGTATTTCTTATGAAGCAATTATTTAATTTGCAAATGTTAGAAGGTGGATCTGTTCATAGTCATCTTAGTGATTTCCATGGTTTGGTAAACCAGTTAAGTTTAGTCAATATTGTTTTTGATGATGAAATTAAGGCTCTCTTAATCTTATGTTCATTACCTGAAAGTTGAGAGAGTTTGGTAATGGAAGTTTCTAATACTGCGTCTACTTCTAAAATCTTAAAATTGGATGATATTGTGAGTGTGATCTTGAATGAAGAGATACACAGGAAAAGCACAAGTGAATCATCAAGAAATGCTTTGAGTGTTGAAGGTAGAGGAAGGCAAAGAGAGAATATAGAGCATGGGAGATCAAGGTCCAAGATAGGTAGGAGATCCAAGTCCAGGTATGGTAGAATAACCTGCTGGAAATGTGGAAAGCAAGGGCACTTAAAGAGAGATTGTAGGTTGGGTGAAGATCAGCATGAAGGACATGAAGAAGAAGTAGATGTTGTGGATTTCATTGCATAAAATGCTCTGGTATGTTCTTTGGATAAAGTAGAATCTTGGGTTTTAGATTTTGGTGCCTCTTTTCATGCATCCCCAAATAGGGAATTTTTTCATGAGTATGTCCAGGGAGACTTTGGAGAAATTTGTTTAGGGGATAGTAAGCCTTGTCAGATGGTTGGCAAAGGGAAAGTGAAGCTGAAATTACAGACTAGGAACACATGGGTGTTGAAGGAGGTCATGCATGTCCCAGTTCTGGAGTGAAATTTGATTTTTGTAAGAAGTTTGGGTGATAAGGGTTGCACAGTAAGTCTCACAGTGGACTCTTGGAAGGTTACCAAGGGTGCACTTGTTGTAGCAAGAGGTAAGAAAGTAGGTATGCTTTATCTATCTACTTGTATTACTGATTCTCTTTCTGGGTTATCTACTTCAGCTATAGATTCAAAGATGTGGCTTAATAGGCTTGGTCACATGAATAAGAAAGAGATGCATATTCTTGAGTCAAAGGGTATGCTTTCATATTTGAAGAGCATAGATCAAGATTTTTGTATGCAGAAGAAGAGGGTAACGTTTCTTGAGGAATCTAATGTTCGTGACAAGAACAAGAAAGCCTTGGTTTTCAAGGAAAAGGTGACAAACAGAGTTCAGCACAAAGGGTAAAAGAATTCTGAGCAGAGCAAGGGTGATTTGGACAAGGGTTTGATCCAAAATGAGCTCACGAGAAAAGGTCAGTTCTCACAAGCAAAACACAGAGACTGACATCAGCTAGAAAACTGGCGTCGACATCTAGATAGGGACCAATGTCAGCTATGTGTAGCCCAATGTCAGTGACTCAGGGCAGATAAAAACTGGCATCGACAAGGGGGAACTGACATTGGTGATGAGGCAGTCACAGGAAATTGACATCAATCAGGTGCAGACTGAGATGTGATTGGCATCGATCACTGAGATGAATTTTGGGTAGATAGCAAGCTGTCAAGGAGTCTCAAGCACCCATATGGAGGACTTAAAGGGTAAGTAAGCCTCAAATTCATCATTTCCCTTCTTTACACTACTTGTTGCTCACTTATGGTAAAGAACCAGGAAGTTATTGAAGAAGCAGAGTAGGTAGATCCAGGAAATAGTGGGAGCTTGGCATGGATGGAGGATGTGATTCCTTGGAGGAGAACCAAACAGGAGTTTTGGATGGAGTTTCTAGTTGGAAGTAAGCATTGAGAGATGAATGGATGTTTAGGATGAAGAAGAGCATAAATGGACATGTGAGATAGAAGGCCAGGGTATATGGTCTTGTATAAGCTGCAGGGCAATTGAGGTTTGATCATTGTGTTTCTCTTTACCAAGTTGGATAATATTAGCTACATTATCCTATTACTGTATGATGTGCTTATTGTAGGGTTACATATATAGGGAGTTGTTGAACTAAAGGTAAAGCTAGTTTAGAGGGGTGTCATGAGGAATCTAGGAGTAACAAGATTCTTTGGCATGAGTGTGTTCTAGGGACATGGAAGGTCACATGTTGACTTTGTTTCAGGATGATTGTGTGAGACCAGTTAGCATGCCGATGGTTGGACAGTTCACAGAACAGGGTCTTGATTCACATAATGAGGTTAAGTGCATGATATGTACTAGATCTGAGTTTTCCCAAGTAGTGGGAGTTGTCACAAGTTTGGAGCCAATTTGGGAAAGAAGCATTGGAGGGTAGTTCAATGGATTCTTAGAGGGACCGGCAGTAGGTGCACATGCTATGCAGGGTCAAGTTATTTTCTACATGGGTTTGTAGATGTGGATATGGTAGGTGATTTGGATGATAGAGTTGCACCATAGGGTATGTGGTGGTTGGTCTTCAAGAGTGATCATGAAGAGGGATATAGAGCCAAGGGAACAAATTAGATGGTGTACAGGTATAGGTATAGTTGTAGTTGTTTATCTCCAAGTGGGAGATTGTTAGGTTATGGAGCTAAAAGCTTTAACTATGCAGATGAAAAGGAGGTTGCTAAAGTTCTAGAAGAACTAGCATCGATAGCATGACCAATGTTGATCAAGTACAGTGCAAAAGGCAACCGACATCGACAAGGAGTCGGTCGACGTCGGCAGCACCAATTAGGTAGGGACTGACGTTGGTCGCCTGTGTGTTCTAGAACTATTTGTTGCATGAATAGTTAGTTAGTTAAACTGAGTGTTTGCATGTAAAGGCTATTTCGAGTCTTGAGATGCATGGATAATTATAGTAAACTAAGAGTTTAAGTTATTGTTTAAGTTTGGGATCTATTTATAGACCCATTGGCATGTATTGTAATGATGAGCTAGAAAGGAAGGCAAGAAATATCCTTCCATTGTAAGATCATTGAGTTGTAGGTTGTTACAAGCTCATAGGAGATCTATATGTGTAAATATGGTCTGTTGAATTGTAGGTTGTAGGTTCATGAGAGATCTACTTAAAGTACTTTAGAGTGCTTGGTGTACTGGCAGGGTTATTACTAACTGGTTGGAGAGGTGAACACCAATTCTGTGTGTGAGTTATGTGTTGGGACCATTTTTGGTAGGAGAGTGTTTTGAAGAAGAATTATTGTACACTTGAGGTGTGGGAAGCCTCTGTAAGGTGGAAGAGAGTGGTGTCTCTTTATTGTATTCTTTTTTGTACAAGTGTTAATACAAGATTGTATATTGTCTCTCATCTTCTATGCTATTGGTGAATTCTAGTTACTTGTACTTCTAGTTATTTACACATGTTTAATTTCTTGTATTTGGTAATCATATTGTGCTCTTTCTAAGGAGCAAGATCCTAACAAGTTGGATCAGAACAAGGTGTGTTGTTCTTGGATTTCCTGACACTCCTTTGGCTCACCTATGGGGTCATCAAAAATGGTAATAGTCTCTACTCTCTCCTACTCCTCCTACCTCCATTAATACCATGTCCTTGGTGGCCAATACTCATCTTGATGTGGATCTGGTAATGGTACATCTTGTATCTCTACCTATGCATCCCTATCTTCTTACTTAGCTCTTCATCATGCCTGACCAGTCTATGGTCACTATTGATGTGGTCTCAGTGTTAACCTCATTATCTATGGCCCAAATATTCTCCTCCCCCATGGCTCCCTCAAATTCTAAGCCCACTACTCAGGCATAAGTATTAGTATCACCAGATAAGGTAGGCCCATCTTCCCTAGCACCCATACCACTAGATGTGTCTCTCTCCACTATAAATAGTGTCCAATAACTTTTATCCTCTTTATCATTGGTGAAACTATGTACCAAATCACTTATGTACCTATTCTATACTCATATGGCTTCTATATGATGTTTATATTCTCACTAACTATAATTTTATCATGTCGGGCATGGCCTATGCTAGTTGGTCCTCCATCTCTATACCTGAGGTGACTTATCATCGACCAAATGGGAAAACCCAAATAATTAGTACATAAGAAACCTCTCATATACCCAAGTTATCAGTAATATGATCAGTCCCATGGTCCTCTACCCTCTAACTAGCATCTCATACATATCATGTACCAATTAGACCCAGATAATAGAGCCTAGGTCATATAAAACTCACTCCTCCAAGATAATCCTACTCAAGGATACCATGAACAATAGTACCTTATTATCTAACTTATAACATAGTACCCACTATGTCACATGGACTATCACAACCTTATGGAGGTCTATAATCTATGATGTATAGACATTAAACATGCTAACTCTCTTTCCTAGTAATATTGTCTCTGAGCCTATAGCCCACATGGCTAAGGCTCTGCTCTCTGCTTGGTGTATTTGGTATCCCTACGGTCACCTATTATCCTATTATAGGTAGCCCTAGGATGGCATGGACATCCTCTAGCATGATATCCACCTCTATTATATCCCCATCCACTTCACATTTGAAGGTGTTAGTCAATTATTCCTAGCAACCAATGAACATGACTAACAAATCAGCACTAAGAGGGATCCAACACATATCAACTATCCTACCTAGACCTATGGATCCTAGTCTAACCCTATCTCCATTTGAAAACTTATCTAACAAATTTGGTAATCATGCCACATGCACAAGTCTCCAAAATCTCCATTGTCCTTGCACACAAGAAACAACAAAGGATGTATTAGTTCCTCTATGTCATGTATAGTCATAATACATTCTTTTTGCATTCATTTTAAAGGAAAAATAAGCCTATATTCCTCAATTTTAGTCTCTTTACCTTATTTTTAGCCTACTTGGTCCTTCTTGACCTTACTTAGTCATTTTAGGTCATTCTAGCCCTCTTTCAGCCTTTTACACACTTTTTTATATCATTCCAACTCTTTGGTCAAACTAGTTTGACCAAAAAAATTCTATATTTTTGCCTGGTTGTCTTAAAAATCTGAGTCAACCCCCTCCTCTTCCCTTCCCTAGTGTTGAGTTTCTATTGTGGACCTTTCAAACCACCTAAAAACTCCAAACTAGGCCCTCAACTTATAAAATGTATAGGATCAAACCATACCTACTAGGTTGACACTATATATTCTACTCATTTCCCTACTAGGTTGACTAGGTACCTAGTGCTTTTTGCCTACTTACCCCTTGCATTTTCTTGAAAAATGTTATTTTCTCACTTTCTTCATAAACCCTCTAAACACATTTTTTATCTTCCTCTTTGCTACCCCTAGAATCTAATTTTGTTCATCTTGACATATATAAATGATTAAAATCAAATTTTACTAAAAACATAATTCAATATAAATTTCAAAAATTGGTTTGAAATTCTCGGTTGCATACTTTTAGTGCACTTGTTACCACCTCTAGAGCCTCTCTCTATCTAGCCTATCATCTCCTTACCATCCTATCTTGCTTTATATCTATATCTCTCTTTTCTCCCCTCTCACAGATCAAAATAACAAATAAATTTTAGTTTTCCCTATTTATATACACTTTTCCAATTCAAAATCTTTCAATTATTGTCCTGCATATTCCTTATTTTTCCTATATCTTTGTTTTTACTCATCCATTTTACAAACTATAAAATGCATTATATTCATGATGACGTAGATATTATTTTCCACTATTGTATGTCTATTTGCTAAAAAAACTAATTTTTGGCTATTTTTTGAAATAACTTCTATCGGTTCATCTAGTGTTCTCTACATTAGACACCTTCACATCTCTTGTAGTTTACTTATTTATCTATGGTACTAAGGTAAGTTAAACGTATGTGTTTTTCAATTTAGTCCTTCATTTCTCTTATTTTTTTCTTATTTTACTTTGTATATCATCATTTTTATGTGTTATCATGTTCTATCTTGAAACACCATCCCATGTTGCACTTAAATGACACGTGATGAGCTTCGAGTGGCGCATATGTATACACATGATATTTTTTAACTTTTATTTATTACTGATACTTTGTATCTTAAAGGAACCTATCAATTCTTAATCTTTCTAATTACATGCCTTAAAGGGTGCACCGAGAAAGGGGTGGGTATACCATTGGTGCTTCGTAAGATTATTTTTCCTTTTACCACTTGCCATCTACACACTTGTATCCTAAAACCATTAACCCTAAGCTCATTCTTCTCAGTTCTACCTATTCTCATATTTTCTTCTTTCCATCCCTCCTTTTCTTGTCTTAAAACCCATTTGGATAGTCACCTATACTAGGTCGATTGGGTTGACCCAGTATAGTTTAGGGGTATTTTTCACTTTCTTAGCTTGTTAGCTTGTTATCGTTTTAGCCAACCTAGCTCATACCTAGTGAATTGTCCCTGAAAACACACTAGGTCAACTGGGTTGACCCTCTATAGATGATGTTTTTGGGAGGATTTAGGGAAATATCCACCTATATATACAATTTCATTTACCACCATTTCATAAGATAATAAATTAAGATTGAAGAAGTGTGATCGAACATCTACTTATTGACCATTCTACTTGATGAATAAAGCTTAAGGTTCCATACTTTCTTTGGAGATATGGATTTTGTCTTGTGGAGAAGTATTTTGGATGCTTAGATAGGTTGTGTAGCCTAGATCTGATTTATATTTGTTATCCTTACATACCACAACAATCCCTTGTGAAGTACCTTGCCCAAGGGATAGATTGAGGCTCAGTGAGTTCATCTTCAAAGGGAAGTATTCCTAACTTTATTTCTCCTTTGTAAGAGTAGATAGATAATGCATTTATATTATTCTCCCATGTATTAGGATTTTGTATGAATTAACATGAGTATATGTCTTCTAATACATGTTTAGTTTAGTTGTTTATTTTATTGTTTCTAACCTCTACTTATGCCACAATATTTGGTGTGCACTAGATTAGACTTACTTTTTTGTTATTAGAATAACTGAATGTTTTAAACCTTAGGAATTTATTAGGGTTGTTGTGTGATTATTTTAGACTATAGGCTTTAGAACCGTTCTTAGCATGATATGTTGTGACAAGTGATCCCCTAATCAGGTCTAGTGGATCCCCATATTGCTCATGATCTTGCTTAACAAATGTATCCCCAATCGAAAGTGTAGGTATGCTCTATCTTCTCTAATCTAGGATTGATTTATAGACATGATGAATTTTTGATTGAATACACTTGGCACAAAGGTAATAATCAACTAGATCATCATTATAGAGCCATGAATCATGTTCATCCAAAGGGTCTTATTCTAGGCTAGAGGCTAGTTTAAAATAATGAATTGAGTGAGATGATATTTACCCTTAGCACACCATTCTATGCACATAGTCTTGCCTTTGGATCTCTCATAGGTTTTTAGGTTCTAAGGTTATTTGGTTATATAAAAGGAGTCATGAGTATTGTACTCTCTTAGACATTTTTTAGATATGTAAAAATGCTTAAATATCTTTGGTAGATGTGCAGATGAATTTAAAACTAGGATTTCAGAGTTGATGTATGTAGCTTTAGGCTCTGATTCAATGGATTTTACTTTATCAATTTTTTCTCCATCTATTTTAAACATAGGATTTAGGCCAAAATGGTAATTATAAATCTTATACTCTACCTCAAGATGTTTACAAAACTTGTAAGGCTAGAGATTAACTAGTATGGTTACTTCCATCCTTGAATGAGTAAATTTGATACATTAATGCATCATGGAAGGTATGGCCTAGACTTCATGAAACCAAGGGTGTCATGGGTCAAATGCCCAAGAACTATTGTAAAATTTATGGTTCCCTATGATTCATGTTCCTCATTATCATATGCTTTGATGATAATGGTATATGGATAAAGATCGGCCACTGTGTATCCAAGATGCTTCACAAACTTTAGAGACACAATGTTTAGGCTTTAAAAATTATTTAAAAAGACACATTTAATCATATATCTAGTTATACCAACCTTTATGTACAAAGGGTTATTATGCCATGGGGCCAAGGATGACATATCACTTTAATCAAAGGTAATTTGTTGGCTAGGGACCAAATATCCTACCATATCTTGAAATTTATTAATAATAATGTCATTAGGTGCAAGGGATTGACTTAGGTATTCATTGAGTATACTCTTGTGAATGTTAGATGTGCACAATAAATCTATGATGAATATTTGCATAGGTGTCTTTTACAATAATTCCAAAATGTCATAGGTTTTATCTTTGGCATTGGTAACTGGCTTATTCTTTATTGGTATGGATGTTTATATGGGTTTATTCATGGAAGAAGTATGTGATCCTTGGATAATAACCTTGGCTTTTCAATTTGATATTATTTAATCTTGATCAGGTACTGGGCCTTTTAAGTGGATGAAGAAGTAAAAGGGACTGAAATGGTAATTTTTGGTAAATGTTGATCTTGGATACTAACATGGTCTAAATAAGGATTATAAGAATAGGGAGGTTGATAGGTATTATTAGGCACTAGTCTAGGTTGATTCGTATTTGGTCAAGGGTTGATGGTAATGGCAATAATATGACTACCTATGATATGTCCTAAAACATTATTGTAAGTATATGTAATGGAAAAATGGCCTCCTTGATTTGATTGATTAGTTTGACCTTGATTCTGACCATTTTTGTTGTTTTTGTTGTTGTTGCTAACATTTTTGTTATTTCTAACATTGTTGTTGTTATAGTGGTGTTCTTTATTGATGTTGTCACTACTACTATTTTTTGGTTATTGTGTTGATTAAAAGGGTTTTGATAGTACCCAAGTTATGATTAGATGTATAAGCATAGTTATCCCATCCTATCTCTCCATTATCAAGCACATTCTCAATCAAGTGTCTTAGTTTCATGCAATGACATATAGAGTTTCACTTAACATGATGATATCCACAAAATGTGTGCTTTTTATACCAATTAGGAAAAAGGATTTGACATAGGCTAACTAATCATATTGGCTTGAATTAACTTGTAGAATATAAAATCAATGGGTTCTTTGAGGTCACTAAATTCTCTAACTATGGGTGGTCTTCTCCTTAGAGGATGTGTTTGTAACTATGAAATATTTTTTGAAAGGCTTTATGGAGGTCTAGGTTGAATAAATGGAGGCAGTGGTTGTTGAATGGGAAGAGGTAAATGAATAGCCAGTGTCTACACCATTTGGACATGTCTTAATTTAGTGACCCCATTACTGGTAATATTATTATTATGATTATAAGTTTTAGGTATGTCTAAAGTATTAGCCTTAGCTGGTATTGAAGCTAGTATTCATGGATGGAGTTTTGGTTTTGATTATGGCTTCAATTCTATTGTTGGCCTTAATGTTGGTTTTGGATTTAATTCTGATTAGAATAAGATAAATTGATAATCCCTTTGTTGACAAGTGACTTTTCAATTTATATACATTTCTCAATAACCTCTTCAAAAGTATGATCACATTGAAACTCAAGATGATAGGATATCTCACTGTGTAGACTCCAACTAAATATTACAACCAATTATTTATTTGGTAAATTATGAGTGAATGAACTAGTAAGTGCCCTCCACCATTGTAAGTAACTCTCAAATATTTCACCATTTTTATGTTTTGCCTAACCCAAATCTACCATTGTAATCTCATGTTTGAGATTATATGATAAATGTTGTATAAGTTTATTTCAAAGGTCATCAAAGTTTGACACATAATTATTTTGTAGTTTAATAATCCATTCCAAGGTTTGTCCACCTAAGCTTCTAGGAAAGAGGAAAAGCAAATATATATCATTGTAGGCCATTGGTTGGAAAGCAAAAAAGAATTCTTTTAAATGTTCTTTTGGGTTTCCTTTACCCTTATATTTATCAAAATTGGGTTGCTCATAACTTGGAGGAAAAGGTATTTAGATTTAATACATATTAAATGGATATAAGCATATCTCTTATAATTTAAACTTCTTTGTTTGCTTCCCAATTTTAATGGATAGAATCGCATACTTTATTTACTACACATCTTGGGCTAGGAAGCTAGATGGTAAAGCCTATTGCATTTTAGGTTGTGTAGTCAAAGGTGGATTACCTTGATCAGTGTATAATAGAGGAATGAAATATTGGGGAATATTTATTTGATTGGTTTACTGAGCAAGATTATGTATCCATACATTAGGATTATAATTTTGGTTCAGTATATGTTGTTTTTGATAAACATTTTGGTAAGGGTTTTCAACATGGATTTGATTTGAAAACTATGGTTATGGTAGAGGCATTTGGTGGAATGTATTGTGCTTGTTAGGTTTGGATAGGAGCTTATTAGCTACTTATTGAACCATGCTATATTAATAGTACCTATTACTAGCTAAAGACCTATTATTGAAGGTGTTGCATGTTAGATACCTATTGTATATGAGGTATCCACTTGGTAAAAGGCAATTATTTCATAATAGGTACCTATTGCAAGTTAGGACCTTTTTATTGGGTAAACACCTGTTATGAGTTGGGCACTTATTAGAAGTTAGGTGTTTATTGTTGACCAAGTGATACTCTTTGTTCACCAATAAAAACACATTGTTGATTAGGAAATGTTTATGAAGGTTGTAATATATTTGATTGTGCTTATAATGGTATAACATTAGTTTCCACCTACTGAGATGGTGTAGTGTTCAACACTTATTTGGGTGGATTATTCATCTATTTTTGGATACTTGTTCCTTGTTGCATTTTTAAGGAAGTTATTGGTTAAAGAGTGGAAGTTGCTTTTTATGTTTGGGAACTAGGCATACCTCCCCATATTATTTTAAGCCACTCAAGGTATTGGTAAAGGAGCATGTTATGTGTTTCTTTGTTGTATACTAGACCCACTTTAGTTCAAATTGGGATTCACTTGCATGTTATATGTTATGTTTTTTTTGTGGTCTTCTACAGGAGTTTTAGTTTCTTCTCTCATAATTAGGACATTGAAATGTCTCCTACCAACATGATTTTTCAAAAGGGGTTTATGTTCTAATTTATATAACCTAAAGTATTAATTTGTACCCATATTAGGGGAGCTAACTCTATGAGTGGCATGTTTGAAATGGCCATGGCATTGAAGTTCTAAGCTAGGTTAAGATATGTTTGATATGCTTTTTTTACTTGTTCTAATTGGTCATCCATTGGACCCTTTCCTTTTGTAAGCACATTTAGGTCCTATTTAGGTATTGGTACTAGAGCTTGATTATAACTAGTTGAAACATGTTCAAATTGTTAGACATGAGGCACACCACTAGGTATTCTAATCAAGCTATATAAACCCTCATGTGGGAATTCTATTAGGAATTGGGATCCTACTTATACCACCTTAACTGTAATTTCATATTTTTTTATATCAAGTGGTGATCAAACAAGTATGGGTCATAACTTTTTGGTATGGTTACTTAGTAGGGTTATTGTAGTTGGCTATGTTCAATTATAGGTGTCATATTATTAAGTTATTGTGTCATTTGTTCTTGATCTTATCTTTTATAATAAGGTATATTAACTAGGTACTATGCTAGTGGGTATTTCCCTTGTTCAATATATGAGGTAGTGTAAGAGGGATATGGATCCATCTCATATATTACATCATCGCCATAAGGTTCTTGAACAAAGGGATCACTAGTGACAATGTTCTCATAATTTGGATTATACATTGTCACATTATGTGTATAGCGAGGCATGTTCAAATTTATGACTAGGTCTTTTTAAAAATGTCTATTGTGGTGAATGAATGTGGTCTAAGGAAAATAACCTCTAGTTATTTAAAAGAAGCCCAAATGTGAAAAATCTATTATAGGTCTAAGGCAAAGGTAAAATGAAAACATGAAACCAATATTTGGAAAAGTGTTTGGGAAAGGTAAAATGATCTTGATCTAGGTCTAACAATAAAAATAAAGGTGTTAGGTCTTTGGTCAAACATCACAAAGCTAGACTTATAAACTAGGTCTAAAGCATAAAAAATAATGTTAGGTCTTTGGTTAAAAATCATAAAACTAGACATGGAAACAAGATAGTCTAAACAAGATCTTGAAATCAATCTAAATATAAGGTAATTGGATTAGAAAACTTGATAATTGGCTTTAAAAATATGGCATTTTGCTCAAAAAACTCAATTTAGGCACACAAATGACTCTTGGAAAATGAAACTAAGACATTCTTAAACTCTACACAAATAAATCTAAACTATAAATGTGACAAAAAACCCCCTAAGTCTATACAAAGGTTTTTAAACCAAATGAAAAATCAATTCAAGTTATATAGTCCAAACATAAAAGTTAAACCACCTAAGCCCAAATTAGACAAGGCTTTGGCATATCTAATTAGTTTAGGATTTGAACTTTAAAAGATTGAATTTCAAATTTAGTATAAAAGACTCATATTTTTTAAAGGTCAATAGGGTAGACTCAAACATGTAGTGTAACCATGCATTTTTGGAAACAAAGGTATGAATGGGTTTTGAACTTGGTTTCAAACAAGGTAAGTGTTTTGAAATAAAATTGATAACATAACAATGTTACTCTGAATAAGTGGTATAAAAGTGGTATTTTAAATCTCCAATGCAAATGTTTGGAAAAAAATTGGTAATATAACACCTCTTCATTCAAAGTGGTGTGTAACATGTGTTTTGTTTTGATGGTTTTAACTCATTTTTCCTTTGTCACACAAATAATTTTAGACCCAAAAATATAAGCTAGTAAAAGAAATAGAAAAATCACCTAAGTACATGTCCTACCTTAACACTGACAAGGTGCACGTAGCTTAGACCAAATTTTTCACTGATATACTAATTCTCAAAAGGAATTAAGTGTTAATCCAAAAATTAAAGAGCACATGTAGGTATAGATTTAAATCCCTCCTCTATCTCTCAAGCATTAGTATGTGGCAAGGAACTTGGAGTGATAAAGCACTCAGCATTTGGCAGGATATTCTACAACAAAGTGGGGCTAATATAAAATATACAATTTTCAAAATGATTTAAATGGTCCCAAGTGTGACTAAAATAAGGTCACATCATATCAATTGGATTCAAACTTGATAACTTGTTATGAAAATGTCTAGTCCTTTGCACAATGACTTCAATTATGTACTGATTAGTAAAGTTTGATGTTTAACATGAACTAATCCAAGTTTTAATTAAAATTATAAAGCTAACTACTCAACCATTATTCAATCCCAATATCACATCCCCAATTTATATACCCCATCATGGAGTGGGGTTGGAATGATGTGGGAGATGAAACCCTAAGTTAGTGTTCCCCTAAAGAGCTTGTGATGAGGCAATGAACTCCCACCCACAAGCCAATGCATAAAAACAAATAAATAAAAAATTGAAAGAACTTTATGGTTGTTTGTAGGTCACCCAATTCACTTGGAACTTGTGG
This sequence comes from Torreya grandis, assembly GCA_037957365.1. Classification (NCBI taxonomy): domain Eukaryota; kingdom Viridiplantae; phylum Streptophyta; class Pinopsida; order Cupressales; family Taxaceae; genus Torreya; species Torreya grandis. The sequence continues at coordinate 2,176,179 of JARHVA010002534.1, read as the reverse complement.
AGATCATAAATGACTTTTATTCCTTTCTAAACTCAACTAAACAAGGAAAGAAATAAGATATTTTTGATCACCTAAGTTCCCTAAAGGAGATGGAGGAGAGCATACACATGAAGTTCATTTTGAAAAAAATAAATTATTATAATAAATGAAAATTAATTAATTTTTCAAGAATAAACAAACAAAAGGAAAAGATCTTTGGAGATCTAATCTAATGTTGTTTTTCATTTTATATAACTAAACAAGATGTGAATGAAATTTGGCCCCTTGGATTTGTTATATGTTCTTATAACTTTAAAAGACAAAAATTACAATTACTTAGGTAAATAATAAGCACCAAAACATAAATTTGAATGAAATTTTAAAGTGTTAAAACCACATTTTCTTCACTTAGTTTCCTATAAAAAAATTTTTAGGGGTTTCACTTATGTTTATGAAAAATATTTAACCAACAAACAACTCCCACTTTCAAGGTCTCAAGTTTTTTACATGGATTGAAGTTGTTGATTTCTCAATAGAGCAAAGTCATCAATTTCTTAACAAAGCAAAGTCATTATTTTCTTATGGAACCAAAATAGAAAAAAAAAATAGTATCTAAAAAAGTTGTCATTAGTCAAGTGAGAAGTCACCGATTAGGTTAGTCACAGTCACCGATTATGTCCAAAAATAATCACTAAATTCACAACAAAAATTACCTGGCAAAGTCATCAAAACACATGATTGAAAATGACATTTTCATTTATCAAAGTCTCCATTTTTATAGAGGATGATTCAACACTAGATGATGTCATCATTTTTTATGAAGTTTTTGATTTTTAGTAATTATTTATTATAAAATAAAGAATCCCAAAATAGAGGATAAAATAGGAGAAGTCATCATTTAGTAGGGCAAATTAATCGATTAGTATATAAATCAAATGATGTGAAATTAAGGCATAAAACTAGAAACTTAAAGTTTTGAGTGATCTTTTAAGAATTTTGAAGGTTTCACATCACTCATTTGGTCTTTGTGGGGTGCATGGTCCCACTAGGTATGCTATTATCTATCATTAGGAATCTAAAGAGCCAGATTTTGTTAGTTTCTTGTTAGTAAAATCAAAAGAGAATTCAAATCAAACAATATAATATATACTAAACTACTCTTACCTAAGTACTTGGTTGAGCTTAACACAATTAAAAAAATTACAAATGGAAGATAAAACACAAAACTATACTACCTCTCTTATCAAACTAATGCTCATTTGTTGGCATAGAGGATGTTCATGTTGAGCTTATATGTAAAAGAGACTTTCATCAATGCAATTTCCAATTTAGAATTGCTTCTCTAAGACCACTTGAGGCTTGGCTTAGCTTATCTTGGATTGGTGAAGCTTCTCCTTGATCAATTTGACATTAAACATTGGCTTGAGAGCTTATTTAGATAGGGGCAATGACACTTATATTTATAGGTTCTAAAACTAACTCTAACTCAAGTGATGTTAGGTTTATTTTTAACCTTAGTTGTGTCTATATTAACCTTTTTCAAGTTTAGATTAACCTTAGGTTGTGTCAAAGCAATTATGAAGGCTTGACAACTCATTAAAGATATTTATGAGGCTTAACAACTCATAGAAGATATCTATGAAGTTTGACTCATCCTTTCTTTGAATTTTAGGCATTTATAAAAGATATTATTAATTCCTTTGACTTTAACCTCATATTTATTGAAAAAATATTTTTTTAGAAAATGTAATTCCCTATTTAATTAGGAATTTTTACTTAAGAAGATAATTAAATTTTGATTTTTAATTAATCTTGCTTAGATTTTTTGGTATTTAAGAATTGTTTCAGTGTTTTGCATTAATAGATCAAAAAGCCAATTTGTCAATTTGCTAGGTCAAAATTTGACTAGGTTTGAATCCAAGATAGGTTATCATTGTATACAAGATAATACCCAAATGAGGAATCCTCAACATGTTTCTATGAAGTTATATCCCATGTGCAGATGAATATGGGAAATCTAGTGACTTCTAGGCTTAATTCGCATGATTTTATAAAAATCAACTTGAAGTCCACTATAGACACATAATGCAACCAAAAATGAATTTCTAACTTTGTACCCTTTACCAAATGGTTTTGTTTCATGAAATTTCAACCTCTATGATGGTAAAGGTGATCATGAGCAACATCTTTGATCCTTTTATGTGCCATCTCTTGATTATGCTTCTAATTATAAACTTTTGATCAAATTATTTCCAAGAAACTTAAAGGACTATGCTTTGAGATGGTTTTATGATCTACCAATGCAATCAAAAAGAGCATTAAACCCTTAGTCAATCAAATTTTATCACATTTTTTAATCAAACCAAATAATGAATATTTCTTGAGATATAAGACAATGTTGGACAAAATGACAAATCTAGTGGTGGATAAATAACTTCAAGGAATATTCAAGAAAAGTTTATTTGCTCATTTACATGAGTCTATTATTTTCAAAAAAATTAAATCTTTTGCTAACTTATATCATATTTTTTGAGATAGAGAAATGAAACTTATTGCTTTAAACAAGTGCAAGTATGTACCTAACACACCAACTACATCCACTAAGAAGTTTTATATCAAACCAAGTTAAAAGGTAAAACCTACAAGGATAAAAATGACTCAAATACCATGATTAACATAGTGCCACAACAACCTAATATGCTCATCTTATCTAATGCACCTAAGGGATAATTTACATGAATACCTAAGTCTCCAACTTTGTGACTTCTAAAGCTGGTAGAGTGTCATCTCATATATCTCCCTCCTCCTATGGTGGTTGAAATGAGTTGACCTTTTCCAAAATGATATGATGCCAATGCTTATTGTGACTACCACCAATGTTCAGGGCATTTGATGAACATATGTTATAAACTAAATCACAAGATACAAGACCTTATTGGTAGTTATCAACTTACCTTTAACGATTCTCCTATAGATTCAATATAACAACCAAATGATCATCAAAACCAAAATATATTAACTAATACATTAAAAAATTATTCTAAAACAACTCCAAAAGTGAAAATGGCATATCATGCACATCCTCCTCCATCCTATTATGACCACCCATTAGATTGGATTATTGGTAAATTTATACATAAGATACCTCCTATGATTTTGATACATTTTATTTCATTTGATGACAATGAGATTTTGGATGATGACTCAAATAATCATTCCTTATTTATCAAGGAATATATTGATCATCAACCTATCCATAGTGTTAGTATTGATAATGGTTCTAGTGATAGTGTATGTACCATGAAATTAATCACATATATGGGATATGCACATGATGATTTATTCCCTTACTCTAAATTTATAAAATCATTTGATGGGAACCTACAATAAGTTTTTAGTGAGATTCATTTACCTATTTAGGTTGGTCTAGCACATATGACCACTACCTTTTCAATTATACCACATGTGAGATTCTTTAATATGTTATTGAGACATACTTGGATACATAAACACCATGCAGTACCTTCCATTGTGTATGGTCATCTTAAGTGTATTCATGCCAATAGTGTAATTATAGTTTCTAATATTTCATATGAACATCCTTTACAACAGGAAAAGTTTGTTCTACAATAATTAATTATACAAACTACTAAGGTTAATCATGTAAAAAAGGGTAAGCAATAGGAAATCCCATTTATTAGGTTCCCCATACATGATAGGCTTTTAAATAAATAAACTATAGTGGACTCTTTGAGATCCTCATTCATACCTCCACAAGATAGTCATTTACCTACATCAAAACACCATGTTTCAAAAGAGGTAAAAAGACCCACTATTACATCAAATAAACTATAGAGCACAAAACTATGGGTTTCATAAAATCATACACTTTTTATTATTACTTGACCATTATAGATTCCTATGAGACATACACATAGCATTATAGATTTTCCAGTTTTAGATTTGGCACATATACATGATCCTTTGTAGCATGACCAGATTATTATACCACACTCAAATTATAGATCACCCTATGAACCTTATCTAAATGGTATCATCAGCTATCAATCTCTTTCTAAACATTCCAAAAATTCAAAAAAAATAAAAAAATTTAAAAATCAAAAAAAAAATCCAAGAAAATACAAAAACATTCAAGTAATTTTAAAAACACCAAAATTATTTATCATTTCACATGTTTACCAAATTTTTGCATATGTTTTTTAATTCATGTTATTAGATAGAATATCATTTATATACACATATATGTTTCACTCATACTTTACTATGATACAAGCATACAGTAGACCCATGATATTTTAGGCATGCATATGTTGGACCTTTCCTCTTTCAACATGATACACTACATTGGGGGAATATTGACTTTAGATGATCATGATTGACATGTATTCTATTTTTTTATGATCATTTTTCATTATCTTATATAACTTATATATCTTACACATGCCTATACACATGTTGGTATCTTACACAGTGTATTTCATACGCTATTCTACATGAAATTTTTATAACACATGTATGTAGGGACTAATATGACATGATTATGCTAATTTATTGTATTTTATTACTTCATTTATTTACATTATCTTACTTGAGTGAACTTTTTGTTTGATATTTTGTCTTAATTTTTTAGCATTTTAAACATTTTCCTTTGCTTGTTGGCCACAGTGCCATGAGTGTTGCTAGTTTATTTGGTGTGTATACATTTACACATGTCTTCTAATTGAGTGTGTGGAATTTAAACATGCCCCTTGTTTTTTGTCTCCTTGTACCCATCTCTATGTGACATTTGAGTACTCTTGCATATGTGCTTAATTTTTGGTTAAGCTTGTTAGTTGTTATACATTTCCATGATTTTTATCATGCATATTAGGGCTTGTTATGTATACATATTATAAACTTCATTGATATGTCTTCTTCTATATGACACTACTATATGCTTCATTACTACATGATTCATATAGATACAACATAGTTGTCTCATCCTTTTAAGATAGGGTGATTATCACTTTTACAATCCTCTCACCTCATATGTAGGGCATATCAATGGGTGAATGTCATAGAATACATGACTCCACATACATATATTTGAAAAAATGAGTATAATTTTATTTAGTTACATAGTTTACACAATTTAGATATACATTTGGGACATAATTCTAAGCATTGGGCACATATTTGGGACATAAATTTTTAGATTTGTAATACATATTATATACATGTTACAGATCAGAGGTTACATTTCTATAGATACTTTAGCTTGAGAAATATTTGAGGTGTACATACACCAAATTATAAATACACTTTCAAAATTATACATATATTTATGCACTGACCTTACCAAGTGAAACATTTAGACTTTTATCTTTAGTAAAAGTTGGCTCTTTTTTATTAGTCTAATGTAGATTATGTACCCTTGATGGATTTGGAACTATGATTCTATTATTTTGTGTTGATATGGTTACAATGTTTGATTCAGGCAAGATTAGTTGAATTAGCTATATTAGAAACACTTGAGTTGTGTGATGGATATTTTGTGCTCTCAATGGAGTTGGCAAAAGTCATCCTTATACCAAATTGAGGGCATGATCACTCTCTAATTTTCCTTCTTCACATATTGAAGGTTTATTTATGAACCTCTCTCCTATGCTTTAGTTAGGAAGCATCATTCCCAAGACAAACTACCAAAGGGATACATGGTTGCATTGACACATAGGTGTACTCCTTCCTTGTTCTCTTTATTTCAATTATTTTCAAAAAAAATCAATTTTAGATTATTTGCACTAATTATATTTGTATCATGTTCTTGGTTATAGGTCATTCACATATAGAAAATTCAAGTAGGCTCAAGTAAATATAAGGTGTGTTCTACACACCATAGTACATTTTATTTCCTTTAACATAGTATTTCCATCCTTATACATTACTGTATTAACAGGCAGTATTTAAGTGCTTAAATATGGATTTATAATTTAAAATAGTATTGTACACTTGAAAAATATATCTCAAGGCTTTACCCTTCAGTTTGACCTTCCTCACATCCAAAAGTCCCACACTCACCACCTCATTAGGTTTAATTAATTCTTAGTATAAACCTAATTATTTTGATATATAAATCACCTATAACCACATTATCCCAAAATTTTGTTATACATTTATCATAATTAATTATAAAACCTCAACAACTTTCCTCCATTCTAAACAATTATGTTCAAGTCAAGATAGTAACATTGACACTAGTATCCCTGCTCCAACACAAGTGTCCTTACCTTACAAAAACTTTCAAAGTGTATGGGTTGGCCTAAGAATGTAATTAATCTGTCATGAGGATTATTTTAAAAGAGATAGTATAAATACAAGTTAAATCCATTTCATTTGGATATCTAGCAATGACAAAGTAATCACACCTTAAAGCTCAATCAATCAATTACACAACTAAGTTATTTTTCCCTATTCATCCTTATTTTGATATCAATCATAAGAGTAGTCATACTATAGGTCTACATCATTCAAAATACATCTCATGAGCCATAATTGTCAAGTTACAAGCTAAAGTGTTACATGCATTACATATAGTATATTACACCCTTGTACACACACATTCCAACACATAGGGGATAACTACATAATTTTGAGGCCCTCAGATTATTGGTTATATAGGTATCACCTATTGATATAAGGGTCTTTGGGGTATATCGACATCATGAACCCACTAACCAATTTTAGTAAGTTAACCTAACCTAAAGTGGAGAGATAGGGTTTGAGCTACAAACAATCATCAATAACTTATGTGAAAGATCCAAAAACATCATATGAAAGGTGATAGAAAACTCATAATGATATAGATGGTCACATATTGACATAATGAATATTTTGCATAGAACATTTGTGTCAAGATTTAAATAGTAAAATCAACATAAAGTATCTAGAAATAATATTTCTAGAATATAACAGTTATTTCCTAAACATCAAATAACTTGTTTTTACACATGTACATCTCTAATATATCTAAACATCATTATCTAAGATAAGTATGGTTTATTCTTTTTGATTATGCAATCAAAGTATTATTTAGAATTTTACTTTCTATATTTACTATTTTTGTAATTCAACACTGAAATTGTATATCATAAACTAAATTATTTCATTAGCTTACTTTTAGGAATAGGTTATATCACTCTTGAATATCCTATTCCCCCTAACCCTTGAATTTCTAAAAAGAGTTAAACAAAATCAATCCTTATCCAAGTTAAGATCCTATTTTATCCAAGACAAGTAAATCATTATTAAGTACTCAAGACATCTCTAGATGCATTCATGTAGGTAAAGGATCACAATCACGTAAATAACTCTATGTGGGAGAACTACATGGGATTGATTTCCCTCTATGGAGTATTGGATACATAGGCAACAATCATTCATGATAAGGGTGATTTGGGTTATCTTATCCCATTACACTCCCCCCTTTTTCTATTTCTAGGTTTTTAGTTATTGCAAGCCTTATTATGGTTTCAACTTTGAAGAAGTCATTTGTAGGATATTTATGTGTATCTAAAGGTCAAATTTTTGCATGCATGCATGTTTCAAGAAAGTTCAAGTGACTGCACTTTTAGTTTTTTAAATTTTTAGTAGAGGTTAAGATATACTAGTAAAGAATTGTATTGGTAATATATATTGTACTCTTCTTGATGATATTGTCCCAGATCAGTGACAACTTATGTTTTATTTGTCAATACTTAATCAAATCTATTCTGATTTTTAGTCATCTATCATTTTCACACAATCAAGTTTTTAGTAGAGATCAAGATAGACCAACGGAGGATGGTAGTGGTAGTAGATATTGTCCTCTTCCTAATGACATTATCCTATATCGATTAAAACTCTTGTTTTAGATAGAAATATGTACGATAAAAATGGGTTCATCATTTTCAAGCAATGCTTAGTCTTACATAATTACCATAAAAGCAAAAAAAAATTGAGTATTTTGTAGTATTCATAGTTATTTTTCTTTCATTTAATCATGTTTTATCAATTTTAGTACTTTGTTTTCATTCTAATTATTGCATGTTTTTTGACAACATTTCTTTTCTTTCAAATTATTTTATCTTAACTAGAGTAAATACACCAAGTTAATTCCAAATTCTAGTAAAATATATTGGTTAACCCATATATTGCTTGAATATTGATAATCCCTAAGTTTCCCTTAGGGTCATAACCTTATTTATAAGATTTCATAATTTTTAATTAGGGTTTCAAATCTAATCTCTAATTTCCCCTTATCTTATGCACAAATCAAAAAATTTACTACCCAAGGGTTTCAACCTGATTTTACTATTAGGGGTTTCTTTCCTAGGCATGTGACTTATCCTCCTACTTGTTTAGCTCATTCTGATTCATAAGGACTTTATTTTTCAAACACCTTGATTTTTTTGCTATTTTTATTAAGTGGATTAAAAAAAAAAAAAAAATTGCCAAAATAGTGTATAGATTTTCTATAATTTACAGTTTATTATCTTTAGTAGATTTCCCCTAGGGGATGAATGTCATTCTTATTTATAAATTAATTTCTTAGTTTTGTCTATCTACTCATTTTAATTAAAAAACTCTCTTGGATTTAAAAAATAAATAATGAATCTATTGTAGTGGTTAGTCCTTTATTATGAACATAATATATATATATATATATATATATATATAATGGATAATCATGTAATTAAATGAATCATATCCCATGCTAAGACACAAGCATCATTAATGTTATTTTCTAGAAAATCAAGTAGGACATGGGAAAAAGAATATTCATACATTCAAGATGTTATAAGGCTAACTCATGAAAAAAATCAAGTCTTGTTCAATTCTCATTGTTTCAAGATTCAATACAATCTTTTACTGATTACTACTAGATGATAAAGGGCATGTATAACTCCTTTCATTTCTCCTCCGCCTAGACCTCAAGGTTGTAAAGGCTACCATCTTGTGCCCTTTATTCTCCCACTGAATATACTAGAATCTAAGTCCATCTTATCAATAAATAAATAGGTATGCCACCACATCATGGAGGAAGTCAACATATTCACTCTCAACCCCCTCTACTTCCCATAAGGTAAGTAAATCAACTTAAAGGCTATGATATCTAGATCAACTAAAAAATACCCATGCTAAAATTTCAATTTTTGAGTTATTAAAGAGTTCATCAGTCTATAAGGATATTTTATATGTTACATTGCATGATAATACTATTTATAGTGATATAAAACCTACAAATTTTACTTCAATAATGAGCAATTATAAAAAAACTCAAAATATTATCACTTATTAGTAGGAAGAATTTCCAAAATAGCATGTAATTACACAAAATCTTCCTTATTTTAATCAAGTTGAAATCCAAAATAGAGGAATCAAACAAGTATTGATTGTTGTTGGTTCTAAATTGAACATTTTTAGTAGTCCTTTATTACAATAATTGGGTGTCAACATTTAACGTATCCAACAAATAGATAAAACTATCAAAGGGTTTGGTAGATCTTCACAACAAGTATTTGGAATGATATATTTGGATGTAACATTGGGATATAAAACAATGTCTATTCTATTTCTTGTTATGCCTAAACTTTTGCATTGTAATTTATTATTGGGGTAACCTTGGATACATATGTTGGCAGTAATACCATGTAAATTAAATAGGTGTCCTAAATACATGCATGAAGGATAATCATATGAAATTCATGTGGATGATAACCCTTGTTTATATTTTAAATTCAGGCATCTCAATCATAGTTATATGATTCATATATCATCCCACATTCTAAATTTATCCCTTGGGATCAAAGATACACATATGAAATTAGAAATACAAGTAATGACAACCAACAAATAGAACAAGAAAAGTTATGAATGAACCAACAAGAGTTACATCAAAAGGAGCTGAATCAATTTAAACTAGCAAAAATAAAGATGCAAATAGAAATCCAAAAATTAAAATAGGAACAAGAGAGATGGAATAAATAATAATTGTTAAAGAAACAATTATAACTTCAAAGTTAAAAATGGAACAACTTAAAAATGACAAATTACAAAAGGAACAAAAAAGGCTCCACATGGGATAAGAAAAGTTACATAAGAAACAACTGGAACAAGAAAATATACAAAATAAGTATCAAGATAATATGGATAAATGATAATCTAATCCTCATCTTCCTTTAATGATCAATACAAAAGCATAATATGGTTATGTTTTAGATTATTATGGCAGTTATGATGATGAATATAACATGGTTAATATGATATATGATAAACTATGCAAGTTAGAATTCAACACTTTATATGAATATTTATCTCATACTTTATGCACACCTATTAGTCCAAGAGGATAACCTGATGAATCAAAATTACTAGCTAAATATTAGCTAGATATAAATAAAACATCTTTTATATGTGTGCCTAAAGATGACAATGAAAATAGTCATTGCAATAGTAGATCTCATATGACATTTGTGACAAATTTTGTGAATAATATGGTTCCAAAGGAGGCATCTAAACAACATTCATCATATCTAGATCCTTTGTTAGTGACCTTTCTGGCCACTTAGCTCTTATTTTTCACCTTTCCAAAAATGATCAGTCTAAGATAGTGAGTTATATTGACATCATTTTCCATTTACCTTTTTTCGTCCATAGTCTGAACTGAGCAAAATACATTTTTTCATAAAAAACAATATCAACCAATATGGGTCAAAAATCAATTGTTACTACTATCATGAGATAGTCATAAAAAAATTACCATTTTCATAGTCAAATTAGAAACAAAGCATGCAGAGCCTTAATATTGTTAATTTTTTAACATTTTACTTAGTTTTAGTTCACACAATAGTACATATTCATATAACATCATTCCTTTTGTGTTATATTACTTGTACATGCACATTTTATATATTAAAAAGTGTACATTTAATGAAATGAGGATGTACAATTATTACTTCACATATATATTATATCTTTCACATGCTTTACAACCATAATTCACATATAAAGTATGGGGTATCTTGCTCATACATGACCTTGCCATCATATTAATAGAAAACCTTACCTAGACAAATGTTTAAAATTGTTCATATTCTTCTCATTTATTATACGTTCAAAACCTTTATTTCATCCATTTGTTCTATGTTTCAAATTTTAAAAAGTTAAAAAAAAAATCAAATATTTCAAAACAAAAATTCAAAATATTCTACAATCCATCTATAGTGGTTGATTCAATTAAAGTTCATGACTCATAACTTATAGGTTTAGTGCCCTTTAGCATTACTACCTATGAATTCATTATATATTTATACCTATTTCCATCTTAGGGTTATAAATACCAAAAATGAAAATTGAGGGTTTTGTGTTCCTTGATGGGTTTTATTTCTTGTAAATATTCAATTCAAATTGAGGCTTGATGACCCTCAATTCACCATTGGTTAAACTAAGGAACCAAATATCTCCAAGTGCTTCATGTGAAGAACCTTTTCTCCAATGATTCGAGTAAGCATCATCTTAAATAAAAGTATTAAGAGAAACTTGGGTTTCACACATATGTGTGTACACATTCCTCATTCTTTTCAATCTTTTCAATTTCACATATATGGGCATCAATTAATTTTACATCAATGTAGGATTTAACATGGAATACATTTCATGATTAGAGCTATCTCCAAAATTCAAAGTGTATTGTACACACTCAAGTATATCTTTCCTCTTACTCTAGTAATTTTATTTCTAGACTAAAGGGGAGGAAAGGTAGTCCCACAAATTTGGTCATTAACACTTGATAATGTCATTTTTTTCCCCCTTTCACTTTGATTAACTTAAGAATTTATGTTAGACTTATTTCTCCACCTCATTATATATTATTTACCTATACATACCTTTCCCTTTTTAATTTTTATTTTATGCCTAAATAAATGTTCTAAATTGATAAAAACACCTCTAATAATTTGTACATACATCCTAGATTCCAATTTTCACATGTTTCCTTGTAGGACAAGATCAACCAATATGGGTCAATAGTGGCAATTAATTTTGACCATTATGGATTGATCCTAAACTTCACCCTACCAACAGTCACTTTTAAAATTTATACCCTTATTAATAGGCTGATCCATATTTTTTGTCAGGGTGCGAAACACCGGAAGCATACAATTGATTACCAACTTCAAGCAACTTAATATGTGGAAATAACCAAAATCAACAAGTAACTAGAATTCAGAATAACACAGCATATGAGAGACAATACACAACTTGTATTAATACTTTATACAGAAAAGAATACAACAAAGAAGATGCCACTTCTTCTCCACCACCTCGTCAGAGGCTTACCACACCTCAAGTGAATAGTAATTCTTCTCCCCAAAGCTCTCCCTCTCAGGTCCCAACACCCAACTCAAATACAGAGTTGGTGTTCACCTCCCGTGCTCCACGCACACCACAAGTGCTCCACGCACTCCACAAGTACTCCACGTACTCAACAAGTACTCAAGGTACTTCAAGTAGATCTCCCATGAATCTGCAACAACTTGCAACTCAACAGACCATACTTATGGAAGGAACTCCCTTGCCTTCCTCTCTTGCTCTATCCGAGTACACACCTATACTCCAAGTAGATCCTGCCTGATACTGCTCCCTGTTGTGTTGCTGTCTATATGATCTTGCACAACTGCAAATCAAACATGGTTCTGCACACCTGTGAACCTTAACCTTGCACACACATACACCTGCAGATCAACGATCTTACTTACCATGTAGATCACTCTACACCCTGAAGAACCCTTGTCCTTGCTTCACCAAGTCCTTATGATTCTCCAACCAGTACCAAGCTTGGCACTGATAGGGAACTAGGAGGAACACCCTTACTTCACACACAGAAGGAGCAAACTTTGCTCAACTCAAACTAGAACACTTTTCCAATACAACCATGAGTCTATTATATAGATCTCATCAAACAATAATTAGACATCTAATTACAATAATTAGATCCACAGCTATGAGTCTAAAATTAACACTCATCATGCAAACACTTGGTTCGTTAGCTAACTGCCCGTAATTAGCTCGCAGTCGAACCACACAGGCGACCGACGTCGGTCCCTGTCTGCCTGGAGGTGACCGACGTCGACCAACACATGACCAACGTCGGTTGCTTCTCTATGCTATCCTACCGACGTTGGCTGATCAGACCGAGCCCAACTTCTCTGTAACTCAGCAACCTTCAGCAACCTCCTCTCCTATTTGCATTAGTGAAGCTTTTAGCTCCACAACCTAACAATCTCCCACTTGGAGATAAACAGTTGCACTGTACCTGTACCTGTACCTTGTCTAATCTATTTCCTGGTTTGTATCCCTCTTCAAGCTCAATCCTGAAGACAACACACCACACATCCCGTGGTGTACCACCTGTCATCCGAGTACCCTGCCACATCCAAACCTACAACACCTGTAGTGAAGTCCTGACCCTGCATAGCAACACCTGCTGCCGGTCCCTCTCAAAAACCTGAGAACCCACTTCCCTGAATTGGCTCCTAACTATGATAGCTCCCACTGCATGGGAATACTCAGGTCTATACTAGACCTCATGTGATTTCAGACACTGTACCTGTCTAGCCCTTAGTGTGCTTCGGCTCTGCATCCCAAACCTCGCCAACCCCTGATTCACATCAGCTCCCACTAGAGACAAAATCTACCTGTGATCTCCATGTCTCCCATGTCAAAGAATTTCGCTGCTCCAAACTCCTCATGACATGATACTGAACTAATCTTACCCTTAGCTCAGCAAAACCCTGTATGTACACCCCTGCTAGCTAGCATGCTATCCACATACAGCAACAGAATGATGTTGCAATCATCATCCCCCTGGTAAGTCAAACCATAGTAGTTACCCTGACACTGACTGAAGCCATGCTTCGTCCTCCACCTGTCAAACCTTGTACCACTATCCTGCAGCTCCTCAAGACCATATGACCTGGTCTTCCGTCTCACATATCCATTCTCTCTATTCTTCTACTAAGGAATCCATTCGTCTCTGTGCTTTCATCCAGCTAGCAAACCTACCAAAACTCCCGTCTGGTTCTGTATCATATACCTGCCATGCTCCCACCTGTTTCTTGGATCCTTCCTGCTCTATAATCAGCAACAAGTATGAAGAAGAGGAACATGAATTTGAGGGCCTACTTACGCCTTCAGTCCTCCGTATGGGTGTTTGAGACTCCTTGACAACATGTTATCCACCCAAAATTCGTTACAGTGACTGACCTCGGCCACCCCACAATCTGCATCCGATCGACGTCGGTTCTCATGCGTCTATCCCTGACTACCAACCTACCAGCGCTGGTGTCCCTACTGCCGACGTTGGTCCTCCTGACCGACATCGGTCTTACCTACTACTGACATCGGTCCCCTGACCGACGTCAGTCTTACTCTGCCTGACACTGCCAGCTTCGGTTTGCACATGACCGACATCGGCAACTATCTATTCGACGCCGATTCCTCCTGACCAACATCGGTATCTGTGTTCACCTGTGAGTGATGACCTTTTACCTGCGAGCTCCTTTGAATCGAAACCCATGTCCAAATTGCCCTGCTCAGATGTATCCAGCCTCATCCACTGAACTCTGTCTGCCATCTCCTCCAAGAACACCAAGGCTTTCCAGTTCTTAAGCCTGTCAAATACATCTGTCTTCCGCTTAAGAACATGCATCTCCTTCCTGCTCATGTGACCAAGCCTACGAAGCCATGTCTCTGCAATAGAAGAAGAATCAATAATATAAACAAGTAGATAAAGTATACCTGTTTTCTTACCACCAGCTAATTCAAGTGCTACCGCTGTGAGAGTTCTTGTGCATCTCTCATCACCCAATCTTTCTGAAGAAATTAGCCATATCTCCAAACCTAGGACCTGCATGACCTTCATCAACACCTGTGTGTTGGCCACCTGCAATTTCAGCTTCACTTCCCCTTTGCCAATTCTTTGGCAAGGCTCACCAGCTCCTCTACCTGGGGCTGCATGGAAAGAGGCAACCGAATCTTTTATCCAAGATTCAACTTTATCCAAGAAACCTGCAAACACATCCTGTGCAATAACACCTGCAACATCTGTATCTTCAGTTTCTTCATGCTAATCTGCTACCAACCAACAATGTTCTTTTACCTGCTCTTTCTTTCCATGGGACCTTAAGTAACCATCTGTGCTTTTCAACTCCTCCATTCTTAGTTTACTTTGATCTACCGTTGCTATACTCCCACTCGATCAGAAACCCCTGAGAGTGCCCTGTAAACAAACACAACCCTGCTTCCTGCAACCTTAGCTCTGATACCACTTGTCAGGGTGCGAAACACCAGAAGCATATAATTGATTACCAACTTCAAGCAACTTAATATGTGGAAATAACCAGAATCAACAAGTAACTAGAATTTAGAATAACACAGCATATGAGAGACAATACACAACTTGTATTAATACTTTATACAGAAAACAATACAACAAAGAAGATGCCACTTCTTCTCCACCACCTCTTTAGAGGCTCGCCACACCTCAAGTGAACAGTAATTCTTCTCCCCAAAGCTCTCCCTCTCAGGTCCCAACACCCAACTCAAATACAAAGTTGGTGTTCACCTCCCGTGCTCCACGCACACCACAAGTGCTTCACGCACTCCACAAGTACTCCACGTACTCAACAAGTACTCAAGGTACTTCAAGTAGATCTCTCATGAATTTGCAACAACCTGCAATTCAACAGACCATACTTATGGAAGGAACTCCCTTGCCTTCCTCTCTTGCTCTATCCGAGTACACACCTGTACTCCAAGTAGATCCTGCCTGATACTGCTCCCTGTTGTGTTGCTGTCTATATGATCTTGCACACCTGCAAATCAAACATGGTTCTATACACCTGTGAACCTTGACCTTGCACACACATACACCTGCAGATCAATGATCTTACTTACCATGTAGATCACTCTACACCCTGAAGAACCCTTGTCCTTGCTTCACCAAGTCCTTATGATTCTCCAACCAGTACCAAGCTTGGCACTGATAGGGAACTAGGAGGAACACCCTTACTCACTTCACACACAGAAGGAGCAAACTTTGCTCAACTCAAACTAGAACACTTTTCCAATACAACCATGAGTCTATTATATAGATCTCATCAAACAATAAGTAGACATCTAATTACAATAATTAGATCCACAGCTATGAGTCTAAAATTAGCAATCATCATGCAAACACTTGGTTCGTTAGCTAACTGCCCGTAATTAGCTCGCAGTCGAACCACACAGGCGATCGACGTCGGTCCCTATCTGCCTGGAGGTGATCGACGTCGGCCGACACATGACCGATGTCGGTTGCTTCTCTATGCTATCCTGTCGACGTCAGCTGATCAGACCGACCCCAACTTTTCTGCAACTCAGCAACCTTCAGCAACCTCCTCTCCTGTTTGCATCAGTGAAGCTTTTAGCTCCACAACCTAACATTTTTAAGATATGTAGTGTGAGGTTTTCCCCTTTTAGGTTGATATAAATGCACATCTAAGGCACCCATTCTATCACTTAGCAATTTTAATATTGAGGCACACTTCTACTATTACACACTAAGTGAAGATTTCCTATTCCTTCTGAATATGATTCTAATCATTTGAATTAGTCCTTAACTAAGTCAATAGCCTATTTTATCCAAATCAAACAAAACATTATCAAGTATTCAAACCATCTCTAGATGCATTCATTTAGCAAAAGGAGAACAATCACACAAAATAGTCTAAATGTTAGAACTATGTGGGTTTTATTTCCCTTTTTATAATATTGGATATGTAGGTAGTGATTAGTCATCACAGGGGTGATTGGAGTCACCTAAGCCCAGTACACTCCCCCCTTTTTATATTTGTATATTTTCAACAATTTCAATCTCTATTATGGTTTCAACTTTGAATAAGTCATTTTCAAGTCATCTGCATGCATCCAAAGGTCAAATTTATGCACACAAGAATGTTTCAATCAAATGTTGGTGCCTATGATTTCATTTTTATTGATATTTAGTAGAGGTCAAGATTGACTAGTAGAGGATGGTTGTGGTAATAGATATTATCCTCTTCCTAAAAATACATCATAGGTTAGTGTTTTTATACAAATTTTTGCTTTCACATTCAAAAGGAAATGAGAAACTAAGATAAAATGGTTTAGGGTTAGATGTTACCTGGATGAGGTCTACGCACCATTATCCAGATGACGTAGGGACTCCTCTTTGGTTGTGGAGGATGACACCTGTAGAAGAAAGAGACTAAAACAAAGAAGGCGTTAGATGAGGAGATGGTGGGCTGCCAAGCAAAAGCTTAATCCCAGAAGTACAAAGACTTCCTTGAGGGATGTCAACCCATTGATTGATAAAAATAATGTCTGATAAAAGGCAGAATGATAAAAGACTAAAATGATTAAAAACTGAAATAGAAATAGAAGCAAATGCTTACCTGAATGTTGCTATCAGTCTAGTCACAGTCACCGATGTTGGTTAGTATACCGACGTTGGTTGGTCAAGGTCTACCAACGTCAGTTAATCTGCTGACATCAATGAAGGCAGTGGTCTCTGCAGCCGGTGTCAGTCGGGGCAATGGCCTTAGACAGGGTCTGGGTGAGTTTATGGTCGATAGGGTGCTCTGTAAAATGGTTTAGGTCTGTCTAAGGGTCTAAAAGTCTGTTGAAGGGGTGCAGCACAATGGACAAAATGTTAAAAAGGGATAGAGGGGTAGAGGAGGCCTTTTAGCCTCTTCAAGAAGGACAGGCCAGGTCTGTGGTCTGGTTGATAGTTTGGTTGATGATGGCTGAGTCTAGTTCATAGCACTTAGAAGCAATAACTAGAAAACATGATGAAAACACAGAGGAAATTCTTACCTGTGGCTTGCTGAAGGAGTGTTTTTGATGCTTGTCCCTGTTGTTGATGGTGGTAGTGTAGAAGACCTCTAGCAAGGTGGAATGACTGATGTAAAATACCTATTATTATTGGATCTTACTGTGTGCCTAAGAGAGAGAGAGAGGTCTGAAGATTGGAAGGTCAGCCGTGCCAGAGGATTTTTGCATTTAGAGGAAGAAGATTCGAGAGAAGAGGCTAGAAATCACCTTTGGGCTAGTCTTAAGCAACTGACGTCGGTGATCCCGCCAGTGTCAGTCGACAGATAATCGATGTCGATAGCTGAAATAATGGCAAAAAGGCTAAAATTAGCCTTTCACCCATTCTTCCAATTGCCCGAGTCAATTGGTCATGCAAAAATGGTTGAAGGTGGATAAATAAACGTGAGAATTAGTGGAGGAGAAGTTGGAATAGGTCATAGGGTGATAAATGAGGGTATCCAAGGGAAAGGAATCCAAGGAGAGGAAAGGTGGCAAAGGGGGTTTGTTATTAATTTAAAATAGATGATTATTATAAATTAATAAGTGTGTGTTAGGAATGCTAGGAAGTGGACCAAGGGGACCAAGGGGGGAGTCGACCAAGGGTTAGACATGATTTTGGTGTCTACAGTTAGTACAACTCATGTTTTAGTTGCACATGCTCAATCAAATAGTTTACTCATTTTTATTCATTTGTCATTTTCACACATTCATATTTGTAGAAGAGGTCAACATACACTAGTAGAGGATGGTGTGTCATTATATATTGTCCTATTCCTAATGATATTATCCTAGATCATTGATAATTCTCATTTTAGTTGCACATATGTAGGATCAATCAAGGTTGATCATTTATAATCTTAGTCTTACACAATTGACATACAAGCAAAAAATAACTAAATATTTTGCATTTTTCATAGTTAGTATTCTTTCATTTGATCATGCTTTGTTGATTTCATTACTTTGATTTCATTCTTCTTGTTACAAGTTATTTCACAACATTTATTTTCTTTCAAATATTTCTATCGTAATTATATTTAATACACAATTATAAACACACATTTTGCATGATTTTGATCCCATTTTATCTATTTATCTTCAATTTACCTTTTTTTAATAATAAAATATGATTTATGTAGTACCTCAGTTTTGTACACTTGGAAAATACCTATCATGAATGTACCTTTTAGTGTTAGACATACCCACTACCAAACAGCTCATGTTCACTATTTCCTTATGATTAAATTTCTTATCTCTTAGTCTAACCATTGTTATTTTTATGACCAAGCCTTATATAGTATGCAAAAATATGTAAACCTTATTATTATCCTTCACTACCAGTTCTTGACATGTACCTATTTTCTAACTTTCTAGACATGCATCCTAGATAGACTCTTGCATCAACGCAAGTGTTCACTTTTCTTAAAAAGTGTTAAGTGCCCAAAAATTCATCAAATTTTCAAAAATAACATATCATAAATGTCAAACTAAGTGATTTAGTATGATATATTTTTAAAAGGGATTAGTGTGTGTGTGTGTGTGTGTGTGTGTGTGTGTGTGTGTGTGTGTGTATAATATTAACCCGCATTCATTCCACAACTCATAATCACCTAGAAAACACCTAAAACTCATAAGGAAACATACCAAGAATCACTCAATCAAGAATTCAATTGATAAAACCTTCCTATTCATACCTATTTATATATCATTCATAATAGTAGTATTTACATAGGTTTGAAGCATTTGAAGAGTAGTTCATAATCCATATTTTCCAAGTTATAAGCTAGGTCATTACATACCTTTTTTTATCACACATTGCATCTCTATGCACATACAAGCCAACATATAGGGGAGATATACATAAGTTTGATGCCCTTTTCAAAGTATTGGCTATGTAGACAACACTAATGGATAGAGAGGTCCTTAGGGTAGATCGACACTATGAACCCACGAACTAATTTTTTCCAGTCATTCTAAGGGAAAAGAGTTAGGGTTTAATCATTTGACAAAGAGTAATAACTTAAGTGTGTGATTTGTATACATCAAAAAAAAGGTGATAAAAAACCCATAAGTATCTAGTTGGTTACATCTAGATCTAATCAGTATTTTTTACATGACACCTACACCAAAGTTAGACATCTACATCGATGCAAATGTCTAGATCCAACATAAGCATCTAAGGCCACATAAATAATATTTATACAACCTGATGACTCTTCTAAGATCATCTTCCAATTCACTTTTATCTTATTCCATATATGACCTATATGTGCATAGTAAACCAGTTAAGTATCATTTATTTCCAATTCATTGCAATATCTATTAAAAGTTTTACTTTATTATTTTTAATAATATCAGTTGTATAAATTCATAATATTTTTATATGATTTTTCTATTAATTTTCCTACTAATTAGGTTAGTTCATTATCCTTGTGTGAAATCTAATCTAAAAACCCTTAAACCTAGATAATCACACATGTCTAAATTTAGGTTTAAACATTTGTTGAACCCAACCTTTGGTCCCCAAACCCTAGATTGACCTAGGATTTCATGTTTTTATTTGATTTATAATTTCTAAAATACAAATATTTTAAAATTATATTCCTATTTACATACAAGGAATTAATCATGGATGCATATATCATTTATTTCCTTTTTTAATATGTCATAATAACTTATGTTTTTTATGTTGAATGCATGGCTACTCAATTATAATTTTAAATCAAAAGGGTTAAAAATATGATAACAACAAATCAAAATATTCTTACATACTTCTCATTGTTATAGTGTTTATAATGAGATTTTACCTATTACTACTAAGAATTATAGAGAATTCATGAAAAACCCCTCTTCTTTTTCTAATGTTACAAATTCCTCTGAGGATATTACAACCTCTACAAATAAAAAATATATTATTGACAATAACATAAAATGCATATGCACCATACAAATCATTATTTGGATCTAAAAAAGAATATCCAATGCATACTCAACAGTGGTGATCCTGCAATTGATGCATTTAATTTTTGAAGATAAATATTTATTAATATACCAAAAAAGTCAAAATTCAAAATAAACAAATATTTTAAAATATAAAAACATTCAAATAATTCAAAAATACCAATAAAATCAACATGTTCCTAGTTCTAATATTTCTTATGCATATGTTATTGCTTCATGTTAGTATATAGCATATCATTCCTTTCCTATATACACTTATTTTTCATTCTTCATTTGAATGTTATATAGACATACATAGATACATGATATATGCACATACATAAGTTGGGCCTTCCCTCCACTCACATTCTAATTATGTTGCAAACATTTGTTTCTTTAATCACTATACACCCAAGTTACATTATTCAATGATCACTTTCCATTATCATGTTTGATCTTATATACTTTCACATGCCTATATCCATGTTTATACCTTTCATAATGTACTTCATATGTTATGTACTTAACATTACTTGTAAACACATATGTTTAGGAACTAGTATGTTTGGTTCATGTTGATTATTTATATTTATACTAATTTTTCATTTTATGTACTTCTTTGAGTGTCTTTCTTGATTGTTATTGTCTTGTATTATATTGCATATTTGAGAATTTGTAAATGATCCATTGATTGTGGCCCACATGCATTTTCTTTCCTATTTGAACATTTGAATATGTCATTGTTTTTTGTATGCAAACATTTGAATATCTCATTATATGCTTTATGAATAATTTAATAAGTCATGTCCCTTATATTGTATGTTATTTTAGCATGCCCCTTGTGTGAGCTCTCCTTAGACGAGTTTCCTTTTTCTTTGCTTTGAGTGTACTTATGTGTATGTTTGATTACTTATTGATATTGTATGGTTACTCTATAGATATTACCATGATCTATATCATGCATATTAGGACTTGATGTGATCACATATTGCATGTTTTAATTCTATATCTACCTATACATGTTACTCTTAAATGATACATGATCTATACACATATTATACATTTATATTATCCTTTTGAGGTAAGGTAACTACCACATTCTTATTTCCATCACCTTAAAAGGAGGGAATACTAGTGGGGGCATGTCATAGAGTCATGGCTTCCAAAATTTCATAGATATAGATTATATTGGGTGCATGTCAAAAAGGCATGATCTCCTATAGTCATATAAAAATGTCACTTAAGCGTTAAGAGTGTTAAATGAGACCACCTATCCATATCTTAGTCCTATACCTCTCTTAGGGCATACTTAGACACTTATCCATCATTTATGTAGGCCACACACTTCTATAAACATCTCTAAAGTAGTCTCAAACCCTCACTTTAGCATTTTGACCCCTAGTACCTCAGGTTCTACCACCTGGATACTAGACCATAACATGAATAGTAGAACCAATGGCACTAGTGTCTTAGTTTGGGAGCTATTGTCTTTTTCTCACCTTTTATCAACAATAGATATATTTTTGAATAAAAAACCACCTAGGGTTAGCTTATAACTCTTTCAAGATGTACATAAGCACTATAAAAATATATATACATGAATTTTAACCCTGTATTCACTAGATGGAAATCAGATGAAAATAACACAAACTAACTCAGGACAAGTTGTGCACAATCAATAGCACAAACTAGCTCAGGACAAGTTGTGCACAATCAAGGTTATCAATCCCTATTCTTCCCTACTTCTAGATACAGTCATCTAGATCTATCCCAAGTTTAGAATAAATAGATTTCTAGTCTTTATCATCACTCAAAGCACTCAAACTAGCATTCATACTAGCTTCACTTGCACTTTCACTAGTAATTAGGTGGGGAGAACTACATTGAGATTGATCCTTCCTTGACATATTCATATGTAGGTAACTCTCATCCTAGTGTGGCATTGAGGATATCTAGCTTACCCCACTAACATCAAACTTTATTACTTGTGCCAATCAAATGACCTAAAAATATAGAGGTCTAGGTTCTACATGAAAAACTAGTCAAAATAGGTCACCAATAGGGAATTAGAACTTTTGTGCATAGGAATAGACTTGGCAGACTCTGACATAGGTGTGCCTATAATCTTAGAGTATTTTGCATAAAGGAAACTAACACCAAAATGAGGACACTAACACCATTATTATTATTATACAGTTATGTCACTACTATCCACAAGGGGTTTTGACACTTGGATCTTATTTATGACACCCTAATTAGCCCATGTCCCTATTTTTAGCCTCTAGATCATCTATCTCAATTAGTTTCTAGCTAAGTATTTATTTTCATCATTTATTTTTATTATTAAAAAAATTAGTTTAACTCAATTATTTCATAAATTATTGGTTGTATTTATTACATATTTTATACCAAGTTTACTATACTTGGCCTCTTTAACAACCTAGGGTTTACACTCTATAACCCTAAAAAAAATTAAATAACCTCCACACTTATTCAGTATTCAACATCTCCAAATTAAGTGGGGAATGCTATGAAAAACATGTTTTCCACATTTACACAAATTCTTAGATTCACCAAATTTAGTTTGGGTATGTCATATAAACATTTTATCTAAACTTGTACTAATTTCAAATTCATAAAATTATATATTTATTTGTACAAATACACATTATGGCAGCATCTATACACTAGTACTGTTATTATACCCAGATTTCAACTTTAGACATATATGAGGTGAAAATGCCATGTAAAGGTAACCTAAAATTGTAATATCAAATCAATTTCCATATTTCAAATACTATTATGAAATGTTATTATACCCAAGATGTACTATTAATGATCCAATTTATTATAGTATTTATTCACCCTTTGGAAGGTTGAGTTAATTAAATCTCTCAATCTTATGAAGCTTATAAATTATATTTGATTAAATCATCTAAATTTATTAGACTTATAGGTTAGATTTGATTAAATCATCCAAAATCACCAAAAATATATTATGAGTTTATCAAATTGATCACACTCACCATATCATTCACATATTTTTGTTACATAATTGATATGAAACAAGATCAATGGATGTGTTGCAATTCACTTTTACACCAAGGTTTAGGGAATGTGTCCTCCAACACACACACACACATGCATGCATGCATGCACACCCACACACACACACACACACACTTATAGGTTCATAACAGTCCTAATCTTAGTTATAATGCTTTAATGAGGCATCTTTTCAAATAAACTATCCAAAAGGAAATATGGTTGCATTGACACATAGGTGTAGTCCTAACCTTTCTCAAATTACTTTTACGAATTTCAAATCATATCAATTTTATATTTCATATACTACTTGTATGCTATAAAATTTTCTTGGTTTTAGATTAGTCACTAGAAAAGCACTCAATTTGGGCTCACTCAAATACAAGGTGTGTTATACACAACTAGGTATGTGTTTATTTCATTTAAACTATCAATTTCATTACTTGATTAAATGGGGTAAATGTACATGTTAAAATATGATTTATGTATTACCTTAATCTTATACACTTAGTAAATACATATCATGATTAAAACTTTTAGTTCTAAACCTACCCATTACCAAAAGGATCATTTTTACTATATTCTTGTGCCTAAATTGCTTATAGCTTAGTCCAATCATTGTTATTTTGATGAACAAGCCTTCTATAATGAGCCAAATGATCTAAACCTAATTATTATCCTTCACTACCAATTTTTGACATGTACCTATTTTCTAGCTTCTTAGACACTTGCATTTGAGATAAATAATTATGTCGATGCAAGTGTCCATTTTTCTTACAAAGTGTCTAGTTCCCAAAAGTCATCCAATTTTCAAAAATTACATATCCTAAAGGTTGGTCTAAGTGATTTAGTGTGAGATATTTTTTAAAGGTATTGGTATATATACAAGATCAACCCTCATTTATTCCAAACCTAGCAATCACCTAGAAAACACTTAGAACTCATAAGGCAACATACCAAGAAGCACTCAATCAAGTATTCAAGTTATAAAACCTACCTTATTCATCCCTTTTTCTATATCAGTCATAAGATTAGTATTTTCACATATCTAAATCATTTTAAGAATAATTCATGAACCATATTTTCCAAGTTATAAGCTAGGTCATTGCATATATTTATTTATCACACATTACATCCTTGTGTATACACAAGCTAGCATGTAGGGGAAAATTGCATAAGTTTGATCCTCTTTTCAAAGTATTAGTTATGTAGGTAATTCCCATTGATAGAGGGGTCCTTAGGGTAGCTCAACACTATGATCCCACTAACCCATTTTCCCCACAGTCACTCTACGAGTGAAGATTTAGAGTTTAATAATTTGACAAAGAGACAACATGTTCTCACAATCTATATACATTAGAAGAAAGGTGATAAAAAACCATAAGGTTTCAGTTGGTTTCATCTAGATCTAATTAATATTTATCATAGGACACCTATGTCAAATTCAAACACATATATCAACATAACTATCCAAATTTGAAACAAGTATTTGAGGTCACAAAAGAACATTTTTAGAATATTATGATTATTCTATGATCATCTTCCAATCCACTTCCATCATATTCTAGATTAAAATTATATGTGCACAATAAACCAAATAAGTATCATTTATTTCCAATTCATTGTAATATCTATCAATATATGTACTTTAATATTTTAGTAATTTTAGCTGTATAAATTCAAAATATTATTTATCTGAGTTTTTCATTAATTGGTCTACTCATTAGGTTAGTTCACCATCCTTGTATAAGATCTAATCTAGTATCCTTTAACCCTAGATAATCACACATATCTAAATTTAGGGTTAAACACCTTCATAATGTTTTCTTACATTATTATTCATGTTCAAGTCAATATTAGCTACCTTCAAGTTAACTCCAAAAAGCTCTCAATCAAGCCTTATTTAACTCCTACATGCAACCTCTTCTCCTTCCTTACTGGTAACCCCATTTCCCTTAATTTAAAGATCTAAAATTTGAATCAAGATTTGAGCACATAGATTTTAGAGAGACATAATATACCTTGTGTCTTTTGAATAACCTAGCCTAATTTTTATAATAATTTGTTGGTCATCTATATAAATTAAAGTAAGAAACTCATAAGCTTGTAGCATGGTACTTTGTTATTCATGAGTAACCAACCATTATTAAATTGTCTCCTTCTTTAGTTTATGATTGTACCTCAATATTATTTGTGTTTCCTCTTTTTGTATAATTCACAAATCATTTGTACCATCTTGAGGATCAATTGATCTCATCAATCACTTCTTATTCATTTGTCCTATGTTTTGGCCACATCAGATATTTTTAGTTTTCTTTATTTATTATTTTTTTAATTATATTATATTATTGTTTTATCATATTAGTTTGCATTCAAAAATTCATTTAAAAAATCTTCATAAACAAATTATCTCTCCTTCCATTTGCATTAAGAAATTGATTGATCTTTCATAGTTGAATTTAGATATAATAGATCAAAAAGAATAATAGCTTGGATGTTAGACTAGAGATACATAGGCAAATTTTTATATTGATTATAGCCAACTACAAATTTTAGTTTTATAAAAAAGTCACATAGAACATAAATAAGTAACTCTCATACACATTTGCATACAAAATCCCCAAAAAGAGAAATTACTTTAAAACCATTTTGTATTCTTGTATGTTAGGAAAACTCATCTAAAAACATAGATTAAAACTTACATTATAATTCATTTAGTTTAAAAAAATATTTAGTTGCATCCAAAGTTCATAATAATAAACGTGGGAAAAACATGTCGTTAACTTTACACTCATAATCATAATATCATAAATTTGGAACTTGCATCAGATACAAAATATGAATATGGGTTTAGTTTTTAATTTGAATATATAGGGTTTAAAACACCCATTAGACTCTCATTTCATTCATATCAAAGCACCAAAACAAAAACATTAATTCTAGAAAACATAGACAAATTTATGCACTCTTTAAATAAAAAAATGAACAAAAATTAATAACTACATAGTTTATATTTAATTTCATTTTCACTAGTTATTGCATTCATAAATCTTTAATAAAATAAAAAAATAAAAGATTTTACTTTCCTTGATTTCAATACTTTCATTTTCAATAATAACATAGTTTCATTCATTTCAAAAACCCTTGTTATAAACATAAACAAACCAACAAGTCTACCTTGCTAAAAAAATGCTCGACTCTAAAATTATCAAGTATAAATTTTACAAGTAAAACCAAACCAATAATACATTTCAAAACAACAAGTCTAATTAAATCAGACAATGTTTCTAAAACCTTAGAATAAATGTTTGCCTCGCTCTTGAATGACACTTCTTAAATAAACTCATTTGCACATAGTAGGAACATTTCCAAGAGTACCATCCCACATACTAGAAATAAATATTCAAAGCAATATAGACTCAGAGTTTTAGATTCAATTCATTCTCTCTATTCCTATTCTTAACCTCATCATCAACTAATTAGACTCTCTTGATAAGAAAACTTCACTAATGTTGGCCCCAAATTTTGGCTAAGTATTGTCCATTTTGGCATGGGATTGACATGACATGGAAGGTCATAGCATGGAAATACTATGGCATAGGACTTGATAGGCATAGAAGCATCATGGCACGAAACCTATAGGGCATGAGAGGATAAAGTCATAGAGGCCCTAGCATGAAAGGACCTAATCAAAGAAGAATTAGTCACAAGGAAATTGAGAACATAGGACTCAAAACTCAATAAAAATACCTAGGGAGTGCATGGGAATCAGGGGTTGTTAAGGAGCAGTTGATATGGGACACCTAGCCCTTTTCAATTAAAAATTTTGCATCAACTACAAGAAGATGAACACATGGAAATAAGAATCTAGCATAGTATAGGTATATAGGGGGTATAGAGGCTTGGGTCCTTAGGCAAAGTTATTTGAATGAATGCCATTACTCTCAATCTATTGGGAGTATGTTGGTTATTTAATTTTTACATCAATGATGCAAACACTCAATCAGGGATAAACAAGTATAAATACCCCTATTGTAATCAATTAGTGGGTTGATTTTTGGGTGCTCTCACTTAATATATGAGTTTCATACATTTCACAATTTTCCTTGTGTTCATGATCGTTGAATGTGATGTGTTAAGTGGAGATAACTAGAACTTAGTATGGAATATAATTTGCCTTTTCTTTTTCTAAAAGTAAAAACATTAACTAGTGATAGAAGTAATATATAGTATGGTGATCATGCTTAGAAACACTAAAATTAAAGTAGTTTATTTGTGTTTTTATGTAGTATCTATTAAATAGATAAATGGAACAATATGACTAAGGTATTAACACTAAGCAACAAAACCTATGGGAATTGGTCTCCAGTTGCACACTTCGAGTGAGTGCACAAGACCATGATCTTGCATGAAAGGGCTAGTGTACTAGCTTGTTGTGCTAGATTCTAGCATTCAATCTATAATAATTATAAAAACCCTAACATTTTGGTTCCATTGTTAGGACCTGAAGTACTTATTTATTAGTCATGGAAAATGCTTGAGCACATTACTCTTAAGAATATAGAACAATGGATTATTGGAGTTGAACATAATTTTGTAGTTCCTTATCTTGAACCAAGAATTTCCACACATCAGTAGGTGGAGTAGAACCTCTATAGTGCATTGAATAAAACTTTATTTATTGAAATCCCAGTTCACCTACACACTTGGCTCTCTATATATGCTCAAGAATGGTCCCAAAACCTTGGGAGAAGGTAGCCTTAAACCCTAGAGTGATAAAGAGATTTAGCATGACTTGGAACCCCATGGACTAGAGATATTAACATTTGGTGGAAAGGAGTTTTGAATAGCTACATTCTAGAGTACACTATAACTACCAATTCATATCCTGAAGAATCCAAGTTTTAGTTCCTTTGAGAACTATGTGGTTGTTACATTAGAAATTTTTCTTTAGAAATCAAGAAGTTATTTATTGATTTGGGATTGAGACTATTCCAATGGAGAGTTAAATCCTTTTATGCATGAGCCACAAATTTAGGAAGGGATTAAAAAAGAGTTGGTAAAATATTCTAGGTTTAGAATGGTATCCAGTCAATAAGCATTGTATAAGCGAAAGTATGATGAAGCTTGACAAAGGATTATAGGAGTCAGTGATGTAGGAAGGGACTAGGGAAACCTAAGAAGTGTTGTTAGGATATGTAAGGAAGTGGAGACACAAAATAGGACCTCATCACTTTTGATCCATGCCATATGCCTCTAGTATCATATGTAGGAAAAACTAGCTAGATGGTGGTAACCAAAGAACTAAGTCTGAACCAACCAGGCTCCCTAACTAGAGTTCACATTCATGCTCTTAAATCAGATGAAGTACACATACATAATTGGGACACAAATAGTGTGAAATTAGAGACTGGTCCCATAAGGTATACTAAAATTTAACCAATTGACATACATAAAGACTTAACACTTTCCTTCCCCCTTTAAAGGAATTATATGGCACAAATAGGTATGCCTGGAGGGCCTAGCCCTCAAAGTGGAAAGAGTATAGGCCCAAATCTGGTTAATCACCCAGTTATTGTGCTCTATATCATGATCACTACTATTAGAGGTGATGGAGGTGGATTAGGTGGAGTAACTAGAGGAGGTAGTATACTTCCCCCTCAAGGGATAGGGGTTGAAGGTTCTAAACAACCACCAAGTTAGGCACCTTAGCCAACAATGGTATATTATGAAATAATGCTTCATTTATTACAATATTGAGGCATGGAGAATGTAATTGAGCACATCCACAAATGTGAACTTATTTAGAGGGCATAAGCTATCACCTCATCTAAGATTAAAGCCATATATTTCACAACTACACTTTTGGACCGTGCTCATAAATGGTATAGAAATTTTGATCCTCAACAAGCTTTCATCAACTATGATCAACTTAAAATAGTATTTTTTCAAGATTTTGACATTCTATAATTTGAACAATAAAGCATAGTTATGTTAAAAGACATCAAATAATAACCTATTGAAAGTGTGTGAGAGTATGATGCAAGGTTTAAGACATTATTGTAGAAATTGTCCTTCAAAATCAATGTTATGTAGCATGAATAATGGTTTGTAGGAGGATTGTCACTCCCCTTATGATGCACATTATCTCAAAAGACTTTCACTAACCTATATGAAGCCTTAGAAGTTACCATCCATGTTGAAGTAGTTGGAAGTGTTGATACAAGGATCACTCCATTTATTGAAGCTCAAATAGCCTCCATGGCACCATAGCTTGAGAATTTAACAGCGAATAGTGCACATGATACATGCAATAGTGTTTGGTGCATTGACTATGAATTTGAAGGAAGTACATGGATCAACTACTTATGTAAGAACATTCGTATGGTACTTAAATAAACACATGAAATCTATCATGAGGAACATGATGTATGCTCATGTCCTCTTCTATAATGAGTTATGCACACTAAGGTGTCTAATTATTGTAAGATATGTAATGCTTACACTCATGACACTAATTACTACTGACTGATTAGTGATATCCATGAAGCACATACATGTGGCATGCACCAAACTTCTATAGCCAATAACCAAGATAATAGTGGTTATCAGGATCAAAGAAGAGCATGAGGATGAGAAGGTGGTCTTTTCCCACCCAAGACATGTTATAAATGTGTATCCCTAGACCACTACCAAAGAGATTACCCATACTACCTTACATATGCTTTGTGTAAAGAGGACCACTGACTGGAAGAGTGTCTTGACTTGTATGCAAATATCACTAAGGAGAAAAATGAAAAGGGTGCCAGTATGATACAGGTTGATAAACCACATTTATGTGTGCATTTAGGAACTGTAACTATTCAATAAATGAATATTACCACGTGCAGTGGACAATCTCAATCTCTCTCAAATTTTACTAAAAAATTTTAGCATGAAGAACCATGAATAAGAAAGTATCATGATGTCTAGTAGCAGAAGGATGTCTTATAAGATATGATGGCATTAGTATTATAAATTTA
Source organism: Torreya grandis (assembly GCA_037957365.1). Lineage (NCBI taxonomy): Eukaryota > Viridiplantae > Streptophyta > Pinopsida > Cupressales > Taxaceae > Torreya > Torreya grandis. Next base: position 2,145,268 of record JARHVA010002534.1, on the reverse strand, counting down.
GGGAGAGATTAAATTACTTAAAGATAAAGAATCAATGCAGTGTGTTACTATACAAAGGGTAGTTGAACTACAAAATATGGTGTGTGATGACTTTTAGGAGCTATACAAGCACATGCTAGATGAAGTCATTATTGACCATTTTTTGCCCAATAGGCCAAAAATCGGTCCCCTTCTATCCCTGCTATTCTAGGCCATTTTATTTTCTAATTTTGCATGAATATGTTCATTTTTATGGACTCTATAGAATTTCTATAGACTCTGTAGGTCTAAATCTATGGACTCTGTAGGTCTAAATCTATGGACTCTATAGGTTTTAGATTTCTATGGACTCTGCAAGTTTGAGATCTCTACAGACTCAGTAGGTTAGTCCTTTGGTGCATGAAGGATTAGTTTAGAGAGTTCTAGGTTTTATAAGGCTTCTTTAAGATCTAGTCTAAATAAAAATCAAGAAAATTTGGCAAGGTTGAACCATTAAATAGATTTAATGCTTTGGTTCAATGCCTAATTCAATCGACAGTTTAATCAGCCCTGGTTCAACCATTGGTTCAATCATATGGTTCAATCAGGCTTAATTCAAACATAGGGTTCATCACTTAGTTAAGTTCAATTGGTTTAATGCCTAGTTCAATTGCTTGATTCATCACCTAGTTTGAAGCTTGGTTCAATGCCTTGGTTTAATCAGCCTTGTTTCATTGAACCAGTTCAATGCCAAGTTCATCGGCAAAGTTCAAGGCCAAGGTTCAAGGTTGGTTCAATCATTTGGTTCATCAATGTGTAGCTTTGAACTATTGAACCAGTTTAACCAATTGGTTTAATGGCTTGGTTTAATTGGATGGTTTAATCCTTCAATTCACTTAGTCAGTTCAGCGGCATCAGCTCAAGCAGCTTCCAGTTTAATCGAATAGTTAAATGCCAAAGTTCAAAGGGCTCAGCGCACTTTGTTGAATCATTGAACTAATTTAATGAATTGGTTCAATCATTTGGTTCAACACTTAAGTTTAATGCTTTGGTTCAAATTCTTTGGTTTAATGGATGGTTCAATAAGGAGGTTCAATGAATCAGTTTAAGGCTTGGTTCAATAGGCATCGATGCACAGTGATTGAACCGTTGAACCAATTAAACCGTTGAACCAATTTTGGTTCAATGGGTTGGTTCAATAGCTTGGTTCAAGGGTGTGCCCTATAGCTGGAGGGTAGTTGAAGGTCCAGAAGCCCTTGCAGAGGGTAGTTCAAAGTCTAGAAGCCCTTGCAAAGGGTAGAAAGTGTTTTAAAGAGCCCAACAGAGAAGACAAAGAGCGGCCAATTCCTGTGGACTTTTTTCCATGGGGAAAAAGCCCTAAACAAAAGCCCGTGAAGTAGAAAAGCCACAAAAAAGGACCGGATGACTTTTTCAAAGGATGGTGACATCCCAAAAGCCATCAAATTTAAGTAAGTGAACTAGCTGTTGGGTGACAGCCGTGTGAACGTCAAATTTAACTCAGTGAAGTAGTCATTGTTTTTGAACTACCTTAGCACTAAATCATGGAAAGAGCCCAAGGAATGTACCAACCCACCAAGAGATCACCCCCAAGGGCTTAAAGAGTAGGAACAAGACAAGGAGTAGAAAAGATAAAGCATTCAAGTGGTGAAGGGAAGGTGAGTTATTGTCAGACCCAACGGCGCAGCCTGTTTTCTATAGTTGGCATTGATGAGGGGAAAAACTATAATCTATTTTCTATCATTAGATGTTGTGACAAGTTAGGATTTGTTTATAGTGACCTCTCTAATCTCCTTCATTAGATGTAAAGATTTAATCACAAGGTTAAATGTCTAGTCACACTAAATCACTTGTTCAGGTTGTCACAATAGAGAAACCTAAGGGGTTTATCTAGACATGTATATATAATGTAAGCTCTACCAACTTCAAATGTGAAATTATATCTCGATAGTAAATCAAACAAATATGTCCTAAATAGTTTACAACTAAACCATTTTTATTCAAATATGTAAGAGGGGATTCTTTAATTTGGTGATACAAGTAATCTATCCTCATTACTATGTTATTATTAGACACATGGTCTTAACATGGTTTCATGTTATAACCTTGGCTGAAATTAAGTTGTAGAAAATAGAATTTGTAGATAGACTATGGTGATACAAGTAATCTATCCTCATTACTAATTGCATTAATGTTTGAATGCCAAAGTCAATTTGGGCGATTATGTAGCATGGTTCTAGCAGGCCTCTTCTAGAAGAATGACATTAGTAACAAGTGGTTCCTCTTCCCAAGATTCAGAGTGTACATGGGCCACTTGCAGAAATGAGTGCCAAAATATCTCACAAAAAGTGCCAAGTTTCTCTTCCTCTTCCTATATATTGTAAACTTCTCATTCAAGAAAGGAATTTGCTCTCAACCTTAAGGCAAAACTTTGCCCAAAAATCTCTCAGGCTTGTAAGGCAGAGCTCTGCCAAAATGTTTACCTTGAATCAGAACTTAGCTATTTTTACCTCCATTATAAGTTTTGCATCTGTATTATGTGTCTATGCCTTGATTCTATGTTAAGTCATTTTCTTAAATGCTTTTGTAGAATGATTTAAGCATGTCTAGTGCATTTTTGAGTTTCCTTTTACAGGTCTGTTAGAAGTGTCCCTAGAGGAGTGTGGGTGAAGTGGATAGGCTACTGCAATGTGTCCCAGAATGCCTCTAGTAGTTATTTCCTCCCTGTATCTCCATGGACCCCTGACCCACTGATGTAGAAGGTTTTCTCACTTTAGATGAAATGTATAGGTGCTTCCTTTTGGTGAATAGTGTATGTTTGAGTTGGGTGGGTCACTTTTCTAGTGTATCACCTTTTATTTTTTAGGCTTAGGTTCTATTTTTAGCATATCTCTCTCCCTTTCATCCCCCCCTTTTTTTCATTTTATTTGTTAGCAATAGGAGAAATTAGGGCCTAAAGGATAAATCAAAGGGAGCTAGCCCTTATCTAGAGACTCTCCCCTCTAGCTTCACCAGTCCCATAGGTGAGAGGGGAGTTTCCATTGTTGCGTGAGGAAGATAGGGGCTTGGCCTCTTGCCAAGGGTGAAATCCTTTACGTCAATAGTTTCTGGCATGCCCAGTGGGACCAACTAAGACAACTTGTGTCCAAAGAGTTAAAGAATTTTTGGTGTGTTCTTCAACTAACCAGCCTTTGGAGGCTTTTGCATCAACACAAATGGTGACTCTGAGTTGAATCTACTGGTTAAGCAGCCTGGTGCCATCAAAAATCACTTTTGTATGTATAATTCCTTTGCACAGAATAATGGGCCTTATTTTCCTTCATATTACCATGATCAAGCTCAGCCTTTTTATGGCATCTCCCTAAGCAACCCTCCTAGTTGCCCTGTAATGATAAGGGAAGTGGCCCTTGAGTTTGAGAAGTAGACGATGGAGATTAACAGACTGGAGGAGCAGTACGGATATTAGCAGGTGCTGATGTATAAAGAGGAGTGTTTGTTTAGGCAACCTCAAGCCTTACAATCCATGGAGGAGGAGGTAAAAAAATGGAGAAATCCATTCATTCAAGGTAGTTAGCCTTGTGTACCCCTTCCTATTTTGAAGAAAGCCCACTCTTATGCACCAAATTCTTTCTATCATATAGCACTTGCTCACTCTAGCTCATCTAATGCATCTGCTCTCAATCTCGTGTGCCTGGCTTTCCAACATAAAAGGACATCAGAGTAACCCCCCATGGAGATCAATCTTCTCAATTCCTTATATTGTGAATCTTCCATTGGGGGAAATACCATGAGCCAGTACATCCCTCTTCTAAAGACTCTTATGGTGCATCAATAGTCTCTTCCTAACATCCCTCAACTTCCCCAAGTCTTTCAGCATGATGTACAGATCCCAAGTTAGAGGAAGGAATGCCAAAAACCAGCCTAGAGCCTTGAAGAGGATGATGCTAGTGATCTCTAAGAAAGGCTCCTTCAAGAAAATATAGCCAAGAGCATTTCAGAGTTGAAGTCCCAAATGAAATTCCTTAGCCAATGTGTGATGGACTTATCTAAACCTAGCCCATCCACACACCTCCAAAAGAGCTATCAGGCCACCCTTGATATAGATGAAGTGCTGACCAAGTGGAAGGAGGAAAATCATTTAGTTCTAGCTTAAGGACTGCCTCCTCTTCCACACGGTTCTCCCACTTCACCCCTTCTTAAGGAGGAACCTATTCTATAGGAGGTGAGTGAGGAGTAGAAGATTCAGTCTACAGTTCTTCAGGAGAATATCTTTGAAGGTTTAGAAATATAGATCTTGGAGGAGGATCAGGAAAATATCTTTGAAGATCTAGAGATCTAGACCTTTGAGGAGGAGAAGGAGAGGCTAGTCTCCCTTGAGGAAAGCCTTGAAGAAGAAAGCTTTGAACAAAGAGGTGATGTTTTGTGGGATGAGCAATCAGTTTGTGATTCCATTTTAGACATCACAACTATCACCCTTCTTCAAGAAGGCCAAGAGGAAGCAAAGGATGAGTCCGACAGAGTCTTCAATGAAGCAGAAGGAAACAAGTCAGACCATGATGCATTGTAGAGGGACTATATAGATCAAAGGGCTTATGGTGATGAACCAACAGCCTTTGATTTCTTGGAGAAATGCACTAGCCTGAAGGACTAGCATTCAACAAGCCTCTAGGTATAAGAAGAATACATGTATGTTGGATTCATTGTTCGAATCTGATCCACTCATATACTAGCCAATCCAGGTGACAGGCAAGAGGAGCAGGTCACCAACTCTCTTTTTCATTCAACTACTTGCTTGGCACCATAAGTCCTCTTGCTAGGAAGGGGGCTCAAGAAGTTTTCCCTTTGATCCAGGAGGGAAGCAGAGGTACCTAGTTAGTTGTATATAGTAATTTGCTTTTAGTTTCTTTTCTTGCTTTCCCTAAGTGTAGTTTGCATAGGTAGTGTTTTTTAGCCTTGTGTGTCTCCCTTTACGTGTGGGGTAAGAAGCTTCAAGTTTGATTCTTGGATATTTGGGGCTGTTGCTAACTTTGTTCAAGCTACATTTGACTCTGTGCCCAATGGACTACAAGGCAACTAGTCTTTAAGCATAGCAAGCATGCTTCCCCTAGGAGTCACCAATTTGTTGACCATTTTTTGCCCAATAGGCCAAAAATCGGTCCCCTTTTATCCCTGCTATTTTAGGCCATTTTATCTTCTAATTTTGCATGAATATGTTCATTTTTATGGACTCTACAGAATTTCTACATACTCTGTAGGTCTAAATCTATGGACTCTACAGGTCTAAATCTATGGACTCTATAGGTTTTAGATTTCTACAGACTCTACAGGTTTTGGATCTCTACAAACTCAGTAGGTTAGTCCTTTGGTGCATGAAAGATCAATTTAGAGATTTATAGGTTTTACAAGGCTTCTTTAGGCTCTAGTCTAAAGAAAAATCAAGAAAAGTTAGCATGGTTGAACCATTGAACCAGTTCAATGCTTTGGTTTAATGCCTGGTTCAATCGGCCCTGGTTTAACCATTGGTTCAATCATACGATTCAATAATCGAGCTTAATTAAAATGTAGGGTTCATCACTCAATTCAGTTTAATTAGTTTAATGCCTAGTTTAATCACTTGATTCATTGCCTAGTTTAATGCCTTGGTTCAATGCCTTAGTTTAATTGGCCTTATTTCATTGAACCAGTTCAATGCCAAGCTCATCGGCAAAGTTTAAGGCCAAGGTTCAATGTTGGTTCAATCATTTGGTTCATCAACACATAGCTTTGAAACATTGAACTAGTTCAACCAATTCGTTCAATGGCTTGGTTCAATCCTTTGGTTCACTCAGTTAGTTTAGCGGCATCAGCTCAAGTAGCTTCTAGTTCAATCAGACAATTCAATGCCAAAGTTCAATGGGCTCAGTGCGCTTCATTAAACCATTAAACTAGTTTAATGAATTAGTTAAATCATTTGGTTTAATGCTTTAGTTCAATGGATGGTTCCACAAGGAGGTTCAACAAATCAGTTCAAGGCTTGGTTTAATGGGCATCAGTGCGTAGTGATTGAACCGTTGAACTGATTGAACCATTAAACTAATTTTGGTTCAATGGGTTGGTTCAACAGCTTGGTTCAAGGGTGTGCCCTATAGCCAGAGGGTAGATGAAGATCTAAAAGCCCTTGTGGAGGGTAGTTCAAAGTCCAAAGCCCTTACAGAGGGCAAAAAGAGTTTCAAAGAGCCCGATAGAGAAGACAAAGAGCAGCCAATTCCTACGGACTTTTGTCCATGGGGAAAAAGCCCAAAATAAAAGCTCACAAAGAAAAAAAGGCATAGAAAAGGATGAAATGACTTTTTATGAGGATGGTGAAGTCTTGAAAGCTGTCAAATTTAAGCAAGTGAATTAGTCATTGGGTGACGACCGCGTGAACGTCAAATTTAACTCAGTGAAGTAGCTATTGTTTTTGAACTACCTTAGCACCAAATCATGGAAAGAGCCCAAGGAACACAATGACCCACCAAGAGATCACCCCCAAGGGCTGAAAGAGTAAGAATAAGACAAGGAGTAGAAAAGACAAAGCATTCAAGTGGTGAAGGGAAGGTGAGTTATTGTCAAACCCAATGACACAGCCTATTTTCTATAGTTGGCATTAATGAGGGGACAAATTGTAGTCTGTTTGCAAAAAAGAGCCATGGCCATGCTCTTACATTAATGTTTGAACACCAAAGTCAATTTGGGTGATTGTGTAGCATGGTTCCAGCAGGCCTCTTTTAGAAGAATGACATCAGTAATAAGTGGTTCCTCTTCCCAAGATTCAGAGCGCACATGGGCCACTTGAAGAAATAAGTGCCAAAATATTTCATAAAAAGTGCCAAGTTTCTCTTCCTCTTCCTATATATTGTAAACTTCTCATTCGAGAAAGGAATCTGCTCTCAGCCTTAAGGCAAAACTCTACCCAAAAATCTCTTGGGCTTGTAAGGCAAAGCTCTACCAAAAATTTTACCTTGAATCAGAACTTACCTATTTTTACCTCCATTATGAGTTTTGCATCTTTAGTATGTGTCTATGCCTTGATTCTATGTTAATTCATTTTATTAAATGCTTTTGCAAAATGATTTCAGCATGTCTGGTGCATTTTTGAGATTCTTTTTATAGGTCTATTAGAAGTGTCCTTAGAGGAGTGTAGGTGAAGTGGATAGGCTATTGTAGTGTGTCCCAGAATGCCTCTAGTAGTTATTTCCTCCCTGTATCTCCATGAACCCCTGACCCACTCATGTAGAAGGTTTTCTCACTTCAGATGAAGTGTATAGGTGCTTCCTTTTGGTGAATAGTGTATGTTTAGGCTGGGTGGGTCACTTTTCTGGTGTATCACCTTTTACTTTTTAGGCTTAGGTTCTATTTTCAGCATCTCTCTCTCCCTTTTCATCCCCCCCTTTTTTCATTTTATTTATTAGTAGTAGGAGAAACTAGGGCCTAAAGGATACATCAGAGGGAGCTAGCCCTTATCTAGAGACTCTCCCCTCTAGCTTCGCTAGTCCCATAGGTGAGAGGGGAGTTTCCATTATTGTGTGAGGAAGGTAGGAGCTTAGCCTCCTGCCAAGGGTGCAATCCTTTGTGTTAATAGTCATTATTCCATAGCTTAGTACTTGGATTAATAATCAAGCACAAACACCAAATGATGCTCAAACCCAAGTCATTCAATAGAATAAGGATTATTTCTAAAATCATGATCAGAGGCAAGACACTGTTAATCCCTTTTCCCCTCAGAAGATAGAGTGATACTAGTCAATGCTACCATTGATGGATGGGTAATTTGGGACATACTAGTCAACATTGGTGTAGAAGTGAATGTCCTCACCAAAGATTCCTAGAAAAAAATGGCTAGTCTAGAATTATAGCCACCTCATGTGTTGTTCATGGATAAAAAGACTCATTCTTTACCAATAGGTATCCTCAAGAATGCCTTAGTTGAAATACTTGGAGTACCCTTCAAGGTAGATTTTAAGGTTCTTGAATTAGCTAAGGTAGATGACTTTTTAGTTATTTTCAGATGACCCTGGTGCTATGATAATAATGTGGATATAAGTTTTAATAAGTACTAAATTAGTTTTGAGAACATTAATTAGTGTGTTATTATTCCCTTGGATCAAACACAGGGTGCCCCTTATATATAGCCCATCAATGTGGAAGAAGACATTAACCACATATATAATGTCACTTCCAGAGATGATAAACAAAGAGATCCAATAGCTGATGTCATTCTTAGATGGTCAGACACTCAATCCCTCTCTAACACTATAATCAATGCTTATAATTTTTGGGCACATAGCAACTATGACCTCACTAAAAGAGTGTATAGTGAAATTAGAAGTTAGGAGACCATTCTACATCAATTTTGTAAATGTCATAAGTTTGTGTGCCTTGTCATCAATCAAAACATAAGGGGACCAATGGTAGAGGCACTTCTTGAAAGACTCAATGAAGCTCCATAGTTATATGGACAAATAGAGGTACATGACTTCATATAGTGTCTTGAATAATTCTATGACACTGAACATGATCATATGAGGTCATTAGTTCATATATTAGATGGTACAACTAAAGGATGGTGATAAACCCATCATGAATGGCTCCTTCAATAGCACCAAGTATCTTTTTCCTTACATCATCTATTACATCATGATAACAAGGTCAAGGGAGCAATCATCTATAATAGATTAATATCACCTGAGCCCCATATAGAAGCTTAAGATAAAATGTGGATAAATGAAGAGTCCTGCCTATCAGAGTAATTATGGGTGCATGTAATCTAAGTAAATTTACATATCTAGGTAAGGGCATGGTATATTCATGAAGAATGACACATGGGAACCTAATTTTTGCATATATTGAAGGAAAACATGGAATTAGGCCTATCTTAATCTTCTCCAAGTATGGATTTGTGCCTCACCCTCTAAACCATACATGAAGTAATTGTTGGTGATCTAATTCCCATTGAATACTACCTACATAATATACATCATGTTCTTGAATAACCTATACATTTCTTCAATGATTCATTAACACAAGTTTACATACCAGAACTAGTCCTTGATCAAGACTGGTGCAAAGAAATACATGTAGGTAAATAGAAGTTAGTGTTTCACATGGAAGAAGGTGAAGGACCCAAACCACGTAACCCTTTGACATCCCATTTGGATGTCCCTATGAGATATGATACAAGAGATGTTCATGATAATGGCACCAATCTAGACAACCCTTAAAGTGGATACATTCAGACTTTTTAGGACAACACTGGTAAAGAGTGAGAACCAAAGATTACTATGGTGGGAAAATACTAGATTGAAATGAAGATTTCAAAAATATTTGAGTTGTTAAGGGAGTATCAAGATGTCTTTCTTATAAATTATAGAAAAATGAATGGAGCCCACCTATCTTTATGAAAGATACATATCAATCTAATTGACAATGCTCAACCAGTTAGAAAGCATCCATTTAAAATGAATCACAATCTATGAGTGCACATCAAGGAAGAAATTGATAGTATGTTGCATGCTATAATAATAACCATTATCGATGAATCTAAATGGGTTATTCCAATGGTGATTATAATTAATAAAGATGGATGCATCCATATTTATGTGGACTATCAAATATTTAATTCATCCTACATTATTGACACTTTCCTAATGCCTTTCACAAAGGAAATCCTTGAACATGTTACTAGATGTGAGATGTATACCTTCATTGATGGCTTCTTCAGATACTTGTTTTTTCCAAAATCCATCACTTGTTTTTGTGGACAACATGCCAATCATTTTGTTCTTACAAACTAAAATGCTCTCTTTCTTTGTCAAAAAATGTTCTAAGCAGTTAAGTTTTTCAAAAACTCAAGCCTTTTTAGCTAAGGAAATCATAGGTTCAATAGGTGGGATTTCTCAAAGGGAAGTCCAAAACACTTTAAGGCATTTCCTAAGTGTTTTGAGGATGGTTCAATGCTGAGGTTCAATCAAAAGACTTAATGGCGGGGTTCAAAGAATTAGAATGAACCATTGAACTCTGACTCTAAAAGGTTAAAAGGTTTAATGAGTTCAATGAAATCAAAGAGTAAAAATATTCAAAGAGTTTGAAGCTTCAACAGATTCAAAGAGTTAGAATAAACTAATTAAACCATTGAACTTCGAAAGGTTCAACAGGTTCAACGAGTTTGAAGGGTTCAAAGTTCAAAGTTTGAGTGGAAGCTTCGAGCGAATGGATGAAGCAAAAGATTCCAAAAAAATGTTTAACCAAATGGTTTAAATAATTAGTTCAATGATGCCTTGAGCACACAAAATAAAACTAAGTGAAAATAGCCCTTTACAAAACATTGAATCATCAAACCATTAACCAGTAACCATTAAACCAAAAGAGTTCAAGGTTCAAGGTTCAAAATGGTTCAAGTGACTGGTTACATCCCCACAGACATCAAATTTAGGGTGATGGAATAACTGTTGATTTTCAAAAAAGAGTGCAGACCTGAGAACAAACTCAGTGACTAGCCAAGAAAGGAGCTAAAGGTGCCAGTAGAGAGCGAGAAGATAGCCCTGAGAGCTCAGATCACCAAGAAGAGACAAAATGTAGCAAGGAAAGAGGGAAAGACTACTTAAAATCTATAAATATATATAGAAGAGTTATTCCAGTAGGTGGAACAGTCCACTAGGTGGACCTCAGAGAACACAAACATTCAATGGCATGGCCTATTTTTCTTTATTAATAAAAGTGAATGGATAGTCGTGTAAGCATCATAAATAATACCAAGAAACCCATGCTTAGGAGAAGACATTTGAGATGATTTAGAATGCCAAAGTTAAGGCCGATAACCTATTCCAACATGGCCCTTTCATAGAATATTCAATGCATTCAATGCATCATGGGCCATTTCATGAAAATAAGTGAACAAGTCTTTCTTTGGATGCTATATATTGTAATCTCTCATTTTGTAGAGAAGAGATCTCTCTGTTATTAGAAGTGAAACTCTGCCCAAATTGAAAGGCATTCCTAAGACTTTGAGCTCAGATTGTTAATCATATTTTATCAAGTGAATGAGAAAGCAAGTTACCTTTCAAACTTTGTGTTGAAATAGCTTGTGTTATCTAGGAAATTATTCTTATGTCTTTTTTCCTAAATATAGTCTTGTCCATTTAATCAAATAAGCAGAACTAGTGGAAATAACCTGGAAGGTGTCCTGAAGCCGACTGTGGGAGACTTTGTGCAACCATAATTATCTTTAGTTTGTTGTGTGTTTTGTGTTTTATTGCAAAGGATATTGGAGAGAATTTAAGCTACATTTATCCTTTGTAATCTTTTACTCTATTGTAGTTGAAGTGGAGACTTTGTGATACAGCTACTCTTCATTCTATTATGTTACTTTGTCCTAATCAGTGGGAGAAGCAATGAAAGACTTTGTGATTTCATGGGTTTCTTGTGGTTACAGTTACTACCCAAGAAAAATTCCTATTGTTTGTTGAATATCATTTCTAAAAGAAGAGAAGTGCCTTCAGTAATTACACCAAAATTTTCCTCTATTCTGTGAACATCATCTCTAAAAAAAGAGAGATGGATGGTATGATTTCACTCCTGTGTCTATTTTTAGCTTTTATATATATATATATATATATATATATATATATATATATATATACTAATACTATAGTTATAGGGAACCTTCCCTTGCTGAGATGAGAGATTTGTCTCATTCTAGCTATGGTCACCACATCCATTTTGCTATATAAATCTCCTTATGTTGTGGTTAATGTAACCATTTTTTTGTCAGTCAGTTGATGACAAAATATTCACCCAATAATTTTTGGAGACTCCACTAGGGAAGAACACATAGTTTGAAGCCTCAAACTTCAAATTGAAGCAGTTCTAGTTCTTTTCCATTTCCATTTCACACTCTGGCTGATCCACTGTATACATGAAGCTAGAGAGCTCAAGGTATTGTTGACCCTATATTTGAGTTTGTGCAATTGATTAATTTTAATCTTTTTTCTCCTCCATCTTCACTTTCAATAAACCAAGAGTTTTCCTCTTAGTAATGTCAGGTCTCTAATACCAGGTGAAGCTTCTATTTCATCTACTGGTAGAGCTTTGTCTACACATATCCCATAATTATTTGTTATCCTTCCTTTCAAGAGTCATATCATGGCAGCTCAAGGCCCCTGGGGTAATACTTTAGGTCCTCTAAATCTAACTCCACATTTACATGAACTACCCCATAGTTCAAGAAATAATTTTCCCAAGTTCTATGGTGATGGGAATGTTCATCTTGATGAACATATCGTAGCCTTCTGCATAGCCTGTGGTGTGATAGGTGTTGAATATGAAGACATAGTAGTCAGACTATTTGTAGAAATATTGCAAGGCATTTTTGTTGACTAGTTTTATCATCTACAAGCACAAACAATGATTGACTGGAACACTCTCAAGGCCAAGTTTGAGGCCAGGTTTAAACCTACAGAAGATGCACATGCCCTGTTAGCTCAGCTTATGCAAATGAAGAAGGAGCCTCATGAACCTATGCGAGACTTCATTGCTAAATTTGACAAGCTGAGGAATAGGATTTTTACAATTTTTTAGTCGACACCTGAGAATCTTAAATGTTTCTTCATCAACTCTCAACTTCCTAAAGTGAGTTTCTTATTGAAGTGGGCTGGCCACATAGATCTTGATATAGCTCAGATTTTGGAGACTGAGGTTGAAGATGATCTTATCTTGGAAAGAAAGATAAGAAGAGATCCTAACAGAAATAAATCTTCATCTTCTAAAAAAAAAATCTATATGCACCACTGATCCTATGGTGCAATAGCTAACAAATGAATTGCTAGCTATGAAAAAGCAAATGGCATAAGGGATGGCTACTCCTCCTTCTTATCAAGATATACCAAGGATGATGTTTCCCAACCAATCATATTAAGGAAATGCTACCAAGAATCAAGGGCAATCAAATCATCTTCCTCCCCCATAGGGGAAGCTTGCCACTGAAGTAGCACCAGCTAACTCAGCAGTTGGCTATCATGAAGCTAAACATGATTTCTCTTTCCAACCATAGTTAGACCAAGAAGATAATGATAATCTCTTTGCAGAAGGTGAAGAAGAATTATTTGGTGACTCCAACATTAGTTTCTTGAATGACCAGGATGAAGCTAGAAGTAAGGGAGAAGTTTTTGATGGATCATACATTGTATTTACCAGGTCCCAAAACTAATCACCTCAACAAGCTAATAAGGAAAAAATAGGAGAAAAATCTTGACCAATAATTTCAATTACTAAATGGGGGACTTCACTGCCTTTCCAATCAAAGGACCCAGTGATCAATAGAAAAGTACCTCAAATAATCCTTCACCTTTTGCTTCAATTTCTCAGACCAATACCACACCTAATAAAACCCAAAATGATGGACTTCTTTTCTCTATTCTTAGTTCTTTTCAGTCATTTGATATAATTGATCATACTAGAAATACCAAGATCTAAATTTTTGAGTTTGAATACTTACAATCCAACTTTGAGCAGTTGGATAGGCTAGTTGAATGCATCAAGAACAAAATCATCCCTACAGGACAAGATGTTTTGAAGGTAACTCATGATCCCCTAAATAACACATCCACCTAAAACAATCTTGTCATTGCTCATCTTATTTCCCCTAGAAAGATAGAACTTTTCTATGTTTCCCTATTGATAAAAGGTCATAAGTTGAACAACTATATTATAGATTCAGGTGCCTCTGACAATGTGATGCCCGCCAAGGTGGTAGACTCTCTTAGGCTCACACTGAATAAAAATTTTGGGAGATATTTCTCCATGGAAAATAAACAAGTTTCATTTTTGGGACAAATCAAAGATGCCCAATTTACATTTACAGCCTTCCCAGATAATAGGATTAAAATGGCAATCTTGGTGGCCAACGTTCCAGCTTCCTATGACATTTTGCTTGGCCAAAACTTTTGTAAGGATGTTGGTGGAGAGTTGAGCATGGACCTATCTAAGGCAAGGATCCCTATCAAGGGTGTCATGTAAAGGCTACTTCCTGAGAAGGAGTTGAAATACATTGTCACCCAACCATCAGCCCCTGAAGCTCAAATTCTATTTGAATCTTTAGACATGGGTAATTACTTGTTGTCTACTAAAGATGTTTCCATTTTAGTAGATGAAAGTTTACTAGGTGACAATCCAAAAAATTTATACAAGACATCAGAAGAATTGGTAGGTCCCAGTATAGATGAAAAAGGATCTCCCCTCCCTAATGAAGAAAAATCTGATAGAAGATCAAATTTTAATGATGTCTAGATTCTGAAATTTGATGGAAATAATTCTTCTACTGGTTCTAGAGCTGGAGTTGTTTAGATATCTCTTCAAGGAGATATTTTTCCCTACTCATACAAGTTACAATTTAGAAATACCAACAACACCACTGAGTATAAATCTTTGCTGCTCAGATTAATGGCTGCTCAAGCTAAAGGCATCAAGCAACTTCATGCCTAAGGAAATGTTGAGTTAGTGGTTTGTCATGTAAAGAGTTCCTTCAACTCAAAGGGAATAAAATTCCCAAAGGATTAGTTTCCCTTGAGAAGCTATTCGATAAGCATGATAGGTGTATCAAAAATCCACAAATGGATTCAAGATCCTCCAAGGATTTTGATTAAATAAATTTGAGTACAAAAGACAATCCCAAAATGGTCAACATTGGGAATTGTTGCACTCTGATGAAAAACACAAATTCATTACTTTGCTTCACCATTACATTGATGTTTTAGCATAGTCTTATGATGATCTAAAATCTCTCAGGCCTGAATAAATTCAGCACAAAATTCCTCTCAATATTTGGTCGTTGCCTCATAAGTAAAAACAAAGACAATACAACCCCAGGATATCAAGCACTATTCTTTTTGAGATACAGAAAATGATGAATGCAAAAATTATTTTCCCAATCCATCATTCCACCTATATTGTGAACATATTCCTTGTGAGAAAGAAGAATGGATAAATTTACCTGTGTGTTGATTTCAAAATTTTCAATCAGTCATCGTTAAAAGACAACTATCCCCTACCCTTCATGGATCAGCTACTGTAAATAGTGACTGGCACAGAGATGTTATCAATGTTAGATGGTATTTCAAAATATAATTAAGTGGAAGTTGGTGAAGTAGACCAACATAAGACCACTTTCACTACACCTTGGGGCACCTTTACATATTGCATAATGCCTTTTGGCTTGATCAATGCTAGTGCCACCTTCTAGAGAGTGATGGATCTTGCCTTTAGAAATGAAATGGAGAAGTTTATTATGGTATATTTGGATGACCTGACTATCTTTTTTAAACATCATTATGATCATGTGCATCATCTACAACAAGTGTTGGTATGATGTCGACAAAATAGTATTTCTCTTAATCCCAAGAAATCAATTTTTAGGGTTATGGAAGTTAAACTTATCGGTCACACTGTGTCCCAAGAAGGCATAAATATTGACCCATAAAGAGTCAAATCCATCCAAAATCTTTCTCTTCCTACCAACAAGACTGCAGTTCATTCTTTCTTTAAAAAGGTGATTTTCTATGAAGGTTCATTCCTAAATTTGTAGAAAAGACTCGCCACATTGTCAACATGATGAAGGGTAAAGCTACTTTTAGCTGGACTAAAGAAGGCAAGTTAGCATTTCAAGACATCAAGGAATCTATCACCCTTGCCCCAATCCTGGTTTTTCCTGATTACACCAAAGACTTCATGATATATAGCTATGCTTTTAAACACACATTTTTAGCCATTTTGGTTCAATAAAATAAAGAAGGTGTACAGTCCCTCATATCTTTCATGAGTTTTCCTCTTAAAGCTCATGAGCTAAAGTATTCAAACATGGAAAAGCATGTTTATGCTATGGTAAAGTTGGTAAAACACTTCCATTTTTACATCCTAAACTCAAACACTATTGCTTTGGTTCCTGATACAATAGTAAAGTCCATTCTAACTCAATAGGAGTTTGGAACTAAAAGGGGAAATTGGATTGCCAAAATCTAGGAGTTTTATCTTGTTATTAAACCTATGAAGTTTGTGTGAGAAAGAGGTCTCTACCAATTAATTACTAATAATATACCAAAAGAAGTAGGGCATGAAGAAATAGAGCTTTAAGGCATGCCTATAGTTCTCTTTGTCACCACTATGAATGAGTGGTATTCAAATATTGCTCATTTCCTTGCCTATGGTGAGTGTCCTACTCACCTATCTCGTAAAGAAAAGAGGACTATTAAGTTGAAAGCTGCCAACTTTGTCCTATGGGACAATGGTTTATACAAGAGGAACCTTGATGGGGTATTCCTTCAGTACATGGATAAAGTATAGCAGAGCAAACTTTTGGATTCCTTCCACAATTTGGCTTGTGGAGGACATTTTTTGCACCCGTGACTACCCATAAGATTCTATGATCTAGGTAATATTAGCCTACTTTGTTTTGAGATTCATACACTTGGGTGTGTAGATGCGAACTGTGTCAATAGTTCATTGAGAAACCCAAGTTGGCCATGCTACCTCTCAAGCCTGTGGTAATTGAAGATCCTTTCAGCAATAGAGATTTGATTTCATTGGCATTGTAAATCCATCCTTGAGTGTTAGACAAGACTATGTTCTCACAGTGACAAACTACTTTACCAAGTGGGTGGAAGCCATTCTAGTCAAGCATGCTACTTCAGAAGTGGTATGTAACTTCCTCAAGGAAAATATTATTTCTCAGTTTAGAGTCCCAACCAAGATTTTAATAGATAATACAGCCTATTTCTCTTCTCATGAAGTTACCCAATTTTGCTACTATTATGGGATTATCCACTCCCACTTTTTTAACTATTATCCACAAGGAAATGGTCAAGTAGAATCAAACAACAAGAACCTAGTGACCATTATCAGGAAACTGGTAGATAAAAATCAAAAAACTTGGCATAAAGCATTACTTGACGCTTTATGGGTAGATAGGATTACACCTAAAAGGGTGATAGGTATGTCACCATTTCAACTTTTGTATGGTTTAAATGTAGAGATACCAATCACCTTGGAATTACCAGCATTAAAGTTGGCAAAGGTAGTAGAAGATTCAAATTTTGAAAGTTCCATCGACAAGAGGATCATGTGCTTGACTAAATTAAATGAGCAATGAAATATGGTGGTGGATCGTATTGCTGCACATAAAAGTCTGGTAAAGAAACTCTTTGACCAGAAAATAAGGATTCATGATTTTTAGGTTAGAGATCAAGTTTTGTTGTGGAACAAGAGGAGAGAAACAAAAGGAATACATGGAAAATTGGATTCCTTATGGAGAGGCCCATTTTCCATTCATCGATTAAATGGTGAAAATACCTTCTTGATAAAATATCAAGATGGAACGTCATTTGTACTACCTCATAGTGGGCAACATCTGAAGCACTTCAATCCTTGAAGTATTAGATAAGTCCAGTTGTACATATGTATAGTATTTCTTTATTTTGTTTTGTTCATTTGCTTTTGGTGCCTTTATTTTTGGGTAATCATGACTCTGTAGCCCAATGGCATAGATGAAGGCACTGAGATTCTAGTTTCTACTCCCTTTGATTATTTCAAAATTTTAATTGATGGAAGTTCCCCAATTGAAGCTAGCTATTGCTCCCAAAATCCATCACTTGTTTTTGTGGACAACATGCTGATCATTTTGGTCTTGTAGTCCAAAATGATCTCTTTCTTTATCAAAAAAAGTTTTGAGCAGTTAAGTTTTTCAAACACTCAAGGCTTTTCAACTAAGGAAATCATAGGTTCAATAAGCAAGCTTTCTCAAAGGGAAGTTCAAAACACTTTAAGGCATTTTCTAAGTGTTTTGAGGATGGTTCAATGCTCAGGTTCAATCAAAAGACTTAACAGTGGGGTTCAAAGAATTAGAATGAACTATTGAACCGTTGAACCATTGAACCCCAACTCTGAAAGGTTCAAAGGTTCAACAAGTTTAACAGACTCAAAATAAAAGGATTCAAAGAGTTTAAAGCTTTAACAGATTCAAAGATTTAGAATGAACTGATTAAACCATTGAACCATTAAACTTTGAAAGGTTCAAAGGTTTAAAGGTTCAAAGGTTCAACGGGTTCAATGAGTTTGAAGGGTTCAAATTTCAAAGTTAGATTGGAATCTTTGAGTGAATGGATGAAGCAGAAGATTCCAGAAAAAGGTTCAACCAAATGGTTCAAATAATTAGTTCAACAATGCCTTAAGCACATAAAAGAAAACTAAGTAAATGCATCCCTTTACAAAACATTGAATCATTGAACCATTGAACCATTAAACCGAAAGAGTTCAAGGTTCAAGGTTTAAAGTGGTTCAAGTGACCAGTGATGTCCTCGTAGATGTCAAATTCAGGGTGATGGATAACTGTTGATTTTCAAAAAAGAGGGCAAACTTGAGAACAAACTCAGTGACTAGCCAAGAAAGGAACTGAAGGCACCAACAAAGAGCAAGAAGATAGCTCTGAGAGCTCATATCACCAAGAAGAGACAAAATGTAGTAAGGTAAGAGGGAAGGACTACAGAAAATCCAAAAATATTTACAGAAGAGTTATTTTAGTAGGTGGAATAGTCCACCAGGTGGACCTTAAAGAACATAAACATTAAATGGTGTGGCTTATTTTTCTTCATTAAGTAAAGGTGAATGGATAGCCGTGTAAGCATCATAAAGAAGACTAGGCAACCCATGCTTAGGAAAAGACATTTGAGATGATTTGGAATGCCAAAGTTAAGGTTGATAACCTATTCCAGCATGGCCCTTTCATAGAATATTCAATGCATTCAATGTAACATGGACCATTTCATGAAAACAAGTTCCCAAGTCTTTCTTTGGATGCTATATATTGTAATCTCTCATTTTGTAGAGAAGAGATCTCTCTGTTATTAGAAGTGAAACATTGCCCAAATTGAAAGGCATTCCTGAGACTTTGAGCTCAGATTGTTAATCATATTTTATCAAGTGAATGATAAAGCAAGTGACCTTTTAGACTTTGTGTTGAAATAGCTTGTGTTATCTAGGAAATTGTTCTTATGTCTTTTTTCCTAAATACAGTCTTTTCCATTTAATCAAATAAGCAAAACTAGTGAAAATAACCCGAAAGGTGTCTTGAAGCTGACTGTGGGAGACTTTGTGCTACCATAATTGTCTTTAGTTTATTTTGTGTTTTGTGTTTTACTACAAAGGATATTGGAGAGACTTTGAGCTATGTTTATCCTTTGTAATATTTTAATCTTTTGTAGTTGAAGTGGAGACTTTGTGCTACACTTCATTCTACTGTGTTACTTTGTCCTAATTAGTGGGAGAAGCAACAAAAGACTTTGTGCTTTCATGGATTTCTTGTGATTACAGTTACTACCCAAGAAGAATTCTTACTATTTGTTGAATATCATTTCTAAAAGAAGAGAAGTGCCTTCAGTAATTACACTAGAATTCTCCTCTGTTTTGTGAACATCATCTCTGAAAAAAGAGAGATGGATTGTATGATTTCACCCCTGTGTCTATTTTTAGCTTATATATATACTATAGTTATAGGGAACCTCCCCTTGCTGAGAGGAGAGATTTGTCTCATTTTGGATGTGGTCACCACATCTATTTTGTTGTATAAATCTCCTTATGTTGTGGTTGATGTAACCATTTTGCCGTCAGTTAGTTGATGACAAAATATTCACCCAATAATACCATCAGGTAAAGATAGTTGAAGAGGACCAACTAAAGATAATGTTTTCCATTGAATGGGGATCCTTTATGTATATTATCATGCCCTTTAGATTAAATAATACCCCAGTTGCATTTTCATGCATACTTGTTGAAGCCATTAAGGATTTCATCCATAAGTTTCTTCAAGTTTAGTTGGATGATTGAACAGTTTATGTTTAGGTTAAGGACCAGTTTTCTATCTTGAGGATTATTCTTGAATGATTTTAGGTTTTAAAAATATCTTTGAGCTTGAATAATTTCCAATTTTCTACATCATTTGGTGTGCTATTAGGATATATTATATGTAGATAAGGACTTATAGCAGACCTGATGAAGGTATCTATTATTCTTTACCTCCTATCACCCAAGACTCAATACGATGTCCATGCTTTTTTGGGCCATACTAGTTATTATAGAAGTTTCATTCATGGATATGGAAATATTTTCATTCCCCTAGAAGAAATTTTAAATCATAATGAGCATTTCATATGGATGACTTCTTGTAAAGAATCTTTTGAAACACTGAAAGCCAAACTGGACACTTTACATATCCTTTAGTTTTTTGATTCAAAAAAACCATTCCAAGTTCATGTTGATGTATCTAGAATTAATATTGGTTAAATCCTTGCACAACCAGGTCAAGGACACTTGGATCATCCAATCTACTTTTCCATCAAAAATCTCACTCCAACTAAAAGGAACTATACCACTACAGAGCATGAAGTATTATTGATGGTCTATGATCTTAAAAAGTTTTGATAGTACTTATTAACCACTCTTTTTATTTTTTATATAGATCATAAGGATATAAATTACCTTTTCAATAACCTTGTAATACATGGATGGATCTTTTGTTCCAAGAGTTCTAATTTTCTATTATGGTGAAACCTAGGAAAGCCAATTGTGGACCTGACCACTTATCATGAATTGAGTCTAGATAACCCTTATGTGTTATTGAAGATGAGTTACTTGATGCTCAACTATTTTGTATCACCCATGTACTTAAGGATCTCAAGGATATTACTACTTTTATGACATTTGGTTTAGTTCCTAATGGTCTCACTCCCCAATCCAAAAAGTAAATCGTAGTCCATGTCACATTATTTCAATTTATAAGAGGAGATCTTTAAAATTTTGGTCATGATGAGATTCTCTAGTGTTGTGTTATACAACATGAGTATCTCAAAGTACTTTGAGATTTTCATGAAGGAATTATTGGAGGAAACTATGTTAGAGAGGCTACCAAGCGTAAGGTTCTACTGGCTAGATTATGGTGGCCTACACTCTTTAAAGATGTTAAAGCATATGTTAGGAAATGTGATATATGTTAGGGCATAGGAAAACCTAACTAAAGAGATTCCATGCCTCTACAACCAATACTTTCTCAAAAACCATTCGAGAAATGGGCCATTGATTTTATTGACCCCATCACTCTAGTTGGTCGAAGAACAGGTTCTCACTACATCATCACTATAACTGACTACCTTGTGTAATGAGATGAAGTTATGCCAATAAAATATTAGAATAATACATGCTTCATTTGGTAAAATATCATAACTTGGTTTGGATGCCCATTAGGTTTCACTAGTGATCATAGTACCCATTTCTTAAATGAAACATTTGATGTCTTACTAAAAGAGTTTATGATTTCACACTAAAAATTGACATCATACCACCCTCAAGCCAATGGCACTGTCGATTCCTTCAATAAAATCCTAGGAACCACTTTGATGAATATTTTCAATGTTGGCCAAATATATTGGGATGATAAGGTATCTATAGTCTTGTGGTCATATCGAATAACTTATAAGTGCCTAAACAAAAGTACCCCATTTAATTTGGTATACAATAAAGAAACACTTCTTCTAGTTGAGTTTTTAGTACCATCTCTCCATATAGAGCACGTAAGATAATTGGATTAAAAGGCATCCCTAAAATCATGATTAGATGTTTTTTTATAACTTGATGAATCTTAGTTCCTCATATATGGGAGTCAAGATGTGAAAAAACACAAATAAAATGCATGGCATGACTGACACTTAAAGCACAAAACTTTTACTCCGTGCATGAAAGTCCTACTATATAACTCCAAGTTTGCATGCCATCCTATAAAACTTTAAATTCACTAGGATGGTCCTTTCATCATTCATAGCATTAACCTAAGCATGTTGATTACAAATGTTGGACAGTTAGTTCCTTCTTAGACATTACAGTGGAAGTCAGTGTTGATAGTATTACACTTCTAAATAGCTAAAGTATTATAAATAATAAGGTTTTGCCATTATTTTAGGATTTCCTATTTTCAATAAAAGTGATACCTTTTTTGTGTGTAACCATTTATTAATATAAATATTTTTAATGTTTTGTTTTTCTTTTCATGGAGGACCATGGCTTGTTTTAGTGTTCAGTATAAAGAGATCGTAAATCTTAAAGATTCATAGGCACACAAAGTATATGGGTGATCAAGGTTCTTAGAGTGTAAGGAACTTAGGCACATAAAGTGTTAAGGGTGTGAAAGTCATTTAAGGCATGTGAACTACAAATCCTAAGGATAGGGTGTTCTCACCATTAGTTTGAATTTTGAAAGATAGTTATCTTCTACAGTAAAGAAAGCATAGGACATAGTTGTCATCCACTTCAAAGGAAGGCACAAGATGGGGCATGCCATTTATATGGAAAGAATATTTATGGCAAGAAATGTGTCAAGGGTGTGATGTGATAATAACATTAAAATCATTAAATTCTAAAAGTAACGATCGAAACATGGTGGTTGTTAAATATTCATATTAATAACATGAAGTGATGGGTGATGGGAAGCAAGTAATGGCAATGAAATCCCCCTTGAGCCTATAAATTATCTAGTTAACTTATTTTTACTCTTTACTTTTATAATTATTTGTGATTAATAGAGTTAAAGAGATGTGAACAAGTGAATACTAGAGCCGAATAAGCAAATACCAGAGCTAGAATATAGGGAAGTCATAATTTAATACAGGTATTGAGGAAAGTGTCACTTCTCACCATGTGAAATAAGGGGAAATTTGAGATATGGTCATGATAGAGAGAGATTAAATGTTACAAGTTATATAATCCCACCATTAGAATATACTCAAGCTCGAAAATCTAAAGTCATAACCATGTATTCATTTAGAAATGTTGGATGGATGTGCATCATTATTCAAGATCTATAGAGGGTGATGCATCCTAAAAAAAAGGCCTTGTGAATTGAATCATTACCTATGGTACCAGAGGGAGAAGAGGTAAGTGGTGGAGACATAGTGTTCATTAGAGAAGAAACCCTAGAACAATTTTAGCATGCAGAGAAAGAGGAAACAAGCATGACACACCCAGTAAAGAAGATTCAATCATCCCCACCCTTGCCTCTACTAATTAAGGAAATATAGTATCCAAAATTAGTGTTGCACATGGAAAATTCAGTCTCTAAGGCCTCCACTTACATAATCTTTGATTATAACCATCAATAATTTGGGAATGAAGTTAAGCTTTAAAATAACTACTAATTCAAGCACCAAAACACCAAGAACCAAGTGGTGTTTTATCTCAAGATTGTTAATGCATTGGATGTTGTAGGATTGTTCCAACTCTTTAATTTTTCATACTTGCAAAACCCATAGAGGCAGTTCAATTTTTTCTCTCATGTATCCATGAGGACTATATCTACTTTTTTGGGTAAAGTATGAAGATCACATCCAAGAGGATAAGTAAGGTCATAAGACTACAGTGCTTAGGGTTGGATGTGGTTGTTGACCTAGTAGACACTAAAGAGGTCTAAAATACCATTATGGTGCTTATGTACTATAAGTAGGGCCACATCATCCATATCAAGAACCTACAAGATCCTACTTTTTAGGTTGCATCATGGATAATTATGACTAATATCATTATGAATGATCGATGGAAGTTGATTTGATATATCTATACATCACTCACTAGGTCACCTAAGGCTTAAAATATAATTGAGCCATGTATTTTAGTTGTAAGATTGTTAAATATGCAAACAAAACCCATCATACCCCCAAACATAGGTTTCCATGGGGTATTTCTCCTCATAATTATTTTTTATGATTTCGACATACCATACTATAGCTGAGGATTGTTGAAGGGGATATACCCACCCACACAAAGGTCCCCTATTAAACACTAAAAGGTGTTCACATGTCCTCACCACATCACCCCTTCTTAAAAAATAATGATGAGGTAATAGTTTTATGGCATGAAGGAGGTATTCATAAACAAGTGGTGTATCCTAAAGGATTTTCCCCCTTTGGCCATTGAGCAAGCCCAATTTGTAGTGAAGCAGCACTTCTCCCTTGCATGCATAATAATGATCCCTTCTAAAGAGATTTATGCATGATTAAATTTATTATATGCCTTATCAGATAGTACTTCATGGAATCTATGAACTAAATCTATGATACACAACCCATTACCTTGGAGGTTGAGAATATAGACTTAGAAATTCACTCTTTGGAAAATGTTTGTATATCTAGGCAAAAAGTCATATCGAGAGTAGAATGAGATGGACTTGGCAGATATAAATGTTAATAGATAATGATGGGGGAGAAAGTGCACAATTTATTTTATATTTTATTCCCTTGAAAGGATCTAAAGGGTGGAGACCCTAAAGAAAATCTTCTACTAGTACCACCATTGAAGAAGAAAAAGAGGGTTAAACTTGAGGCCAGCACGAGTAGTAAATAGGCACCACTAAAGTGGTAGAAGAATACCCAAGTTTCACAACAAGGCCCCTCATCCCTATGCACATCTCTACTATACACTTCTCCACCTCACCATTTTTCATCATGCCCATTTTCACCTCAGTCTAGTCCACCTCACCCTTCTCCACAGTTCCCTTCTCTACCACACCCTTCACCTCTTCAACCATCTCCACCCAAATCACCACCACCACAAGTCCCTACACCTCCACCCTCACCTCCACATGTTCCTCCAACTTTTCCCTCACCCATTAAACCATCAAAACCATCTCCCCCAAAATCATCTACTTTAGGATCTACACCATATCACACCATTGGGAAATTGCCTCTATAGGAAATTCTTAAAGTATAGGTACATGACTCAGATTCTAACTCTAGGAAGACTCCTTCCCTAGTGCAAGAGGAATAAGCTACCTTTGATGACTCATTATTTAATATGGGGTAATTATATATTGAATAAGGGGATGGTGAGGAAGAAAGGAGTGAAATGGCCATTGGTAGCACTTATATGCCTACCAACATAGGGATTGAATTAAATCAAGACCCCACTAAGGGTAAAGAATTGACCGAGTCTACAGAACATCTTGGTGATGATGTAACTATTAATCTATGATAGTGATATCAATTTGGCATCCCTTATAGGATTTTTTATCTTTATCCATACTTTGTTCTAAAGGATGCAACCTTAGAGACTAAGAAGTAGGTGTCTTTTCTTCTAAACATGTATAATGATGAGTAGGAATTTTATATCCCTCAAGATATCCTCTCTTTTGGACTTAATGCTCCTACACTACCCAAGCCACTATGGGTGGATCCTCAAAATATCTCCCCTCTTCTTATAAGTGTCATATTTTTTAAGTTAGCCATGGAGATCACATGTCAAAATATTTTTTTCATATTTTGATGCATGCACTACTAAGAGGAAACATGCCCAAATTTTGGTTATATATAATGAAAATGTTTCCACTAAACAAGCTCTCACTAAGGAAGCAGCTACTCTGAAGTAGTAGGTCCAAGAAGCCACAGAGGTAAAAGTGAAAATAGTGAACCTCTAAAAAATAATTTTGGGATAGGAAATAATGTTGGTAAATAGCTTACCTCTTGGTAGGGATGCCATAATAAAATTAGAAACCTTCATGAACCTCTTGTTGAATCTATGTAAGGAGCATCCCACACCAAAAGATGAGGGACTGGAGCTAACAGAGTAATTCACCATGGAAATAAAAGTCTGTAAGCATACACTAGAAAAGGTTGGGGAATTTATCCCCATTTTGGATGGAATTTTTGTGTAGTTGGCATGATCAAATAAAATCTTGGAGGCCTGACTCCAAGCTAAAGAAACCTAAACATAGCAAATGGATGATGTTTCACTCTTAATAAAGGACTACACTGAGTGTGCCAAGGCATGTAGGGATGTGGAGATGATAGATGACATAATCAACACACATAAAAAATAGTTGAATGAAAGTTTTATATCCCTCTAAGGATATTTAGAAAATAGGTCTCCACACTTGAAGATATGCAGAAGGATGCTACCGCATCCCTAGATGAACTAGTAAATAAGGCCAATGAGATCCCTAGCCAAATTGAGGATATGAAGAAATAAAAAGGGTCTTATAAAAAATAACTACCAAGGTTCTCAAGGAATTGTCACATTGGGATAATGTTAAAAATTAAATTGAGCAAATGGGACTAAAGTTTTTGATAGAGGCCATTAGCGCAACTTAGTCTAGGATAGACTAAGAGCTTAGTTTGGGGTGATGTTGGCCACAAATTTTTACTAAGTATTATCCATTTCATCATGGAACTAACATGGGATGAAAGTACCATAAAATGGAAATACCATGGTGTAGGACTTGATAGGTATAGAAGCACCATGGCATGGAACCTATAGGGCACAAGAGGATAAAGTTGTAGAGGCCCTAGCATGAGAGGCCCAGTTAAAGAAGAATGAGTCACAAGGAACCCAAGAACATAGGACTTATAACTCAATAAAAATAATTAGGGAATGCATGGTAATTAGGGGTAGTTAAGGAGTGGTTCATATGGAATACTTATCCCTTTTAAATCAAAAATTTTGCACCAGTCATGAGTAGATGAACACATGGTAACAAGAATCTAGCATAGTGTAGGTATATAGGGGTAAAAAGGCTTAAGTCCTTAGGCAAAGCTAGTTGAATGAACACCATGACTCTTATTCTGTTAGAAGTATGTTGGTTATTTAATTTTTCCATCAATGATGTAAACACTTGGTCAGGGATAAACAAGTATAAATACCCCTATTGTAATCAATGAGTGGGTTGATTTTTGGATGCTTTCACTTAATATATGATTTTTAGACATTTCAAAATTTTCCTTGTGTTTATGATAGATGAATTTGATGCATTAAGTGGAGAGAAATAGAACTTAGTATAGAATATAATTTGCCTTTTCTTTTTCTAAAAGTAACAACATTAACTAGTGATATCAGTGGTTTGTAATATGGTGGTTGTGCTTGGAAACACTAGAATAAAAGTAGTTTGTTTGTGATTTTAATTAGTATCTATTTAAATACATAAATTTAATAATATTACTAAGGTAATAACACTAAGCAACAAAACTTGTAGGAACTGATCTCCAATTATGTGATTCGGGTGAGTGCACAAGACCATGATCTTTCATGAAAGGGCCAGCGTGTTAGCTCATTGGGCTAGACTCCAATGTCTAATCTATAATAATTATAAAAACCCAATAACTATCATAAGTTGAATTACTAAGATAAATTCATACTATATCCCATCAATCCAATAACTTACAAATTTGATTATTTTCCTTTTATCCTCTAGTCTAGCCTTGTCATATTTCATTCAATTTAAAGTTGAGATTATTTGGGAAAGTTGAACTTGATAGAGAAAAGTAAATTCATTGATTCCCTCAATCCAATTTCAACCCATTCTTTTAACCTATTATAGATCAAGAGTTTCACTACCTTGTCCTCCTCAAATTTTGAGATTCTTATAACACTATCACATCTCAATTTCCTACCATTAACGAGCATTTTGATGTAGTTAAACTATTATGGTGTACACATGAACATTATCTACCACTACTTCTTAAAACCTCATTTCATTATCTCATCCTAACCAACCATCCCTTCCAACTCTTGTTATCTAAATTCCTCAACCAAACTAACCCAGTCGACTAAACCAATAGATCGCCTATCATATCATCCTTTCATTAGTTGTATTGGCTAGACCTCGATAATTTTAATGCATAAATGTTATAATGTCACTTTATTGATATAAAAATATGGTGAACCTAATGTAAAAGGTTTCTCCTTTTTTATTTCTTGCATCCTTCTCTTCTCTTCCATTTATTTTTGGGTGTACACACACCCTCTGAATATGTCTAGATACGAGTTTGATAGGGCTTTTGACCTCAAATATTATTGAAAAAGTATTCACCCTCCAAGGGAAGATTCTTTATTTAGTTGGAATAACAACTTATAGTATATAATCATTGTATATAATCTTAAATAAAAAAGCATTGAAATAATTGAAATAGAAAGAGCAAGGTTTAGGAGTATACCTATGTATTGATGCAACTGCCCTACCTTTTGGTAACTTGGTTTGAAAAGATGTATTAGTATGAACCATTTTAAACTAATATTAGTAAAAACATAAATATGTAAGTGCTTATCTATATCAAGATTAAGTGACAAACTCTCCCCAAACCTTGGATAAATGGTGAGTTACCACCCAATAATTGAGATTAGCCCAACCATGCAACCCAGTCATACTTATAACCTGGTGAGCATGAGTTGATCCAAGTCAACCCACACTATAAATCTAATGAGTTTGGATTTTATAATCAATTACAACCTATAAACCTGGTAAGGTTGAGTGTTTTAATCATCTCAACCATACCAAAATTGAACCAACTACTATAGTAGATTGGCTCAATAATAGTCCAATTTAGTGACCTAATGTCCATAGAATTATTTTAAATTTTGAAAATGATTTTTATTTTATAATTAGGTGATCTTTTCATAGCATATGCACTTTATATATGTATCATTCTAAAATCTAGGTATAACAAGGGTACCAATTTTTAGAATTATGTCAAAAATGTGTATCTATATCATATAACTATACAATTTGGCCAATTTTCAAATGTGTAAGTGTGGAGAACATGTTTCCAAAACATGCCCTCACTAAAATATAAAACTAAGATATGTTATAAGTGTGGAGAACATGTTTCCATAACATACCCCCCATTGTATGTTTGAATCTATGAATTGTGACAAATGTGGAGAAAGTGTTCCATAACATGCCCCTACTATATATATGATTCTATGAACTATGAAAAATGTGGAGAACATGTTTCCATAACATGCCCCCACTGTAAATTTGAATCTATTAATTGTGATAAAGGTGAAGAACATGTTTCCATAACATTCCCCCACTATATATATGAATCTATAAATTATGAAAAATGTGGAAGCCATGTATCTTGACATTCCCCCACTAACATGCCCCCCTTTTGAGGTGAGGAGAAGTAGAAACTAGTAGTTACCTTACATCAAAAGGATAAGATAATAGTATAATCTATGTATGTATCATGTAACATATAGGATTAGCTTGTCTAGTAAATATATCAATGAAGTACATAGTATGCAATCACATCAAGTCCTAATATGCATGATGTAAATCATGGTAATGTCTAGATAATAACAGTACAAGCTCAACAAGCAATCAAGCACACACACAAGAGTACTCAAAACCAAGTCAAAATACAATAGTCCTAAGAGACCTCAATTGAGGAGCATGTTTAAATGTCACATAATCAAAGGGATATGACTTAATCAAATATCTAAAAACTAAGGAATGACATAATCAAATGTCCATACAAAAATAAAAGACATGCAAATGTTGAAGTAAGAAAATAAAGGCACAGGTGCCAAAAATAATGGAGCATATTCAAATGATCAACAAGTAATACAATAAACTCAAGGAATCACATAAAACAAAAGTGTAAGCAACCAATATAAACATAGCATACTAACCTCTAGGTATATGTGTTAGCAAAAAATGTTAAGTACATAGCATATCAATTACATTGTGAAAGATATAAGCATGAATAAAGGCATGTTTAAGTACATAAACTTAAATAAGATAATGGAAAGTGATCATAGAATCATATAACATGTTTATATCAATATCAAATAATCATATTCCCCTAATGTCTAGATGACATAAGGAAGTCCCAACACTCATATCAGAATAGATCATGTATTTGTGTATGTTTGTATTACACTCAAATGATGTGTGAAACATGTGTATATAGAAATTATTTATATTCCATATACCAACATGGAAAAAACAACATAGATGCCAAGGAGCCAATAAAAATATGTAAATTTTAAAAATATTTTTGGATATTATAGTTCTTTAATTTTTTTTGTATTTTTAAAATATTTTGAAAAGAAATAACTATCCTATGATCTCATATAATAGATGTTCATAGGTATCTCCCACTATGAATCTAGTGCAATAAACTAATGATATTACAAATGAGCATCCATAGGTGTAATATTTAGCATTTTAATATCTATAATGTCATGTGTATGTATAGTAAGACTTTGTGGTTGTGAAGAAATAATAGGCAGAATTAGGGTCCATAGAACCCATCATTGATTGTTATGTGGATTTTTGAAGTAGCACTAATATAAACTTGTTTAGGTGCTCTAGATATCTAAATATGGTGTGTAGTAGATAAGGATTATGTGGAATCCATTATGTGTCTCTGATGCAATGGTATCTCAAGTACCAACCACCTTAGAAAGGGGTTTCCTATTACTTACCCTTTCACAGAAGATTAACCTTAGTATGTTTGATAATTAATTGTCTAGGTATAAACTTCTCTTATTCAAGTGGATTCTCATATGGAATACCAAAAATTCTAACTACCCTATTTCCATGAATTAATTTTAACACACCCATGCACTATATAAGGTACTATGTGGAAAGTATGTATCCAAGGTTATCACAATAACATACCAAAGAATCTAATGTATGATATAAATTAAAAGGGAGTAACCACATGTTGGACATATCTATAAAGGTAAGTCTATATCACTAATAACATGTTGTGATGTTCCATCGAATACTTTAAGAAATTTGGTTAAAGTATGTAAATCATTATGTATAACCCAAATGTGTAAATAAATTCATGGTGCAAACATTAATGCTAGTAACATTATCAATAATAACACTATGTTTGATTTGGTGATCAATGTATGTTTGAATTAATAATGAAATGAAGATTAGAATCATCATCCACAATCTCACTATCATTGAAAGTAATAGAATACCTTTGAACCATATGAGGTGTACGTCATGTATAAGTACTAATAATCCCATCCAATGGGTGGTTGTAGTGTGATGGATGGGATGTCTATTATATATCATTTATACTTTTGGATGCTTCTTATAATGATCTTCCAAAGGATTGTTAAATATTTTTGTTTTTTGGTGATCACCAGGTTGTGAAATTGAATCCTTTAGATGATCATCAAATCAAATCTTTTGGTCATCAATTAAGTATTGGATCTTATGCTTCAAGGTAAAACATATGTTTGTAGAATACCCAAGGCCTTGGTGATAGTCACAATAAGCATTTGCTCATATACTTTGGGTAGAGGTTGAATCATATCAATTTTGATAGGATGAGGGAGAGATATTATATGACACTCCACAAGCCTCTTGAGTAATGAAGTTGGAGATTCAAGGAAGCATGTAAATTGTCTCCTTGGTGCATTAGATAAAATAAGTTGATTAGGATATTATGACACCACATTAACCATGGTATTTGTTTCATTTTTAGGTTCAATAGGTTTTATCTTATAACTTGATTTGATAGTAAACTTGGTATTAGATGTATTCAGTCTGTTTGCTACATACTTAAGCTTGTTCAATGAGATAAATTTCATTTCATGATCAAAAATAATATTCCATAATTCATCAAAAGTTTTGAACATTTTAAAAATAATGTAATAATGTAATGGGGTGAGTAAACTTTGCTTGAATATGTATTGAATCTCTTTATCTACCATTGGATTGATCATTTTAGCTAAAATTGTCTTGTACCTTACGACACATTCATTGATAGGTTCATTGGTTCCATGTTTGATTTTTTTAATTTGGGCATAAGAAACCTTTTCAATGATATTGATATAAAAGTGTGACCAAAAACTGATATGAAATAGGTTTGAATGTGTTTACTAATTGGATTGGTAAATAATAAAACCAACTCGTAACATAGTCCTTAAGGCTCCTCAAAAATAGTTTAGTCAAGATTTTGTCATTAGAGGCATAATCAATGCATGATACTTATAAATATCAAAGATGTTATTTAGGTGTAAAAAAGGTAGTTATCAAAGTTTGAAAAGATATCTTTGGTGCAAGAGGGTTAGGCAACACCTCTTGTGAATCAATAGCATAAAGTGATTTCATAAAATTTTGTTCAATATTTTCAACCTTAGTTTACAAAAGTTTTATAGTTTGGACAAGAGCGTGCACCTCTTGGTCTTTAAGGTTGGAAATTTGGGAAATTACCAAAGAAGTTGTACCCATAGTTTGAATGGATTGAGGCATTCAAACTGGCAATTGGGTTGAAGTATTTATTTTTCCCATGTAAGATGTAGTAAAAGTAGTTTTAGTGGAAAAATATGTGAACACAAATCTTGTGCCCCCATTAAAAGTATGAAGTGGCGATGTGTGCCCAAGGGGAGGGTTGTTGGTATAGAATAAATTATAGTAACACATAAGGATTCACCATCACTAGGTGAGTAAGCCTTGACTTTAGCATGCTTACTAATTTCATCTCTTGTAACATACAAAAATACATCTATTATGCATTTGTGTTCTTAAGATGAGTAACTAATGTTTCTTTATCTTCCATTTGAAAATGAGTTTTTTTATTAACATTTCCCATTGATTATAAATTAAAGATTCATAATTTGAAATAAATTGTAGTAATAAAAGAATAGGAAACCCTAAGTTAAATTAGGGTTTTGCATGAAAAAGTATATAGGTTGGGTTCACCAGATATTTAACCCTAAATTGAGATGGGTCAATATAGTATAGGGTTAAGAATATAGAAATTAATAAGCATAAGGTGCTAAATAGATTTATAGCAAGCTAATTAATTTTAAACTCATATAAAAAATATTTTGAATTTAAATACTAACATATGGTAAAAATACTAAGTACAATTATTAATTGATATATAAATGAAATAAACACAAGAGTACTTAGTTGGTCAACTATGCACATGCAAATTTGATATGGAATAAGATATAAATAGACTAGATCAGCCTTAGATCAGCCTTCATATTATGTAAATTTGACCTATGTATCCATAGACACTTGCATCAACCTCATACGGCTATATTGATGCTTTTGTTTAACTTGGGCATAGGTGTATAGTATGAAATACTTGTTATATTTTGATACAACCACTTGGGATATTCTAGGTTTTATGTTTCCTTCACTCTAGTTTGATCAAATCTATATCATGGGTTGTTACTCCTTATAAAATATATATATATATATATATATATATATATATATATATATATATATATATATATATATATATATATATATATATATATATAATTCTTCATTCTCATAATGGTTGTGGTAAAATGGGTTATCAGGATCATAGTGTTGATTTAATCCCAAAGACCCCTCTATTAGTGGGTGATACCTACATAGCCAATACTCCAAAGAGGGTCACATACTGATGTAGTTATCCACTATGTGTCAGCTTGTGTCTATAAAAATATGCAATATGTGGAAAGCAAGTACAATAGTGACCTAGCTTATAACTTGAAAATAGGACTCATGGGGTGTTTCTTCAATAATTAAGACCTATAAATGTGTTGTCCCTATGACTGATATAGAAATAGGAGAAAAAAGGGAAGTTTTTCTCACATGAAAGCTTGATTTGATGCTTTTGTCAAGTTGCCTTGTGAGTTTTTAGGTCTATATTAGGTGAGGAATGAATATAGGTTGATCTTGTGTGTGTGTGTGTGTGTGTGTGTGTGTGTGTGTGTGTGTGTGTGTGTGTGTGTGTGTGTGTGTGTGTGTGTGTGTATTCATTTTGGAAATATATAACATTAAATCATTTAGGCTGGCCATAAGTATATGTTTCATTTGTATATTTGATGAATTTAGGGCACTAGACACTTACATTAGAATATGACATTTGCATCAATGTAATCATCTAATTAGGATGAAAGTGTTTGGGAATCTGAGAAATAAGTACATGTCTAAAACTTATATATATAGAAGATTAGCATGTTTATAGTACTCTAAGAATGATATAAGGCTTGGGTCACTAGAATAACACTGGTTAGGCTAAGAGATAATCAATTTGGCATAGAGAGTATATGCGAGTCTTGTGACAACAATAAAATCTAGAAGTTAAAGTTACATCCATGATACGTATTTTCAAAGTATATAATATTGAGGTGTCATATAATTTATATTTAATGTTTATGCTTTCTTTTTACATTTATATTATGGGTTACACACACCCTCTGAATATGTCTAGACATGGGTTTGATAGGAAATTTGACCTTAAATCTTATTGAAAAAGTTTTCACCCTCAAAATGAAGAGTCTTTTTTATCTAGAATAACAACTTCTATAAAATCATGGAGAATAAATATTCTTTCCATAACTCATCTTATTTCACCATGTAAATTAAGACTTTTATAGTGACTAGGAATTGCAAGATCTTTCTAAAACTATTAGCAACTACCATAACTCCTACAACATTACCTTCACCACTAGAGGTGGGATCTACCCTCAAATTATGACTAGACCTTAAACTAGACTACAAAGCCTTGAAATTAAAATCACAACTAGGTTTGATCAATAAGTTGAAAGGATCTAACTTTTATAAGATAAGATTAGTATATTTTGATTACCCCCACCTCCATCAAACACTAATCAAAACACATTCATACTACCTAAGAAACCCATGATGAACCCTTATAATTCATCTAACACAAACCATTTTATCATGAACTATTAATCCTTTCCTTTGAAGCCTCTTATAAAGAGGCCCCCAAATCGGACACCAATGCTACACCAAATGAACTCATATCTACCTTGGTGGGTTGCATTCAATATTTGGAGAGTAACCAAGCCTCTCTCCAAACTTTTTCCTTCAACCAAGGGGTGACCTTAAACCTCAACAATCAAGTTCAATCCTTTTTTATTCCCATTTCAACATCTTATAACCTATTGCAATATCAACATAATCCCCCATTAACTAGCTAATCACCAGACATAAACCCTAGGGATTTTCTTATTTATGGGGTACTTAATCAAGTCACATAAAACATACCCCCATCCTATCAACCTCCTATCCAAGTTCTCATTATCAGTTATTTTTCTTATCTACCTCCAAATAATGTGATGGCTAACACATCGCCACCCATTACTCCTCCTAATTATGTGTCGACTAACACACCACCCATATATGTTTCACCCTTGAAATCAATAACCAGCATACCCCATTCCAACTCTATACCACCATATTATAACATGTTATTTAAATACACTTAGCCAAATAACTATTTTCCAACATAATATTCTTCACATTTTTATCATATATCCTTTCTCCCTAGTGGTTTTGTGCCCACTTCTTATCCAAATCCTTTCCCTCAAGCCTATCCCAACACACCTTTGGTGGATTTTTTCACCATGGAGACCTATGTGGAATAACTAAAAGAACACATCGATCATAACATATAAGGATTACTCGTACCATGTACCTTGCCTAAACTCCCCAAATACAAGGGGTATGGGAATCCAAATGCATATGTTAAGGCATATGCCACAACCATTAAATAGCTTCTAACTTGGGATGGGGTAGTTTTTAATATCATTCCAAATATTCTAAGGAATTTATTTAAATTGGTATTATGACCTCCTTGAAGCTTATATCCATCCCTTCCACCAATTCTTGGTTGACTTTATGAAATCATTTGACCTGAATAAATTGTTTCAAATTGGTATAAAATATTCTTGCACATCAAACAAGAATTGATTGATTATGCTATCCACTTTATTGTGAGGTGGAATTAATTGTTATATTCCTCCATCAATGCTACTCACATGGACCAGAGAGAGTTCTTCTTATACTCCCTCAAAAAATAAATAAGGGAATATGCTAAAATATTTCCCTATATATCTTTAAAAGAAACACTTAAAAAGACACTTAGTATAGATTAGGTGGCCACAAACATTGGCTTTAGGACCTATGGATCTAATGGGTGAATTATCACCCCCAAAAAAAATAATGGGAGTTATCAAAACACTAATCAAAATAGCCCTAACAACCAAGGTCCTAAGATTCTAAACCAAAAATGCATTACCACTACAAATGGTGTGATATATAAATTTAAAAAGAAAAATGTTATGAATAATAACAAGAACCAAGTCATGAAAAAAATAACAATGGATGTGTGAGAAACCAATGTCAGAGAAGTCCAAGAACAAACACACCTCTGTTCTGATTCCTCTTGTTGGATCTTGCTCCTCAGAAAGAGCACAGTATGATTACCAAATATAAGCAATTATAAATGCAAAAATAACCAGAAACACAAGTAACTAGAATTCACCAATAGCACAGAATATGAGAGACAATACACTATCTTGTATTAACACTTTACAAAAATGAATACAACAAAGAGCCGCCACACTCTTTCACCTTACAGAGGTTTACCACACCTCAAGTGTACAGTAATTCTTCTCACACACACTCTCCTACACAAAAAATGGTCCCAACAACCAACTCACAAACAGAATTGGTGTTCACCTCTCCAACTAGTCAGTAATAACCCTACCAGTTCACCAAGCACTCTAAAGTACTTCAAGTTGATCTCTCATGAACCTGCAACCTGCAATTCAATAGACCATACTCACATGTAGATCCCTTATGAGCTTGCAACAACCTGCAACTCAATGATCTTACAATGGAAGCAACTTACTTGCCTTCCTTTCTATCTCATTCCTTAATTACAATACATGCCAATGGGTCTATAAATAGATCCCTAACTCAAAACAATAACTTAGACTCTTAATTTAGACAATTATCCTCACAGCCAAAGACTCTAACTGGCCTTTACATGCAAACACTTCATTCACTTAACTAACTGTCTGTGTAACGAGCAGTTCCAGAACACACAGGTGACCGATGTCGGTCCCTGCTAGTCTGGTTCTGCCGACGTCGGCTGACTCCTGCCATCGCCGGTGGCCTTCTGCACTGGTCACGACCGACGTCGGTCCTGCTGCCGACACTGGTGCTCTTGGATCTCAGCAACCTTCTTGTTCCTTTAGTTTGCAAAGAGTTGAAGCTTTTAGCTCCACAACTCAACAATCTCCCACTTGGAGATAAACAGCTGCAACCTGTACATGTACCTATACTTCATCTAGTTTGTTCCCTTGGCTTTGTATCCCTCCTCAAGATCACTCTTGAAGACCAACCACCACAAACCTGTAGTGCAAAACCTGTCATCCAAATCACCTGCCACATCCACATCTACAACCATGTAGAAAATAACCTAAACCTGCATAGCATGTGCACCTGCTGCTAGTCCCTATAAGAATCCACTGAACTGTCCTCCAATGGTTCTCTCCTGAATTGGCTCCAACTTGTGACAACTCCCACTGCTTGGGAAAACTCAGGTTTAGTACATACCATGCACTCAACCTCATTATGTGAATCAAGACACCTGTTCATAGAACTATCCAACCATCGGTGTGCTAACCCGTCTCACACAATCATCCTGAAACAAAGTCAACATATGACCTACCATGTCTCTAGAACACGCTCATGCCAAAGAATCTTGTTGCTCCCAGATTCTCCATGACAAACACTTGAACTAGCTTTACCTTTAGTTCAGCAATACCTATATATGTAACCCTGCAACAAGCACATCATACAAAAATAGGATAATGTAGCTAATATTATCCAACCTGGAAAAGAGAAACACAATGATCAAACCTCCATTGCCCTACAGCTAATACAAGACCATATACCCTGATCTTCCATCTCATGTATCCATTTCCGCTCTTCTTTATCCTGAACATCCATTCGTCTCTTAGTGCTTACTTCCAGCTGACCACTCTACCCAAAACACCTATTTGGTTCTCCTCCAAGGAATCACATCCTCATCCATGCCTAGCTCCCACTGTTTCCTAGATCTACCTGTTCTACTTATTCAATAACTTCCTGGTCTTATGCCATAAGTGAGCAACAAGTAGTGTAAAGAAGGGAAATGATGAATTTAAGAACTTACTTACACCTTCAGTCCTCCATATGGGTGCTTGAGTCACCTTGACAGCTTGTTGTCCACCCAAAATTTGTCTTAGTAACCGGTGCCGGTCACGTCTCAGTCTGCAGACGACTGAAGTCGGTTTCCTGTGACTGCCACCTTGCCGACGTCGGTTTCCCCTGGCCGACACCGATTGTTATCTGCCCTGAGTCACCGACGTCGGTCTGATCATAGCCGACATTGATCCCTGTTTGGACGCTGACTCTAGTTTTCCTATCGATGTCAGTCTCTATGTTTTTCTTATGAGACCTGACTTTTTCCTGCGAGCTCTTTTTGGATCAAATCCTTGTCTAAATCACCCTTGCTCTGCTCAGAATTCTTCTGCATCTTGTGCTAAACTCTGTCCATCACCTTCTCCTTGAAAACCAAGGCTTTCCTATTCTTGTCACTAGCATCAAATTCCTCAAGAAACGTTACCTTCTTCTTCTACATACAGAAACCATGATCCATACCTTCCAAATCTGAAAGCATATCCTTTGACTCAAGAACAAGCATCTCCTTCTTATCTATGTGACCAAGCCTGTCAAGCCACATCTCTGAATCTACAGCTGAAGTAGAAAACCCAGAAAGATAATCAATAGTACAAGTAGATATATAAAGCATACCTACTTTCTTACCTCTAGCTACAACAAGTGTACCCTTGGTAACCTTCCAAGAGTCTGCTGTGAGAGTTACTATGCAACCCTCATCACCCAAACTTCTAACAGAAATTAAATTCCGCTCCAGAACTGGGACATGCATGACTTTTTTTAACACCCATGTGTTACCTGTCTGCAGTTTTAGCTTCACTTTCCCTTTGCCAACAATCTGACAAGGCTTACCATCCCCTACATAAATTTCTCCAAAATCTCCCTAGACATACTCATGAAAAAAATTCCATATGTGGGGATGCATGACAAGAGGCACCAGAATCTAAAACCCAAGATTCTACTTTATCCAAAGAACATACCAGAGCATCCCGTGCAGCATAATCTACAACATTTGCTTCTTCTTCATGTCCTTCATGTTGATCTTTACCTGATCTGCAATCTCTCTTTAAGTGCCCTTACTTTCCACACTTCCAGCAGGTTATTCTACCATACCTGGACTTGGATCTTCTGCCTATCTTGGAACTTGATCTCCCATGCTCTATCTTTTCTCTTTGCCTTCCTCTACCTTCAACACTCAAAGCATTTCCTGATGATTCACCTATGTTGTTCCTGCGTATCTCTTCATTCAAGATCACACTCACAACATCATCCACTTTTAAGACTTTTGAAGGAGACACAGTATTAGAAACTTCCATTACCAAACCTTCCCAACTTTCAAGTAATGAACACAAGATTAAGAGAGCTCTAATTTCATCATCAAATATAATATTGACTGAACTTAGCTGGTTTACTAAACCATGGAAATCACTAAGATGGATATGAACAGATCCACCTTCCAACATTTGCAAATTAAATAAACGCTTCATAAGAAATACCTTATTAGAAGCTGAGGGTTTTTCATATAAATTTTCCAAAGATTCCATCAACTCCACCGTTGTCTTACACTATGATAAGCTGGAAATCACAGATGACGCAAGACTCAATCTAATAGATCCCAGAGCCTTTCGATCAAGAACCTCCCATTCTTCATCTTTCATATCTGAGGGTTTGCAATTAACCCCTCCCAATGGTAAGTACAAATCTTTTTGATACAGATAATCCTCAATCTGCATCCTCCACAATTGGTAGTTCTTGCCATTAAACTTTTCCACCCATAGCTTACTGTCTTCTGCCATTGCTCAACTCCCACTCAAACAGAAACCCGTGAGTACCTGTAATCAAAACACACTAAGATCTAATCTGATCTGTTAGTATCCCAACCAAAAGCTCTGATACCACTTGTCAGAGAAGTCCAAGAACAAACACACCTCTGTTCTGATTCCTCTTGTTGGATCTTGCTCCTCAGAAAGAGCACAGTATGATTACCAAATATAAGCAATTATAAATGCAGAAATAACCAGAAACACAAGTAACTAGAATTCACCAATAGCACAGAATATGAGAGACAATACACTATCTTGTATTAACACTTTACAGAAAAGAATACAACAAAGAGCCGCCACACTCTTTCACCTTACAGAGGTTTGTCACACCTCAAGTGTACAGTAATTCTTCTCACACACACTCTCCTACACAAAAAATGGTCCCAACAACCAACTCACAAACAAAATTGGTGTTCACCTCTCCAACTAGTCAGTAATAACCCTACTAGTTCACCAAGCACTCTAAAGTACTTCAAGTTGATCTCCCATGAACCTGCAACCTGCAATTCAATAGACCATACTCACATGTAGATCCCCTATGAGCTTGCAACAACCTACAACTCAATGATCTTACAATGGAAGCAACTTACTTGCCTTCCTTTCTATCTCATTCCTTAATTACAATACATGCCAATGGGTCTATAAATAGATCCCTAACTCAAAACAATAACTTAGACTCTTAATTTAGACAATTATCCTCGCAGCCAAAGACTCTAACTGGCCTTTACATGCAAACACTTCATTCACTTAACTAACTGTTCATGTAATGAGCAGTTCCAGAACACACAAGCGATTGACGCCGGTCCCTACTAGTCTGGTTCTGCCGACGTCGGCCGACTCCTACCATCGCCGATGGCCTTTTGCACTGGTCACGACTGACATCGGTCCTGCTGCCGACGCTGGTGCTCTTGGATCTCAGCAACCTTCTTGTTCCTTCAGTTTGCAAAGAGTTGAAGCTTTTAGCTCCACAACTCAACAACCAAAATCCTCAACCTATGGTTCATGTATCAAATTTCAAACATCCATCATCTCATGATAATTGATATCATAATTAGGTTTAAAACCAATACTAAAATGTTTACCAAAATCAAAAGTCTCAATTCCAAAACCAATGCTTTTATCATAACATCAATCAACATAGGTTTGGTTAATAAAATAAAAATTTGAGGTTTAGGGATTATGATCCCAACATATTTTATTTTCCATTGGGTTATTAGTCATGATACTCAAGCATGTAGGGAGTATATGAAGTTTATCCAATGACTCCATGAAGACCAAATACAAACATCTGTGAACATGTTTTTTTGAAATTCAAATGCAAATCCTTAACCCTCTCCAATAGGTCATATGAGGCCTCAAAATTCTAACTTACACATATATGAAAGTTTGTTTCCAAATCATAAATAGTAAAATATTTGATATCAACCATAGGATAACCCAGTCAACCAACCCTTTATGGTTATAATTCATGATGCCAAAGCTTCTACCTCTACACTAAATAAGCCTAATGTTGCTCCCCAACTATGACATTATGGAAAGACTAGAATGATAGGTATCATTGAATTAGATATAGACAAGGATGTGAACATCATCACTCATACAAGGGAGTATCAACCACATACTCTCAATCTTGAAAATATTTGGAGACTAAAATTCAAAATAACTCTAGACAAATGGGGAACTATGACCTCTTTACCAACCTTATGAAGACTTTTGCCCACATCTCCATGGACCTCCTCAAGAACTCTCTATCCCATTACTTAACATTATTTGATGCCTTAAGATTGGAGTATTTGGATAGTGTTAAACCTTATTCACAAGCCCAAATAGACTAATTAGACCTATACATGTATCCACCTAGGTAAGATTCAAGAGATGCTGGATACTTCTTTGATCTTGTGTGCCTAACCCTAGATGCCAAAATGGTTAGGAAAGGAATCAAACTTGTACTTATAAGTTTGGATTTACAATCACTATGTCAAGAGAGTAATGGTCAATGATGGATTTACTATTAATATAGTCCCATTTTTTTTTTTCAAAAACTTGGTTTTTGAGAAACTAATTGATCTACCACCAAAAACACATTGTGAGGCTATGATAGCCTCAAATTCTCTTTGATTAGGATCATTGTGTTACCTATTACTTTTGATCCCAAAGTTGTGCTAACCAAATTTTATGTCATAGACAAGGAGACTAAATATAATATTATCCTATGGAGACCTTGGATCCAAAGGATAAAGGCAATTCATTATAAACTCTTTCAATAAATTAGGTTTTTACCCTTAGGAAATTTATCTATTGCTAAAGGTGATCCAATCCAAGGCCATTTGACATTGACCAAACAAACTTTTTTACATTGGTTACATTTTCATAGTAATATTGTAGTAAACCCCCCCTCCACCAGCCAAATACAAATATCACATGAATACCATAATATATATTTTTTAATTGAGTTCTAAGAGTCCTAAAGCCTCACCAGTATATAAACTTAAGGAAAATGGCACAAGAAAAATGGATAAAATGGTTGAGGAAAAATGTTAACAATAGTAGCCATCTCAATTAGTTCTATGACTAAGATCATTAGTATCCTAAAAAGTGATAAACCCATTACACTCCCTTTTGACCCACAAGGAGTAGGGATGTACAACCTTTTCAAATCTCAAGACCCAGAGACACAATAAGAGTTATCTACTCTACCTAAAATTTGTGTTGAGATTTATGAAAACCAAGAGCCATTTCCTAAATAAATTAATGATTATCCCTCTATAATCAATCAATATATGCTCCACTATGATAGGAAAAAAATCATTTTAACATAGGGGTATGAGTAAACTTAATTTCCTCTAGGGGAAGGATCATGCCCTTTTGGTTTAAACTTAATTTTTAATGCACAAACAATGGGCAAAGTATAAGACCTTATTGTTAATAATTCTCATTGCCTAAAGGCTAGATGTCTAGAACCTTAGAATCTAGGGTGACTCAAAATTATTAACTTATCAATTTTCAAAGGGTTTATCAGATCAAATTTTGATATCATAAGCTTTACAAAAAACCCTTACATGAAGTGTCCAAATAATTTGATTTTGTTTCCATAGAGGTTGTGTCTAAAGAGAGTAATCAACTCATTGATTCCACAACCACTTCCTCCTATAATTTTTACCTCATCATCAATACCAAAATTTTACTTATTATTATTTTTAATATTTGATCCTCTAGTCTAAAAGATGACAAATGATCAGACCCTTGCCAATGTTGAAGAGGAAATTGGTCCTCTCATCCTAGACTCTATAGAAAATGATGAGGCAATCTTAAAAATTTTGTGAGCATATGATCACCTCCCATCATCACATCATAAAAGGGTTTTTTATTCACATGTTACCCAAGGTATACCCTCAAATAAAAATCCTATGACACAGACTATAAGATTGAGGACTATTACTCTTCTAAGGAGGAACATGGTGTTTTCAAGGCAGATGTTGAAGATCTTAATATTATTTTTTCCCTTGAAGATTTTAAATAGTGGAATGCTTACATTATAGAGTACACTATCAACATAAATATTAGAAATAAAGATCATCCTATAATCCTTAATCTTGGATCTTCACTCTCACCTCAAAAAGTAAAGGATCACAAGAATCTACTTGTTATTGGATTACTTAAAGACCTTTGAATGTCCAAGATTGCATGAAAACCCTTGGAGTAGATAATAACAATAATTCTAAAAAATGAACTGCATTAAATGCATCAAAGGCTTTATTTATTGATTATCAAAAAAGTGAAAATGAGGTACATTATATAGTGATATATTAGGTCACAACAAAGGTTACACCTCCACTCGTTATTAGAAAATACATTATTTATTTTCCCCTAATGACCTTAATAACCCTAAGTAATCTAACTAATAACTATGTAGGTAAAATCACAAGTGGTAAAAAGCCTACACAAGTAACCTCATGAAGTATAGCTTAGGTAGGTAAAAGAATTGGGTCCCAACAATGATGCATGATGAGGTACTCAAGCATAATGCAAATCTTATAAATCAAATAAAGGGATAAAACCCATAGGAAAAATTCTTCCCCAAAATAAAGAAAAGAAAATAATAGGGATTAAAACATTCCACTTGAGTCTACAACTACCTGTAGCCATCCTATATCCTAGAATAGAGTTCTAATGGGTGATTATGGATCAGAAGTAGATGCAATGAAGAATGGATCATTCTAGAATAGTGAATGTGTCCACTAAGTGCCTAATGGACCTTTAACCAAGGTGTGATTCTTATAAAAGGAAATATTCTCCTCATGAAATGTAGGAGGGCTAATTTCTCTATACAATGATGGTGTAATGGAACAGAGGCTAAGAAGGACTATGAAATGTCCTATAACTATGAAATAGACTACCAATGTCTCATGTGTCTTGGATCACTATACTTGTTCCCTTAATGTATAAAGTGTACTAGAGTTAGGTTGAATAAGAAATAAATCCTTAATATCTATAAGTGACAAGGATATGGTGGAGGTTTGTCCCCATCACTACTCTACTCACTTGTGCTAGAAGAAGAGTCATAAATATTAGCGATGTGTTCATGCTCATAAATGTCATCAAGTTTAGGTGAGTCTGAAGAAGAATCTAAAGGAGGTCAAGAGTAAAGTGTGAGAAGTTATATAGTTAATTATGATTATTGACCCTTCCCATTGCTAATATAGTATCATTATGCATCTCTATAACATACACTGAATCTAGAGTGGATTCAACTTGCATACAAAAACCAAGGTGAGTGATTTGGTAAATTGATAGGAGATTAGTTGAGAGTGAAGGAATACCTAGAACATTATTTAATGTTCCACCACTAACTTTGATATACCCTCTCCTTATAACATTTTTATAAGTGTCATCACCCATTTCTATATAGGACATATCACATAGTTCCAAGGAAAAAACTCTATCTATGAAGAGGCCATGTGATGTGAAGCACCAGAGTTAATGACCTATGTAGGAGTCAAAGGTACAACTATAACTAGGGCCTTTCCCTTGACATTTCATTTACCATTCTATTTTTCATTTTTTTATCATTTTCATTTTCCTTAGATGATCCATGGGTTGATGAATATGGTTTAATAGTTTCAGGAACACCTATGTTGTGTTTCTCAAGGATGTTAGTGAGGTGATCGATCTACTTCTTTAAAATTTGCTTTCATAATGATTTCCCATGTAAAACCCACATTTGATCCTATCTTTTTTATGCT
Organism: Torreya grandis; assembly: GCA_037957365.1. NCBI lineage: Eukaryota > Viridiplantae > Streptophyta > Pinopsida > Cupressales > Taxaceae > Torreya > Torreya grandis. The sequence continues at coordinate 2,100,407 of JARHVA010002534.1, read as the reverse complement.
TAACACTATAAGAAGAGGTGTAGTTATTTGATTTGTAGGTGTGAGGATTCACATCCTTATCTTGATCCTTTTTAATCTATTTCTTCATTTTATTATTTTAAGCCTTCTCTTAGCAAAAAGTGCATGAGATTTTGAGGACTTCGTTGTGCCCATTTTTATTAGTTTATCTTTCTCTTAAATCAATTTGGAAACAAAGGTATCTAAATAAGTCATATTTTATGTGGCTCTAAGAGAAATTTTTTTATGGCATTGAAGGTGGACAAAAACATAGAATAGTTTAGACCTAGTTTGGAGAGTATATATAGATTAAGTTGGTCATCATTTTTATCTATTCCACTTTATTTTAATGATAACCTCATATATCTAAGCTTGGTGAATAAATATTATAGGGTGTCAAAGTTATATGAGATCAAACTAATGAGCTCATTCTATAGCTCATGGCCTCTCATCACATCTTAATTCCTAAAGAGATTTTCTAGTGTGGACCATACGTTATTAAGTGTTGTAGTAGATTCTATGTGAAAGAGTAGATCAAGAGAGATAGAAAGACATAATAGTCCATAGAGTTTATCACATTAGTTAAACCATTTAAATTTATCTACTTTTATTCTATGTTCATTATTTTTTCCCATTGTATTTGATGAAATCCCTTGGATTACAAAATGATTTCCATTCAGGACTTCCATTTGTGATAATTAAATGATGTGAGATGACTTAATAAACTTTAATCCATACTGCATAAAATAGGTTATTATAGAAATTAAAAAACAAATGTAGAAAATAAAATTGCACAACACCACATTGTACCCCCTTACAACTATCAGAGTGACCCCCCTTAAAGTTATAAATACAAGCATGCTTGTATAGATGTTGGGCACAACCGAGAATGCATCTTGAGTGATTAGTGCATAATTATAAATAACTAGAGGGATGTCAGGCTAGAATAATAGTGCATCCACAAGATTATAATAGTTAGTTTCAAGTGGAGTTTTAGTGGACCCAAGATGACTACTAATGTGTAGACATGAAAAAATAATCACTTTTGAAGAAGATGGCACTCAAATCTGAGCTACTGATCAAAATATATCTGTGTTTGAAAATCTTACTCGCATAAAAAAAATTGGGAAAAAATAGTGGAGGAAAATTTTGAATCATCTTCACCAAGAGAATTTTATTTGAATAAAATTCCCCAAGAAAAATTTAAGGATCCTTGAAGTAAAAATTAAGCACTTTTAGGTTGGAATTAACCAAAAGCTTAACTCCCATATGGCTAGGGGAATAAAACCTTATGTGAGTGTTCCCCCTTCCCATTTTTGATTGATGTGATTGATGTGAGAGTGATGTCATCCTAAAATTCCTCCAAATTTCAAATTAATAGTATCAATATTCACTTGATTAAATTTAATGGCCTTTTAATGTCATAGAGTAACATAACAAGGAAAGAGAAGGTGGGCAAAAATTGGGGTTTGTTCATATAGGTGGCAGATTCTGCCTACCATATATGTAGGTATGTTGGATCCCATTGAGTGTTCTATCAAGAACCAAAACCCTCAAAGTGTTTTGATAGGCACAAAAATTGATGGTGTTTGTGGCATTATTAGAACCACCAAGTGTTATGACATAGTTGAAACCTGCCAAATGTTTCAACAGAGGCCAAAACTCGATGGTGATCTAGGCAAGACCTAAACTCATGCTCTTCCTAGGCAAAATAAAATATATATAGCCCTTATAATGTCTACACAACTACCAGAACCCATTAAAGTGTCTGAAGGGGTCAAAAAGTCTACCAAAGCTTTTAAACTTGATGTTAGATGCCCGAACCACTTGTAAAATTTGATGGATTATTGAGGCATGATTTATACATAAAAAACCTTGTATTCACAAAAATATAAATAACTTCACTATAAAATAAGAAAGACCCATTTAAGAACTAAAAAAACCTATAAAATCTTATAAATTTTTCTTGATTTTATAACAATGTCTTATGAATATGCATGAAATCATTGAAAAATCCCCAAAACTATCCAAAAATGGTCAAAAATGATAGTCACAAATTTAGGTCCTATTTACAACTTATTTTAAAGTTTTGATTCCTTATTAATCTTATGGTGCCATTTATTTTATGATTGGTGACTTTAGTTATATGGTTTGCATGGATTTTCATGAAATCCCACCAAACCTTTAAAAATAACAAAAATCAAGAAAGGTAATAAGAATACATAGAAGAAGGATCTCATCGAGGATTTCAAAAATGGTAAAAATTCCATTAGATCAGAGATCTAATACCATGTTAGCTTTCTCCAAGATCTCTAAATGTCCAAGATTACACAAAATAACTAGGAGTAGGTGAGAACAAGATTGCCATAACAAAAGTTGCATCAAATGCATCAAAGAGTTCATTTATTAATTATCCAAAAAGTACAAAAGAGGTACATTATATAGTGAGATATTAGGTCGCCAAAAAGGTAAACTTAAACTCACTATTAGAAAATACATTAACTGTATTTTTCTCTAATGACCTTAACAACCCTAAACAAGTTGACTAACAACCATGTATGTAAAACCACAAGTGAGAAAAACCATACACCAACACTTACTAAATTATCCAAGACTTTTGCCTTCTCTAATGTAGACATGACATGAATTCAAAATGAAGTGGTTCTCTACAAACTAGTCACTACATCTAATGCAAATCCTATCAAACAAAATCTCAACCTATTTAAAGCTAAAGTTGTATTGATGGTCAAAGAAGAGGTCATCAAAATTTTAAAATTAGGATTCATTAAACCTATAGATTACACCAAGTGATTTTCCAACATCTTCCCTATTTTTATAAATAACAAGAAGATTAATATATGCATAGACTTTGGAAATATTAATAAATATGTCTAAAGGATGATTTTCCTCTACCTTCCATTAATGTGATTGTGGACATTGTTATCCCTTATGGATGGCTTCTTAGGGTAATAACTAGGTTTAAATTTATGAAGATGACTAAATCAAGACCTCCTTTTCTATGCAATGGGGAATTTATGCTATATTTTTATTTCTTTTGACCTTAAAAATGTTGGGTCAACCTATTAGATGGATATGACCAATATTTTCCAAGATCTCACTCATAAGATGGTGGAGGTTTATGTTGATGATCTTCTTGAAAAATCCAAAATGAGATCAAACCACCTTAAGGTTCTATGTACTATCCTTACACATTTGATTGAATATATAGTTTTATTAATCCTAAAAAATACATATTTGGAGTTAAGGGTGGAAAATTTCTATGTATTATTATCTCAAAGTACTGGATTGACATCAACCCTACCAAATATCATGGAATTATAGACATGACCAACTACTGATGATTCAAGAATTTGGTAATTCTTGGAATAGTTTGGGGTTCATATATTCATACTTGACCTCACCTATGATATTCATCCTATCAATAATTTTATTAAAAAGGAGAGTGGTATAAATTAGACATAGAATTTCCAAGACATGTTTGAGGTAGTAAAACACTTCCTTATGGATCCACCAACTCTTACATAACCTAAGTCTAACATGCCCCTCATACTTTACTTAAGGGAAACTAAGGTATATTTTGTCACATTTTGGCCCAAGAGGATGAATATGGCAAATAAATATCCATCTATTTTATTATTTACACTTTAATCAATTATGAAACATGATATACAGAAGCAGAAAAAGAGTACTTGGCTAAGATCTTTGTGATAAAATCATTTAATCATTATATTCTTAGTCAACAGATGAGGGTCATTGTGAGATCCCAAGCCCTGCATATGTTCTTAACCCAACCAACCCTCTCATATAAGGCTACAAAATTCATCATATATTTGACCGAGTTCAAGCTTACCTACATTAACCAAAAGTCTATAAGAGGACAAATCAACACTGATAGTTTGGTAGAATCCTCATTGAAAGTTGGTGATATCATTGATACTGATTTACAATATGAATATCAATGTTACATAGATAAACCCACCATTATCTCCTCCTCATGGTAAATTTACATAATAAATTACTTAATTAATTGTAACTATCCTGAAGGTGCCAACTCATAATAGAGGCAATGTCTTAGAATCATTGTGTCTAAGTATGTTATTATCAACAAGATTTTATATTGAAATGATTTAGATGGCATGATCCTTATATTCATTAGCTAATAAGAGTTTGATAAATTCATTTTTAATGTCAGAGTGGTGTTTGCAGTGGACATTTAGGTGACCGCATAACCTCTTTCAAGGTCTATAGGATGGGTTATTTTGTTCCTACCCTTGAACATGATGCAATAGAATACATGAGGAAGTGCAAGAAGTGTCAATAGTTATCCCATGAGATGTGTATTATTATCTAATAGCTTCATCCCATGTTCACATTATGGCCCTCATCCACCTTAGGGATAGACATAGATAGCAAGGTTTTTCCCACTTCTAATGGCCACCATTTCATTATCAGGACACTAAGTATTTTACCAAGTGGGTGGAAGTAATGCCCTTGACTATTATCATCAGATCATTAATTTCTAATCTCATATTAAATTATATTATTTCTATGTTTAGGTTCTAAAAATCATTATCCAAATAATGGATACCCATCTAAAAACCCTGAGGCATGTGAGATATGTAATAAATTATCTTTATCTAATTACACAACCTCTTTGTACTACCCCTAGACAAATGGTCAAGTTGAGGCCACAAAAAATACATTAAAATCAATCTTGGTAAAGACCATGAAATATTTTAAAAGAGATTGGCATCTTCAACTCTATCCTACATTTTAGGCTTATACGACAAGCATTCATATGCCTGTAGGGGTAACCCCATATTTCATTATTTTTAGAGTTGAAAAAAAAATTCCACTTAGAGTATAAATTCAAAGCATTCATGTTTCTCTTAAAGGCCTCCTTGATCATGAATATTACAAGAATGCACACCTAACTGAACTAAAAACTTTATATGAACATTAATTCATAGTTTCACAAAACCACATTGATTACATGGATCACATGTATCACTAGTATGCTAAAAAAGTTCATGAGTGCCGTATTCAATTAGGATACCTTGTCTTAAGACTTTAAAACATAATTAATAAAAATAAAGGAGAAGGTTATAAATTCAAACCTAACTTGTTACATCCATATTTGGTAACAAAATATTTTTAAAATGGGATTTTTTATTATACATCTTGGAGGGAAAAGAATTTGATGAATCTATGAAATATTTTCACCTTAAACACTACTTCATATGGATATTGCATTTCACATTTCCATCTTTGCATTAATCAAAATTTCATAATTGTTATGTTATTCTTACATTTTGGTTATTTTTTTAGAAAATTATTTAGGTAGGCGTTTACATGACAAAAATTTCAAATTGCATCATATAATTTCACCTTTTTAATATTACCTTATTTCCATTTAGAGAACACTCTTGAAATAAAAATAAAATAGGAGTTTTGTCTTAGTTCTTACTAATATTGTTCACCTCAATCCCATACACTTTCTTACAAACTTAGAAACTCTAGATTACAACCTATTATAGAAGTTTGTCTATGACATAATTTCATTTTATGGTTACTTTTAAGAAAAAAATTAGCATGATCAAATAAGGTAACCTTATTTGCTTATCTTGGTCCTTGGTGATGATCCCTTACACCTTACTAGTTACGTATGGCCAAGATTAGGGGATAAGAGAGAGACACTATGAAAAATTAGGCTTATGTAAGTCAAATCTAAATTATACATCTCTCACCATTTATTAGTCCTTAATGGTAAGACCTTGCAGCCTATTGTAGATTACATTTGTGAATTATATAGCACCTCAGTATTGTACACTTGTCAAACTCAAACCTTGGTTGTTCTTCTCAATTCTATAATTTTCCCACTTTTTAAAGTCTTGCATCTACTTTATCTTGTGCCCCTTGGTCTATCTCCCAGTCTGACCAATCTTATGTTGATGCCCTAGACCTTTTATCTTACCCATAATGCTTAAAATATGTTTATCTTATGCCAATCCAATTTCTAATCCTATACCTATTTTATTACTACTAGGACATGAGCATCAATCCCAGACACCTGTGATGATGGTAGTGTCTTACCATTATGCAAGTGTCTAATGCCCTAAAGTCATGTAGTTTATAAATGAAACACATCTTAATGGCTAGCTTGAGTGTTTTAATGTGAGATATTTCTCAATGGGAGTGGTATATTTTCATAATATCTCATTATTCATTACGAACCTAATACTCATACTAAAGAGCATTCAAAGAGAATTTAATTGAGCAAAGTTTCCCTATTGATTCCTATTTCCATACTAGTCATAGGGATTACATATCTACAAGTTTTAAGTACTAAAGGATCATCCCAAGTTCCCAATTTTCCAAGTTATAAGTTAGGTCACTATTGAACTTACTTTCCATATATTTCACCCTTATACACACATAATCCAATATATTAGGGGATAACTACATCAGTTCAAGGCCCTCTTTGGAGTGGTGGATAAATAGGTAGCACCCATTGATAGAGGGATATTTAGGGTTATATCAACACTATGAGCACTCTAACCCATTTTTTCCAAGGTTAATATGAAGATGAAGAACTAAGGTTTTGACATTTCATGAGGAGTGACAATCCATGACCCAAATCTAAATGCACTAGAGAAAATTTGAAGACAAACCCAAAAGCATCTAAGTGGTTGTATCATTTTACCACATGTATTCTATATAGCACACCTACATTTGGTTCAAATGGTAGCATCGACATTAATGTCTAAGGTTGATGCTAGTGTCCATAGATCTAAAGGCATTCAAAATAAAAATTGGTGACTATTCTAGAATCCTATTCTAGTCTACTTTCAATCTATTCTAGATCCAAAACTATGTTAGCATTAAAACCAGCTAAGTACATTATTTCTTTGTCATTTCCATATCTATCATAGCTATAATTTTTATTTTTAATCTATCTCAATTTAATAAATTTATCATATGTCATATATGAGTTTAGTATTTAATTAGACTATTTTAGATCTGATTATCATCCTTGTGCATTCTTATTTCTATATTTTTAACTCTATCTACCTAAGTAGGATCCACATCTAAATTTAGGGTTAAACATTAGGTTAACTTGATTTGTGTGAATGTAACTTTTTTTTCATATACACCTTTCAAAACTTCTAGTGATTCAACTTGTTGTGATGGATTTTTAGATATGAAACTTTACCCTAGGGTTTGGGTTTTACCCTCCTTTGGTTGCCAGGATTCATTTTTAGACACTTGTAAGTTGTTTCTTCCTTGATTGATACATTTTAGCCTCTAAACATGTCCATTTTACAATTATACAAAGGTATTTTCTACTCAAAACATTTAAAATGGATATAAAGGAGCCTATTCTTCCTCCTAACCCTAAAGAGGGTGATAACTATCATCCCTCTAACTAGGTTTAGACTATCACTTATCCAATGGGTAAGGTGGCCCATTATATATCTTCAAAAATAATTAATCAATATGAAGTACCTAGGGTTTGTGTTTGTGAGGCCATAAAAAATCAAATCACTAGTATGAGCAAGTTAATAAAAGAGTTATAAAATCATGTGTTTGTGAGGCATACTTAGAAATTCCAATACATGGTAGTGTTAATCATGTGTTTGCATCCACATCTATCATTGTTATGCTAAATAAGCTTTCATATACATATGAAAATTTAAAATAGAATACATCTAGAATAAGTGTTTTAAAAAGTGACAAAAAGGCTACTGAGAGTCCAAGTGAGATCGTAAAAGAAATGATTCAAAACATGTGATCAATCTACCTCCTCTACATACCATAAGGAGATCTAAATACTATTGTTCATATCATATAATGCATGGGCATCATAAAAATTATTATTTTATGTTAAAGAACAAAATTCAAAGTCTCAAACATAATGGTGATCCTATCATTGATACATCTCTCAAGTAAACCACTCACATTATGAGTACTTCTCCTAAAATACAAGTGTCAAAACAATAAATATGGATAAAAAAGATAATCCAAAACAGTATAAGGGTCTAAAGAACAAAAAAATAGAGAAAATTCCATTACCAAAGGTTTCCAAATTTTCAAATAATATAGAATTACCAAAGGAACCAATGCTTTTAAAACCACTAGAAAATAGACCATGTGAGCTCCCCTTGTTGGTCAATACCAAACAACAAAAGAACACAATTTCAAATAATTATGATAGTGGTGATATTATTCCTAATACTAATATGGTGAAAGAAAAGTTGAGAAAACTTCATCTTGATCCACTCAATACATTACCACATGATCTATTTATACCTAAAAGGCCTGGTACATATTGGTTGAATCCATATCTAGAAAGTACATAACCAAATACAAATGAAAGAAAGGTAAACCATATAACATAGGATGTTAAAAACTTATTTTCATATGATTTTCACATAGATATAAATAATTACATACCAAAAAATGCACCACCATGATATGTTATAGTTATTTATTCATATATAGATACTCTAAATGGTATATCGTAGGTTCAAGAATAACCTAAGAAGTTACATATTTAATATAACAATGACTCAATTGTTGATTATGATCCTCATGATAGTATATATTGGTATGATATAAATGATACTAATCACATAACATATGAATATGATACACTTGATACTATCATAGATACATCAGTTACAATGTTAGAACTAAAAGTAGAAACCCAGTTACCATTTGATCAAGATAGTCAAGATTTTTTATTTCCAACTAGGTTTTATTACATACAATTATTACCTCAGTTGTCATGAAATCAATGCAAATGATTCAACCTAAGGATAAAAATATCAAAAAAATCAAAAATACTCAAAAAATCCAAAAGTATTTTTAGCATAAACATGTTTTATTGGTTCTTTGGCATCTATGTGTTACTTCTATGTTGATGGATGGTATATCAGTTACTTCTACATACATATATGTGTCACACTTCTAATTGAGTGTGATATATGGATAAAAAAATAAATTATCTATGCCTATTTTTAGATGTTGGTCCTTCCCTCTATTCATGTTATGTGGACATTGGGGGCATCTGCTTCTTTGATCTTGATACACACAGGTTATATAATTCTATAGTCTATTAATTATCATGTTGAGTTCTTATATACTTACGTGTGCCTTTATACATGATTATATATTATACAAGGTACTTGATATGCTATGCACTTGACATTTTTTACTAACACATTTGATCAATGATCTATTATGATATGTTTATTTTGGTTGCTTATGCTTTCCTTTACGCACTTCTTTGAGTGTCTTGCCTTGTTATTTATTTATTTTTTCAAGAATTTGAATATACTCCTTTGTTAGTATCCCTCATGCTTATGTATGATTTTTTAAAATTTGCATATGTCATTAATTATTGTATGTAACTTTGAACATGTCGTTCTTGATTTTGTGGACATTTTACTAAGTATGTCCCTTCAATTATGTGGCATTTGAGCATGCCTCTTATTTGCAGTCTCCTAAAACCATTGTATGTTGACTTGATTTTGAGTGAACTTATGTGTGTGCTCATTTACTTGTTGAGCTTATCCTATTTCTATCTAGACATTAACATGATCTTTATCATGCATCTTAGGCCTTCATGTGATCACATTATTCTATGCACTTCAATGCTACATTTACCTAGACATGTTCTTCTATATACTACATGGTTCCATTCACAAATTATATATTTACCTTACCCTTTTAAGGTGAGGTAACTAGCAGCTTATATTATTCCCTCACCTAAAAGGGTGGGTGGGGTTATATCAGTGGGGGCATGTCATAGAGACATGTTCTCCACATTTGGCATAGTTTTTAGATTTAGTGGGGGCATGCTTTGGGAGCATGTTCTCCACACTTATTTAGTATTTGACACACCCAAATTCAATGGGGGCATGTTTTGGAAACATGTATATCACATCAACGCTTATATCAATTTTCAAATTTCTCCATATATTATGGGGGCATGTTATGTTAACATATTATCACACTTGTGCAAAATTACAAATTGGCCAAAGCACATAGTCATATGATTTTAATACACATTTATGGAAAAATTCTATACATTAATACCATTTTTATAAAAAAATTTAGCATGAGACATATCTAAGGTGTATATGTCATTCAATGTGCACCTAATATTTAAAAATCCAAATTAGTTTTAGATATCAAAAAAATCTATAGACTATCATCACCGACCAAGTCAGACTATTATGGATTATATTGAGTCAATCTACTATAGTAGTTGGTTCACTTTTGGTATGTTTGAGGTGATTAAATCACTCGATATTACCAATTTTATAGGTTGGACATGACTACATCATCTAGCCTCACTAAATATATGGTATGGGTTGACTTTGTTTACTTATGCTAACCAGGTTATAAGTATGATGGATTGCATAGTTGAGCTGATCTTAACTATCGAGTGGTAACTCACCTTTTATCCATGGTTGGGGGCATGTGCCTTTCAATCTCTCTCTATCTCCTTAATATGTGTGCTTTCTAAATTTATATATCTATCCTAATCTTAGTTTTAGTGATTCATAATTATACATCTTTTAAATCAAGTTGCCAATAGGCAAGGATATTGCATCAATACACATGTGTACTCCTAAACCTTGCTCTTTCAATCGCAATCAATTCAAATAATTTCAATTTTAGATTATATGCACTAATTCTATATTATAACATGTTCTTGGTTTTAGATCAATCACCAACAAAGCACTCAAGTTAGACTCATGCAAAGGCAAGGTGTGTTATACACACCCAGGTACACATTTCTTCTCCTTTAAACTAATAATTTCATTACTAGATTAAGGGGGAAAATGTAGATGATATTTATAAACTATATAGCACCTCAGTATTATACACTTATCAAACTCAGACCTTGGATTTTCCTCTTAGTTATAGACCTTTCCCACTTTCTGAAGTCTTACATCTTCTCTATCTTGTGCCCCTTGGCCTATCTCTTGGTCTGACAAATCTTATGTTGATGACCCAAACCTTCTATCTTTCCTAGAATACTTTAGAAATGCTTATTTTATGCCCTTGAAAATTTTGAGCATGTACCTATTTTATAACTACTAGTATGTAAGCATCAATCCCAGAACCCTACATCAATGCTAGTGTCCTACTTTGATGTAGATGTCTAGTGCCTTGAATTCATATAATTTGTAAATTAAATGTTTCTTAATTGTTGGCCTAAATTATTTAATGTGAGATATTTCCTGATAGGAGTGGTATATATTCACAATCACTCTCCATTCATTATGAACCTAACATTCATACCAAAGAACATTCAAAGAGCATTCAATTGAGCAAAGGTTCCCTATTTATTCATATTTACATACTAGTCATAAGGAATGCACATATACAACTATGCAATACTAAAGGACCAACCCAAGAGACCGGTTTTCCAAGTTACAAGCTAGGTCATTGTTGTACTTGCTTTCCACATATTACACCATTGTATACACACAAGCCAGCACATTAGGGTAGAACTAAATCAATCTGAGGCCTTATTTAGATTAGTGGATATATAGGTATCACCCATTGATAGATGGGTCTTTGGCGTTAGCTTGAAACCATGATCCCACAAACCCATTTTTTCTAAGATCACTATGAAGATGAAAAACTAGGGTTTTGCCATTTTGTGAGGAGAGACAGTTCATGACCCAAATTTGAATGCACCAAAGTAAAGGTGAAGACAAACCCAAAATCATTCAAATGGTCACATCTTTTTCTAGTAGATATTATGTATAGGACACCTTTATTCAATTTAGATAGTAGCATTGACATTAATGTCCAAGGTTGTTGTTAGTGTCCATGAATCTAGAGTCACACAATCAAAATTTTGGTAACTATTCCCAATCTTATTCTAGTCTACTTCCTACCCATTCCAAATCCAAAACTATTTTAGCATTAGAACCAACTAAGTAAATTATTTTTTTGTCATTTCTATATCTATCATATTTATAATTTTTATTTTTAACCTATCTTAGTTTAATAAATTCAATGTATATTGTATCTAAGTTTAGCATTTAATTGGCCTATTGTAGATCTAATTATCACCCTTGTAAATTGTCATTTATATATTCTTAACTTTGTCTACCCAACTAGGATCCACATCCAAATTTAGGGTGAAACACCTATTGGTTGCTTGAGGTTAACATTGGTGGGAGATGCCCTTACCTACCTGCATTTAGCCTTTGGTGATGAGCCCATGTGCCTTCCTAGTTGCATAAGACTAAAGTATAGGGAGTCACAAAAGCAAAAAAAAAAAAGAAAAATTAATATAAAAAATATTTAAAAATAAGTAAAATCCCTAAAATTCTTGCCTATGTATCTATGCTACAATGATAACTTCATCCATTTTATCTATTTTATCAAGATTAGCCATCTCTTAAGTGTTTTATAAGCCTAACAATAAGTAAAATTATTACCATTGATCATAAATATTAGGTCAATCTCCTCTTCCTTGTGAAACTGTTGATGAGTATTTTTCCTTTTTCATCATCCCACATACACCATCTTCCTTTTATTCCATGTTATAGATTGGACATCATTTGTCACATGAATAAATTAGCTCAATAATTACCTACAAAACAATTGTTAGTGCATTCATGTTTTATAACCATTTATCATATTATAGTTGCATGCATTTTATTATCACATTAAAAAATATAAGCATATTGATAAGCATTTTAATGAAACAGAGATCCATGGTACTTCATCACATTCCTAGCCATATACGGTGCATTAATAAAAAAAACATTCATTACAAGAAATAAAACAAGATGTTAGATAATGTTAAAACAAAAACATGATTCAATCTCTATATATTTATCAAGTGTCTTATATACATTGAGTTTTAATTACAAACACCTCCATTGATGGTGAATGTGTCTCAAAAATAAAAAGTCCAAAAACAAAAGTAGAGTAACATTAGACTAGACCATGATCAACCCTATCAATAGGCTCCTTCAAAGGTAAAGTGCTTAGGGATATTGCTCCTCCTCTATTGAGATGACCCAAATGTAGAGTTTTGGGGATTTTGGCTCTTGCTTCTATGATGATTTTTACTCGTGCATGTATGGGAGGCCTCCCCTCCCACTTTCTATATTCTAGAAGAGGCTTGTCCACCTCTTACTACAAAATAGTCATTAAGAATATTCACTCGAGACTCTAACCTTGCCACCTTAGCCTATAGGCCAACATTCTCTACCCTTTATCTAATGAGATCCCAAGCTCCATGATATGTAGGAGAGAATATGTTACTATACTTTCCCACTCCTATAGGAAGGCCTAGATTAGTAAGGAGCTAGTCCCTATTGAGTTGAATACCCACATAAAAAAAGTTTACCAAGGAGTCCCTAATCAACTACCTCCACTCTATAGTAGAATTTGAAAAACACACATGCACGTAAATATATTAGATATTTATTAAAATAGATAATAAAAACTCATTCAATTATAAAACATGCTAAAATGTGGTATAGAGCTCAAAATAAAATAAATTAATGACTCACCTAGATCTCCTTTTTTCTAGTCAGGGTTTGAATTTTCATCATAGCTCATCTCAGCCTCCTTCTCAACTATAAGATCATATATAATAAGGGTTGTCCTCCCTCTATTCCTCCCTCTAACCTCCATCTCCTACAACTCTCATTATTTTATGATGTTTTTGTGGCTTTTATTATAGTGGATGTTATTTTTTTTATTGTGGCATTGGTTTTTATGGCTATTGTTGTTGACCACCACTAGGGGTTCTTTATGCCACTTGGCCTACTAATACTACAACCTACACCATACCCCTCATCTATATGAAAGCTACTAATTATCTTGTGTTTATCTTCATCATTGACCATCATCCACTATAGTGAAAGGAGTCCCTAGTGTTAGTGGATTCTACCCTAGTCCCCTGAGCCATGCATCCCTAAACTCTCATACCCCTATATAGAATACTTGAGGAACATATATGTTAGTTACATATTGTACCCTAAACCACTATGTCACCCTATAAATAGGGTGTGATTTGACCTAACCATGTTGGTCACATACTTTTCATGCACTCTCATAGGTTACTAGTGTAATAGCCTTATTAGCCCACTTGCCAAACATCCCCTAGGATGACATCAAGTTTAGATATCCTATCATTAGTGTGCCCACTACTCAAGGTACATCCCTAAGGGGTATCTTGCCCATCCACTTAAAGGCCCTAATGGATTTTATTTCCCTAATAGCTACACCCCTATGGTAGGGTGTTGTTTTATTATTTTTGAAATATTGGAGTTATGTTCCTAAATAATAAAAGTGTTGAGCAATGTGAATCAGTAAATATATATGTAAGAATTAACCTATTGATTTGTGTAAATAGATTTTATTTTTACCTTTTCTAAATATAGTAAGAAGTGAGAGAGATTAGAACTTAGCTTATTCTATCTGATCTAGAATGAGACAAGGTCTAATACTAGAGGAGTAGGACTGAGAAATAGTCAAAAATAGGTCTCTAGACTTCATTTCTTGATTAGATAAGAGTGCTAAAAATATAACACCCTATTGTATAGTGTTATAGTCCTATTCTAGCATTGTTATCCTGAGATTAAAAGCTTTCTAGGTTCTGTTTGAAATGCTTATGTTACCTGTCATTGAAATTTTAGGGTTTGGGACCTCACAAAGCTCATTGTGTGCTTGTTTTAATCTTCAAAACTCTTGGGATCTCCTAGTGCTTGAACTTGAATACAAACTTGGGAAAGAGAGAGAAGGGGTTAGTGAATATGTTGGATGAACTTCACACCTTGTGTGTGGGCACATTAACTACATACCAATACTCTGAAAAGGGATCAAGGTAATATAGTTCTCTCATTAAAGTGCTTGGTGTAATTTGTGTATAGTCAATGCAACTAGAATGAAAAATTAGATGTGCTTTAGCTAGCTAGGGACTAGTGCAGTGAATTAAAAGGCTATATTCAAAGAATATGGATGAGTGCTTGAGTGTACTTACTTGTATTCTTATATCTCTCTTAAAAATGAGTGTTAACCTTTCTAAATGGACTTTGAATGTCTTTTTATAGGGAAACTAATGATCATGGGTTAAATGAATTCATGTGAGGTTGACAGGTAAAAAGATAAGGAACCAAAATAATATGACCATTGGAGGCAAAAGTGAACTTGGACAACAGTGCTGAAAATAGGACACCCTATGTTCTAATGCTCATGTCCTATTTGGGTATTGTTGTCTAGAGGGAAAAATACTTAGGGGATGGATCTAGGCTCAGAAGGGTTATCTAGGTTTGAAAAATCTAAGTTCAAAAAGCTTTGGATGACTGGGAATTAGTGAAAGAAGTAGCCTAGAAGGGTTACGTGAGCCAACAAGAGGACATATGGATTAGGTGTCTTAGCCATACTAAATTTATACAATTTCACATTTTACATGACTAAATTCCCCACCCCCCTCCTTTATTCTAGTGATGTATCAATGTTAAAAACTAGGATAAAGGAAAATAAGAAGCATACCTAAACTTACTTGTAAGGGTGAATCTCATGAAGCTATGTGATGTTGGATGTGCCTAGAGAGAGCACACTATGAACTGTGAATCTACAATAAAAACATAAAGTAGATTAGTTCTTACAAGATACACTATATCTAAAATAAGAACATACAAGATATGAGTAAGAGGAAAAAAAGGAATGAATACACCTCATCGAGTATGTGAACCAATCAAAACTTGTTGTGATGTTGGAATGTGATGGATGATGTTGAGTATGTGTTGAATCAAGATTAATATTGTGAATGGAACTGAGTGCTTAATAGTGGCTCAAGAATGAAAATTCTATCCATTTAGCTTTGTCATCACTAAATATTTGAAGTTAATGAATTATGCATGTGCTAAGTGATGTATGGACTGTGTGTTCAATCCCTCTAAATATGTGGCTCAAGAATACAAAGGATAGTTACACCTTTGGATCCATCATTTCCCTGTGAAGTGAAGCTATGAAGTAATACTAGTATAGAATAGATTTCATATGAGATGGCCCATGGAGCCCATGGATGTGTTGTAAATTTGACAATGTGGAATGGATAGCCTGAATGTGTGCTAGAAACTAGGCCACACTTAACCATTTCAAATGATAGAGGTTAGGCTTGTATGAAAGCCTCTCTAAAACTAATAAAAAATGCTTATGTAAAATGCAAATTAGGAACTTGCATACTTAGAAAGATAAACTTGTATAAAAGTTTAACTTAAATGTGATGTCAACCACCCTACAACTGGAGTAAGGCATGTAACTGCCAAGAATGCGTGGAATAAAATTGAACTCAAAAATAAAAGAATATCAATGTGTTGTCCACATTTCCCCTAATCACTGATGTCTAGAACATGGATTTTGATTTGGAAGTTATGTCAAATTCCTAATCTAAACTAAAAGTGAGAACCATCATGCCATGCATGATGACCCACTGTATCTAAATAGAATTATATTAAAACTATTGAATCTAACTGATCTGGAAGTGCAAAAATTGTCCCTAAACTAAAATTTTTGCTTGTTTCTAGAAATCTTGAGTGTTTTCCTACCTAGATAAGAGTGCCAAAATGTGGACACCCCTATGTTTGGTGTTCTTGTCCATTTATAGCATTTTTTTCTAGTGTGAAAATTAACTACTAATATGAAACTATCACTATTTTTCTACTCTTGTTTGACTCGTTTGACCTCTAGATTATGTACTGAGTGTTCTAAATGTTGCTATTTTGACTGTTAGGAGGTTTGATCTTTGTGGTAAACCCCTATTTTATGCCCCCTCTTCTAAGGCTAATAATTATGAACTTTCAATGACTACCCTTAGAAGAAAAGAGACCTACAAGTGTGTTAAATTATATAGATATAAGATATAACATTGAATATTTGACAAGATATTTCAAGATATAGCAATATTTGAATTAATAGATTATTAGATCAATAGGGTTATGCATAGATAGATATAATAATGTGAAATCATGTGCATATATTGAACTAGATTGGTAATGTTATATATTAGTTGTTAGTTATTAGTTGTTAGTTGTTAGTTGTTAGTTGTTAGTTTGTTATTAAGCATAGAGATATGGAGCATGATGTCCATCATGGCATCCAAAAAGAAAGATAAATTCATGATTAGAGTCATGGCATTGCACATAGTGATGAACAAAAAATAAAACAATCATAAAAAGTAAGAAGTAATAAACATACAAGGGTGGCTAAGGGACTATGCAAACAAAGGACATGGACACATGCCACTCAAACTGGAAGATAAGCATGGAAGGCATGTTCAAATGCCAAATACAAATACAAGTGAACAATAAAAGTTCATTCAAGGGCCAAAGGCACATAGAAAAGTATAAGTAAAGGAAATTATCAAATTTCCTAAGGCACATACATGAATAGAGGCAAAGGACATTAGCAGATGTCCTAAGGCACAAAGAGAAGACAAGAAAGAACTGGAAAGTGCAATCACACAAGCTATGTTAAGCAAGGAATGAAAGCAAAAGTAATAACTATAACATACAAACACATATAACTAATCATAAAAAAATGTGAAGGTATGCAAAACATGTGTAGTACAAGACTAAGTATATGTTAAGAAATACACAAGTGCAAGGTACTAGTGAAATTATAATGAAACTACTTCAAGAAATAAGTGTAACAGTAGAATTATATCCAAATATGACTAAAATATATCCAAATATATGATAATAGATAATAGATAAGCCACTTTGAGGGGGAAACCTCCACAAGCTTCAATAAGAGTAGAATTCACAATATGATGATAAATGATTACCCACTACCTCCTATATATAGTCTAACTAGGCCATGGTTACTCCATAGGCCGACCTACTAATCTAAAGAAAGCATAGATAAATGTAATATAATGTCAAAGAGGGACAAGTAAGCCACAAGTCAGTTAATACTATCCTCATTAATGTGATAGGTTAGGGGCGTAGCATGCCCTTCCCCTTCAAACCAACGTTGTCCTCAATGTTGAACAACTATGGATGTTGTTGTAGAAATTCTTCACCTTCCCAAGTTGCATCTTCACTGCTTTGGTTTTTCCACTTGATCAAATATTCCTTAGTCTCTCTGGTTCTCAACCTATTAGTACGTGTTTGGAGGATCTTCTCTAGTTCCAAAATGACTCATCCTTCTTCATCTAGTTCTGGGAGCTCTATCTGGGAGGAAACTTTCTGTCTAATGACCTTCTTCAAACAAGAAACATGAAATACTGGGTGTATGTGAGATGAATGAGGTAACTCGAGCTTCTAATCCACACTTCCAATTTTTTGTAGAACCTGATAAGGGCCATAATACTTTGGAGCAAGTTTATTGTCCTTTTTTTGTTACTTCAAGGACATCTGCTTGTAAGGCTGCAAACGAACAAATACCCAGTCACCCACCTCAAAATTTCACTCACTCTAGTGTTGATCTGCTTGTTGCTTCATCCTATTTTGTGCCAAGGCCAAATTCTCTCTCAAACTAGCCAAAACCTCTTGTTGATGTTGAATGTGCTCTTCCGCATCTCGAACCTTGGTGTACGCCTTTAATGAAGAAGTGATGGAAGGTGGATGGTAACCATATAGTGCTAGAAATGGTGACATATTAGAAGAGGTATGGAAAGATGTGTTATACCACCATTCTACAAGTGGTAGCCATTTAACCCAATGTTCTTGTTTATCTGATGCAAAACAATGGAGATACCCCTCTAAACTTTTGTTAACCACTTTAGTTTGTCCATCATATTGGGGGTGGTAAGATGAGCTATGAGCTAGCTGAGTACCCAAACAAGAAAATAGTTTAGTCCAAAAATTACTAGTGAAAATAGGATCATGATCACTTACAATTATTTTTGGGGTTACATGTAATTTGAGAACTGCTTCCATAAAAATAGTTGCGACTGTACTTGCTGAAAATGGGTGTGAGAGAGCACAAAAATGGGCATATTTTGTAAGCCTATCCACAATGACCAAAATAACATTCTTACCATCAGAACAAGGCAACCCAGTGATGAAATCCATGGAAACCTTCTCCCACATTTGACTAGGAATTGCTAATGGTTGTAACAAACCTGGGGTCTTAACTGTTTCACCTTTATTCTGTTGGCATATCATGCATTCTTCCACAAAATTTTGTACATCTCCCTTGAGTCCTTCCCAAAATAATTCTTTCTTAATTCTATAATAAGTTTTCAAGAACCCTGAGTGTCCCCCAAGTGGAGATGCATGCAACTCTACAAGAATCTTATGCTTAAGCTCTAAATTTTTGCACAAGTATAATATACCCTTATACCATAGGACATTACCTTTCCATTCAAATTTGTCAGAGGATAAATTACCTCGCTAGAGAATCTGAATCAGAACCTGTGTATCCTTATCTTTCTCCCATTCTAACCTAGCTTCATCCACCCAATCTGCTTGCAATATGGACATTGCACAAAGTAATGCTTCTGTGGATGCATCCCGTCTAGATAGTGCATCTGCTACTACATTATCTTTACCCTTTTTGTAGATGATTTAAAAATCATAACCCAACATTTTGGTTACCCATTTTTGTTGTTCCTCAGATGATAATCTTTGCTCCAAAAAGTATTTGAGACTATCATGATCCGTTTTCACCTTAAAGTGTCTACCCATCAGATAAGGCCTCCATTGTTTAACTGCATGAAGAATAGCCATCATTTCTTTCTCATAGATAGGTTTTTGTAGATTCTTACCTTTGAATTGATGACTTTAAAATGAAATGGGTCTTCCTTCCTGCATTAGTACTGCCCCCAATCCAAACCTAGAAGCATCACATTCAATAGTGAATGTTTGTGAGAAGTCTGGAGTAGCCAAAACTGGAGTGGTGCACATAGCTACTTTTAGTTTCTCAAATGCTTTGGTGGCATCATCATTCTAATGGAAAGCATCCTTCTTTAGCAATGTAGTGAGTGGAGCTGCTATGCTACCATAACCTTTCACAAATCTTCTATAGTAACTTGTTGGTCTAAAAAACCCTCGAAGATTTTTGAGAGTTTTTGGCATGGGCCATTCCATTATTGCTTTGATCTTCTGAGGATCACCTTTGACCCCTTCATGGGAAACAATGTGACCAAGTTAATCTACCTCCTATACTCCAAAAGCACATTTAGATGTCTTCACATAAAGTTGGTGCTTCTCCAAAACTATCAACACCTGTTTCACATGTTGCAGATGTGCTTCCCATGTCTGACTATAAATCAATATGTCATCAAAGAAAACTAGCACAAACTCCTTAAAAAAGGCCTAAAAATAGTGTTCATCAAGCTCTGAAAAGTAGATGGTGAATTTGTCAGACCAAAGGGCATTATCAAAAACTCATAATGGCCCTCATGTGTTCTAAAATTAGTTTTATGAACATCTTCATCCTTGATTCTAATTTGATGGTACCCCGAGCGAAGATCCCATTTTGTGAAATAAATAGCACCATGTAACTCATCAAGTAAATCATCAATTACTGGAATAGGAAACTTATCTTTGATGGTGTACTTGTTGAGTTCCCTATAATTTGGGCACATCCTCCATGTGTCATCCTTCTTCCACACCATGACCACTGGTGATGAATATGCACTTTAGCTATGCTTGATGATCCCTACCTCCAGCGTCTCATGGACCATCTTTTCAATTTCACTCTTTTGTGCATATGGATATATATATGGTCTAATATTTGGTGGTTGACTACCTAGAATTAGTTGAACGGCATGATCATGTTCTCTTTTTGGTGGTAGTCCTTTTGGCATGGGCCCAAAAATAGATGAGTGGTCTTCAAGAATTATTTGTAGATCAGGATGTGTAGATACCTTTGTGGGTTGAACTTCTATGGAGCATAATCATGCAATAATTCCCTCTACCCCCTTTTTTAGCATCTTGGTCATCTGATGTGAACTAACCAATTGTGGAGATTTTGCATGTAATCCATGTAGTTCAATTTTCTTACCTTCAGAATGAAAGCGAATGAATAGTTCTTGGAAGTTCATCTCAATGGTCCCTAAGGTTATGAGCCATTGGACTCCCAAAACAATGTATGTGTTACCCATGGGAATAGAAAACATAGGAGAGTTGAGATTATACCCACCCATAGTAAGCTTAATACTATGGCATTTGCCTGAATAATTAATTGTGCCACCATCTGCAATCATGACCTAAAATTCTGGTGCTGGGTAGATGAAACAGTTCAATCGAGTGGCCAACTTATGGTTTATAAAGTTATGTGTGCTCCCTAAATCAATCAACACTGTCACCTTATGTTTCTTGAGGAAACCCACCACCTTAAGAGTTTGTGGAGTGCTAATACATGCAAGTGCATGACAAGAGATTATAGGTTGGGAATCTTCAGGTACATCCTCTATATCTTCCTCATCATCATTGGAGGCATCATCTGCTTTTTCATCTTCATTTGGTCCCTCAATCTAGAATAGGTTCTTCTCAACACATCTATGTCCTTTACTCCACTTGCTATCACAACCAAAACATAATCCTTTTGCATGTTTTTCTTCAATTTGTTGAGGGGTCAATCTAGTAGGTGGAGGAAATGTTGGTGACAATATGCTACGATCTTTGAAATGAGTGAATGGCTACTTCTTGTTGGCTATAAATTTTTCCTCAGCTCTACATGCTAGGATAATAGATTTAGAAATATTAAGTGGATTAAACATGCGTACCTCATGTTGAATGTGGTCCTTGAGTCCACCCAAAAATAGGTCATTCAAGTTTGTGTCAGAAATTGTCTCCACACGTAAGATTAGGTTCTAAAAATGATGAATATAATCCTTGATGGAGCTAGTTTGTTGTAATTTTTCCAGTTGGATGAAGTAATTATCTATCACACTATTTCCATAGTGTAATTATAGCTCCTCTGTAAAAATTGACCAGGTGACATTGAGAGTCATCTTTTTCTTTTGAGCACACAACCATCGATACCAAATGAATTGATCAAGTTCAAGATACAAGGATGCCATGGTAACCTTCTGTCCACTTGGAATCTGATTTAGGTCAAAAAAACACTCCATTTGGTTGAGCCAATTGAGTGGATATTTTCCATCAAATTTGTGCATATCCACCTTTGGTAATAGGTTCCTCTATGGCCATGGAGTTGGATTTGAGGTAGACTGGTTAGGAGAACCACCCTGGTGGGTTTGTGAAATAGAGTTAGCCTGATGATTTGACTAATTAATTTTCAAATCTATCATGATATCTCCCAAACTATCTTGTATGGATTGCATATTAGATTGTATGTTTTGCACCTCACTCTGAATGCCTTGCACACTATAGTCAAGCTGGCTCACTTTGTGATCTATGTCAAAAAACCCTGGTACAAAGGGTCTATTACATCCCCCTTCTGACTCCATCTCATCCTTTTTAGGATTTTTACCTAGAGTTTCAGCACCCTTTCCTCGGCCCCTGGTTTGTGGACCTGCCATAAAAGGGTTTTACAATGTCAACCCTTATTGACACTTTTGACCCAACTTTGACCAAGCAATTTTGGAATTAATTCGGCCTCAAATCAAAATATACAAAGAAAAAAGCGTAGCCAAATTTGTCTAATCTTTCCAAAAATGTAAACAACTCAGAAAAATTCTTTTAATTGCGCACTATAGAGCAATTTTATGAAAACCCATAAAATAGTGATAACTTTTGAAAAACAGATCCAAATGAGCTTAAATTTTAATGGAAGCTTAATTTGATTATTTATCACCTCTAGTAAAAAAAAATTCAGAGAAATTCATAACCATTTTTTATGTATCACAAAATTTCAAAATTTAGTGTTTCGCCCACAAGATTGCCCAAATCACAGCTCTGATACTACTTGTAATGAAATTACTTCAAGAATTAAGTGTAACAGTAGAATTATATCCAAATATGACTGAAATATATCCAAATATATGATAATAGATAATAGATTAGCCACTTCGAGGGGGCAACCTCCACAAGCTTCAATAAGAGCATAATTCACAATATGATGATAAATGATTACCCACTACCTCCTATATATAGTCTAACTAGGCCATGGTTACTCCATAGGCCGACCTAATAATCTAAAGAAAGCATAGATAAATGTAATATAATGTCAAAGAGGGATAATTAAGCCACAAGTCGGCTACTACTATCCTCATACATGTGATAGGTTAGGGGCTTAGCAGAAATGTCGATATAGTAATCTATGTAATCTATATAGTAATGTACATCAGCATGATAACTCAGAGTGTGTAGTGTAGGAATGACATAACCTGGATGGTGTAGTCATGTAGAATATTCCCCTAATGGGTGTGTATATTGATGTATGTCTCAAATGTAGAAGTAGGAATTCCCCTTTAATGGATAGAATGAAGCAATCAAATAGTTGAATGTCATTGCACACACTCAAAAAAGATCAAGTGAAGCATGGTAATGTAATTCCTAGCATGATAGTATTAATGTAAACATGGATGATGCATACATTAAAAAATGTTTTTGGTGTTTTTGCAATTTTTTGAATGTTTTTGTATTGTTGATAATATTTGAACTATGTACAATCAAGCAGGATATAATATGTACAATGAATACAAAAAAAAATTATGTACAAGTATATACATATAATATGAATAGGTTGGTGGTAATCCAAAGATGGAACCTATTGGGGATGAATGGAGGAAAGGATCTTGACCATGCATCAAGATCATCATCATAAGTATCATCATATGTTAAAATGTTTTGTTTATGATGTCATCATGTCTATGGTGAACTGAAGATATCCTACTCTTGGATAGAGTTCACCAAATGTTTTATTATTTTCATAATATTAAAGCTATACTCTTAAATAATAAAGAGGTTGAGCAATGTAAATCAGTAAATAAATATGCAAGAATTAACCTAATAATTTGTGTAAATAGATTGAATTTTTACCTTTTCTAAATATAGTAGGAAGTGAAAGAAATTAGAACTTAGCTTATTCTACTAATCTAGACTGAGATAAGGTCTGATACTGAAGGATCAAAACTAATAAATAATTGTCAATAGGTTTATTGAGTTTTTTTATTGATTGGATAGGAGCATCAAAAATAGGACACTTTATTGTTCAGTGTTACAGTCCTATTCTGGAGTTGTTGTCTTAAGGCTAAAAGATTTTTGGATTTTTTTCAAAATGCCTATGTTACCCTATCACTAAAATTTTAGGGTTTAGGACCTCACATAGCTCACTGTGTGCCTATTTTAATCTTCAAAACTCTTAAGACCTCCCAGTGCTTAAACTTGAATGCAAACTTGGGAAAGAGAGAGAAGGGGTTAGTGTGTAAAGGATATGTTAGATGCACTTCACACCCTGTGTGTGGGCACATTACCTACATACCAATAATCTAAAGAGGGATCAAGCTAATGTAGTTCTCCCATTGAAGTGCTTGGTGATATTTGTGAATGATCAATGAGACTATAATGTGAAATTGGATGTGCTTCAACTGGCTAGGGACTAGTGCAATGACTTAAGTAGGCTTTGAATAATATTGAAAGGTTGTATGGAAAGAATAGGGAGGAGTCCTTGAGTGTACTTTGTATTCTTGTGTCTCTCTTGAAAATGAGTTTTAACCCTTCTAAATGAAATTTGAATGGACTTTTATAGGGAAACTAATAGTCATGGGTTAAATGAATTCCAATGAGGCCGATAGGGAAAAAGATAAAGAACTAAAATAATCTGACAGTTGGAGGCAAAAGTGAACTTGAACAATAGCACTGAAAATAGGACACCCTGGGTTCTAGTGCTCCTATCTTATTTGGGTGTTATTTTCTAGAGGGAAAAAGACCTATGGGGATGGATATGGGCTTAAAAGGGTTGTTTGAGTCTAAAAAAGCTAAGTCTAGAAAGCTTTGGATGACTAAGAATCAATGAAAGAAGTATCCTAGAAGGGTTGTGTGAGCTAATAGGATGACCTATGGATTAGGTGTCTTAGCCATATTGAAGTTTTACAATTTCACATTTTACATGACTATAGGTGTCATGTGCTCATACACCCAATACATGATGATTTTTGTGTGGCTTATGGATAAACCACCTAATTGGTATATCCTATATAGATCTAGGTAGCTCCTAAGAAACACATATCATGCGTAGGAAAACCTCTTGTTTTGCTCCTATATGTTCCTCACTATAGGAGCCAAAATATATAAGAGATGGTTCATCCCCTTATCTCCCACTAATACTAAAGTAAGGATACAAATGATATAATTACAGAGGTTCAAGATCATAGGCTAGAATATAACCACCAATATCACTCCTTGCTTAGCACCCACATCAGGTGCATTCTATTCTCCAAAATACTCTACCCATCTATGGGCCTCAATTTTGTCAATTTCATTACCCTGCCTATATCCAGTAACCCAATAATCTTATAGACATTTTTCAATGTGATTTTTAACTCCCTAAGGGCATGAAGGAATAAGAAAGTGTTCCACTCTATGTCACAATAGGTGAACAAGTCACACAACCTATTCTCTAGGGTAACTATCCCCCCCATATACTATTAAGTATACATCTTTTATCCAAAATGACAAACTCATTTATTATCAATAATATTATCACCCTTGAAAGCCACTCTTATTCCCCAAACATGTTATACCATATGTAAACTCCTTATAAATATGAAGGAAACAACCTAAATCAATCACTTTGCCTTCAAAAATATATAAAACTCCTTTTAAAATAATTGTGGTAAAATTGGTGCCATTTTTAATAGGGGGTTACATAATGACCATGATAAATCATAGAACCATCAGTATTTCTAGATCGATGGTTATGAAATCATCATGTTAGTTTTAAAATTATTACACACGGTTAATAGTTGTGCAACCACTAATGCAAAAAATCAAAATTTTACCCCATGACCAATGATTTTTTCCATCATGCCCTTCTACCCAAAAATCCCCAAAATTCATCAAAATTACATAAAGATTAATAAAAATTAGAATTTTTTCTATCCTACCCACTATATAAAACCCTCCCATGCAATTTTTCTCAAAAATTACTAGTCTTAAGGTTTCAAAAAAAATTAAACCTAAAGCTACAACATAAAAAATGAGATAACTTACCCATGTTTGCACATAACCTATTGTTATTATTACCCTTGCCATCTTATCATCACACTATTTGATTGAATTTCACTCTCAAGAGATTCCATCATAGGTATTTTTGATGTTTATAATTGCACTTTTTTTCAGACACCAACAATGGGAAGTTTCAAGATGTGGGGCATGCGACTTGAAACAACCTCCAGATTTTTAAGAAGCTAGTCTCTTTTTTATATCAAGTGTTTGGGGAAAAGGGATAGAAAATTTAAACAGAAATGCAAATGCAAAGAAATAAAATCTAACTATGGTGATGTGCCTGAATGTAATTTTGATCCTTAATCGTAAGCACAGTGAAACTATATGTAAGATTCAATTACATTAAAGAGTAGATGAGGCATGATCAATGTAAAAGATAGAAACAATAGAAACAGAGGCTCACAACTTAGACTACTTTCATAATGATACAGGAAACATCAACAAAGGCACAGAACTCTGTCTTCTCATTAATTCTTTGGCCATATAAAAGGCACAAAAACATGCATAGTTACATAAACTTTACAACTTAAGAAAATAGAACAAAGGAAAATGATATTCCTAATCACAACTCTAGAAAGTCTAAAACTCTTTACAATAATTTCTCAAAAAATTCTCTCACCCCTTTTTTCTCCTCCCTTGTGGTGATCCCTACACTCCTCTTTATAGCCTCAGATCTCTCATTCCATCACCTCCTTTCTCGTGCAACTGTCTATTCTACCTTTATCTCACAAGGAAAAATACTTTCAATGTTTACAGGCCCCAAAAATCTACCCAGTGAACTGCTCCATCTATTAGAAATAACTCCCGCTGAGTTTCCCTCTTCGTCTCTTCCTTCCCTTGATCCTCAAATTCCCTCTAGATTGTCTATGCATTCCCAAACTTACATCCCAAATTAAACTCTAACTGAGCTGGAGGTGTCTATTAGAAGATAGTTTTCAGATTCTGGCATTATGTCTTCCTATAATTCACTTGTTAAAACGGATACACAAGACCCTCTGTTCTGTTGAAACGAAAGAGGACACTTAGTCAATTTCCTAAAAATCTACTTATTTCTTAGGAGACACCAAAGAATGACACTTGGCACCTTCTACAACTTTTATCGAAGACATGCGGCACTTTTTGCTTTCCCTATATTCTTACTATATCCTTCTCAGGAACATTTCACCTTTGACACCTATCACAATCTGCTTCTTTGATACTTAATGACTTAACAAAAATAGGACTCACCACATTTCTTACTTGAGCAACCTTTAAAAGGGGCATGGATACAAGTGGCAATCTCTACTTCTCTTTAACAAAAGACACGTGGCAATCTCTGCTACTCTTTTGCTATACTGTGGAAGTGTTTGGGATGCATGCAAGGCTCCTACAGATGGTGACACTTGATAGCTTTCGTAGACTTTAGAAATAAAACCTAGGAACCACCACAGTCTTTATTTGGCAATGAAACTCAAAAAAGATCTTTTCGATGTCGACATGTGGCAGTTTTCACTGCTTCTGGGAAGATACGTGGCATCTTCTACTGCTTCTGAGAATGGCATAGAAAGGGGCTCAATTGATGACATTGGCAGCCTCCACTTGAACAGTTTGGTTTCACCTTACTTGCCCTTCAAAAGGGCACTTGTCCTTTGGTCTTTGGGATGCTCCTTTGAACTACCCATTGAATTGAAAATGGTTCAATGGTTTAATGGTTCAACACTACATGCCGTTTACACATAACTCGAGGTATTGAACCAAGGCATTAAACTACCTTATTGAACTAAGGCATTGAACTACCTTATTGAACCAAGGCATTGAACCACCTTATTTTAGATGCCAACACGTGGTGACTTCTGCTTTCTTTTACAAAAGCAATCCAGAGCCTTCTACAATTGCCACTTGGTGTTTTCTGCCTGATCTTGATACTTAGCTTGTTGAAGACTTTCACTAAAAAATAAATGAAATATGGGTGCTGATATGAAATGTGGATGCTAACACGTGGTGCTTTCTACTGAGTTGTTATTAAACATGTGGCATGTCCTGACCAACTTGTAGGAAAAATGAAAGGTGCCTCGGATGATGCCACTTGGCAGCTTCCACTTGATTTTGACACTTAGCTAAAAATGAAACAAATGAATCAAAAGGGAAATAGAACCCGTGTTCTACTTCTGAACTTTGCCATCAAAGACCAAGGTATGTGGGAACAAAATTTGTAGTGCATGACTAAAAATCAAAATGCAATGTAGAGTAAAAATTTTACTCTATAGTTATTAGTGACCCTAAAGGCTTTTGAGCCTACTCAAAAAAAGAAACCACACTCCCATTAGATCAAAATTGCAAAATTTTATAGCTTCAACAATGTTGTCTGGTAGGTGGACCACTCATGGTCAGATAACCCTTGCTTGTTCTATAATTCATTGAAGGCTAAATCAAGGTTAATAATATCCTTTTGCAAAAAAATTTGCAAAATCTGAACCGTAGCCTTCAATTTGAATTCAAGCTGGGAAATAGGAACCAAAATAGCTTCTACTTCCGAGACTGAGGAATCATCCCATAAGTTCTGAAAAACTATTTGGTCGTTCTATTTAGCTAGCAGCAATGGTTTAATTTAATCAACCATTAGTACCATGTTATCATCAGGAAATAGAGAAGGAAGACCTAATCACACTAGATCTTCAATATGTTGTTTTATTTCATTGATGCCTTCTTTCATGATTTTGAGGAGCTCTCTACAACTATTGGCTGTAAAATTGCAACTGAGAACCTCATTGACTCTCTTTGCGGTGACCATTCTGTCAGTGATTCTTGTAGCTACCAATGTCACATCTGTTATGTCATAGAGCTTCTACAACAACATTTCAGAGTCCATTACTCTATCTAAAACTATAGTTAGAGTGTTCTTCACTAAATCCCCCACCTTTTCACACAATTTCTATGCATTTAACAGGAAGGTGAGAGAAGGCCTGAGATGAATAATCTCTGAGGAGCTTCTTTTCCACATGGATTCATAGAGCTCCTTTACTAGTTTTATCACTTTGACATTGCTTGGCCTATTAGCCAGCTCCAGTGTCAATTGTGTCACTCTCTATTGCTCTACTTAGAACTGGGCTTGAATGGCTGTAGTATTATTCTGTTTGGTTAGCAGCTTGTGTTGCCATTCTACTTTTTCCCACCTCAGGGTCACCACCATAGCCTTTATCTACATGAGCTCTACCTTTAAAGAATCATTTTGGGCCTGGACTGCCCAGTGAATCTAAAGAGAAACAGTCTCCTACAACTGTTTATTTAGATTTGCTATTTCATTATCCTTTCTATCAATTTCTATGGTCAAACTATTACAGTTTGCCTTCTCTTTGGCCAAATTAGCCTCTATCTTTTGTAGCCTCCTTGATGTCTTAAAATAGTCTTCAGTGACTGCAGAAGTGGATTCAGTCAATAGCTCAATTTTGTCCTAGGGCCTGAAAAGGGACATGTCAATGGCCACTGCATTCATTGTGTAATCCTCAGGCCGCATTTGCTTAGCTGGCTAGATGACATTTGGTGACAAATGGGTCACCGTCAATTATTGCTAAATTGGGTCAAATTGTGACTGTAGATGTGTTGTAGCTAGTGCTTTATTTTCCTTTGTCCTCTTTTTCTCTCTTTGGGCTTCCCTTGCCTTTTATGTAGCATCTGCTTGGGTCTGGAAGGAAGAAGGAGAGGTAATGTGCCCACCCACAAAAGGATGTCCCTGTGGCAAACTATATTGAATAGCCAATTATTGGCTATGGGAAATCGAAGGGGAAAATTTTTTGGGAATAGAGGGGGAGAAATGGGGTAATGTTAAACCCTGAGGTGGCATAGATGGGGCAAAGTGAGAAATGGGAACAGAAGAAGTGGCAGGGAATGTCATTTGGCTAGATGAAATCATCATGCCAATGGGAGAAGAAATAGACTAAGAAGGAGAAGGAGGAATGATACTTACTTGAGGAGTAATTATAGCACTCTATAATTGGCATTGTTGGGTGTCTATCTCCTCTTCTATAGCCAACTGAAACTACACCCTCTTTCATTTCTTGGGTGTCTCCTCTTTTGGTTGTGTTCTCTCTCCTTCCACATCCACTACTACCATTAGGGATGCTTGTGGAGAATTGGGAACTTCAAAGACTTCTTATGATGGGAAAGCTTTTGGTGGCAAAGGAACCACACTCTTTTGTTTCTCCAAGACGCTGAGAGGTTGGGGCCAAACTGACATAGTTGTTGTAGCAATAGTTTATTCTGAGGTTTGTGGCTCTTGGCTTGGCCTAGCTTCCTACTCTATACCCCGTGTTGGCAAATTAGTTGTCTCCAGGCTAGATGTATGGGAGAGATGGCAGTCATCCCATAGTTCTTCCCATCTCTCATCTGTGTCTATGTTCCTGAAAGAATGGGTGGTTTTAGAAATTTCCTGCCTATACTTCTAATAGGCTTTTATCTTCTTCGCATCCCAATCTTTATTCTTTAATGCTCTTCTCAAGCCAGAAGTCATTCTGACTTTGGGATCATAATCCCTCTGCTTAATGTAGAAAGTTTCCCATAGTCTATTTTGTAGAAGGGGCAAATTTGTTAATTTAACATAAAAATTAGGAGCATATTTTATAGGGTTTCTCCTAGTCTCCCAAAAAGGGCAATCCTCATGTGCAATCTTGGTTGCAACCCTATTAGTCTTTATATAAGAAGCTATGTAACCATTCGGGTCGCATACCCATTTGTCTTCAACTAACAGGAACCCCAAAAAGGCTAGCTTTTGAAGTAGCAAAATTTCAGCATCCCTGGTTTCTAAAACCATGTTGCATGTCATCCACAGGAGATCATACATTTTCCTCTTCCATTTCCCAGAACCATAATCATTGTCTACTATTGACACTTGCCTAGTGACCTCTAAAAATGCTAACTTGAGAGTTAGAATCTTTGGTAGCAACATTGGTTCCCCACAAAAACTATGAACTCTTATAATCGTATGGTGGGATTCAAAGTAGAAGTCACACGAAATTGGGCACCTGGCCAGGAGGTTTGAAACACTGGGAAATAATCTATTTATGACTAGTTTGGGGCTGAGGTGGCAAAGAGCAAGGGTAACAAATAGTTCCCAAAAATCATATGGGTCAATGGTCCTTGACAAAATATGTGTCCATGCAGACACAGGAATGGTCCTTTAGGGGTCAAAACTTGGGTCATACA
The DNA here is from genome assembly GCA_037957365.1 of Torreya grandis. Taxonomy (NCBI): domain Eukaryota; kingdom Viridiplantae; phylum Streptophyta; class Pinopsida; order Cupressales; family Taxaceae; genus Torreya; species Torreya grandis. The sequence continues at coordinate 2,069,073 of JARHVA010002534.1, read as the reverse complement.
TGTCTAGATGCATATGTTGGGTGAAGAGGTCGGTGTTTTGGTATAGCATGAGGTGAAACAAATAAGAATAGTACCTGAACATTCCTTTTGATTTGAACTAGACCAGTTTCTCCACCATTGAAAAAGCAATTTGCTCTGAAAAGTCGAGCTGATATTCCTGGGTCTTATCGATGGTGTTCAACCTAAAGAGGATAGCCATTTGCTTTGCATAAACTTCCATATCACCTTTCATGCCAAAGATGAAAGCCATCATGGATAGTGCATCTTGGATGACTTGTGTGAATTGGGCTCTTGCTACAGGGAGTGTGGGCACAGTAGTGTTGTCATCGCCCATTTGTAATTCAATTCTTAAGAACCTTAACTGGGTATTGATGTTAGCCCATGTCCTTTAAATTTTAGCAATAGTGGGAAACATTATTGTACTATCATGGTGTAGGGTTAACATATCTCCGATAGCCTATGGTGTGATTTGCACCATGAAAGGACCCTATTAAATGGTGCATGAGGGTGCATGGAGTAAGTCTGCGCATAATTCAACCAAGTTAGGGCATGGATGCATAGCTGGGACAAAGAGCTATGCCAGTTGTGAGGTCTATATTCTCATGGAAAATGTCTCATATTGCCCTGCTCTAGCCCTCTGAAGACACCTTTGATGTGCCCCTTCTCTAAGGGTTTTGTTTCTGGCTCTTTGCAAGATTAGGTCCATGATTCCATCTGCATAATTCTTTACTTTTGTTGGGTCACTTGCCTGACCAACTTTCAAAATTATGGTCCTTGGATAGGATTTCAATGGTTGTGTGGGAGCTAAAGCATATGACTTACTTTCCAGAAACCTATCAAGGGATTCATACATCCCAGCTCCTTATTGTGAAGATGATGTTCCTTCCATCTCTATGTCTTTTCTGTGATAACTAGTATGAACCCTTTGCAAACAGAAACACTCTTGCTGAAGCAAATTTACTAGGCACTAAAAAATTTCTCAAGTAGCAAGATATTTTCTCACAAATGCAAGAATGCTTGAGATTTTGTAAACTTTAACTCTTGCTAAAAGGTATTTATGGACCTATCAAGTCCCAAAAGGCATTAAATTCAGAAAATCGTTAGCGAATCCTACTCAATCTTCCTAGGACAGTGAGATAGACACGTTATGCAAGTGGTAGCGCAAGGTACCTTGGAGATTTCTAAAGATTTGGGAAACATTCAATGCTTCAAGAATTTGAAGATTTTTTTATTTTTGAAAACTTTCTAAGCCGCAGACTCTGTGTTTAAAAACACTTATTTAAAAGAAAAGCGGGAAAACAACAACGAGAAAAAAAACAATACGAGAATGGGAAACTATCTAACTATAATACATTAGAGACCCAAGTTAACTGAAATGCTTCAAATAAATTCCATTTATAAGAATCTCTTCAGGTTCTCCTTCCATTGATTCCAGCTTGAATGAGTTATTGTGCTTGCATGTGTGAATTTGATATGGGCCAGTCCATAATGCTTCAAATTTAGTATGTTGACTCAGCTTGGCAGCTCTTGCATCCCATTTCAAAACAATTGAGCCTACTTCAAAATGAGGATTTGAAGTCCTTTTATCAAAATAGTCCTTAACCATTACCTCATGCTTAATTAATGAATCATGGGTTGTATCCCTCTTCTCCTGAACCTCCAAAATCTCTGCAAGTCTGACCTACATGGGGCCATTTTCCTCAATTTCAATTTGTTTGATTAGTTAGAGGGCAGGGATCTCCACGCTGAAGGGGATCACAGTAGACTTTCCATATGCCAATTCATATGGAGACATTTTGATCCCCTGTTTAAGCATGATTTTATCATCCCATAGTGCTAAATTAAGCACTTTATGCCACTCTTTGTGATGATCAGCCCCTACCCTTTTTATGAGTCTAATCAGGTTCTTGTTAGTCGATTCTGCCAAACTGTTACCTTGAGGGTAATAGTTAGAGGAAGTTTTCAGATATATTCCATGTTTTAATGCAAATTTAGATACTTTAGACCCCAAGAATGCTTTAGCATTATCTGAGATTATGGTTTAAGGAGCCCCAAAGCGAGTAGTGATACTCCCTAAAAAATCTAGGATCACATTTTCTATTGCTTCCTTAAGTGGGACTGCCTCGATCCATCTGGTGAAGTAATCTGTGGCAGTTAATATCCATTTTTGGCCCATACTAGACACTAGATTTATCATTCCAATGAAGTTAAGACCCCATTGAGCAAAAGGTTCATCCACAATTATAGGACTAAGGGGCATTGTTGCATTCCTTCTCATCCCCATGTAATATTGACAAGATTGACATCTTTTAACCAGCTAATAACAATCTGCAAATAAAGTAGGCCAAAAATATCCAACCTCACTTATCTTTATGGTTGTGGTCTTTGTAGAAAAATGCCCCCCTGATATTCCATGATGCATCTCATGTAGTATTTTCCTAGCCACAGCTTCTTCTACACATCTTAACAATTTACCACCAGAATTTCTTCTAAAAAGGACCTATTCAATTAAAACAAAATGAACTCCCTGTATCCTATACTATCTCCTCTTATTTTGAGAGAGTTCTCTCAAATAAATTCCATACTTCATAAAATGAATCCTGCTTGTGACCCAGGATTCTTGATCAACCTCTTGTATCTTTAACACCATCTTCGTCTCTCCTTCTTTATCTGTCTCCCTAGGTATCATATTTTCAAGCTCTTGGGTCATATATTGGCACAAACCCCTGCCTCTAACTAACTTGGTGGGTCTAACCTCTACATCATATTCAAAGATATTAGTAATCCAGATGACTCTTTTTTTAGTGATTTCTCTTTCCATGATGTATTTTCTGATGCTTGGGTGAGCTACAAGTACCAAAATTTTGCTCCCTGATACCATATGCCTAAATTTCTTGAGGACATTTACTATCGCATATGCTTGTTTCTCTACAAAGTTGTACCTGGTTTCATAATCCCTAAGAGTTCTTGATAAAAAGGCTATTGAGTGTTCTCCCTTCTGTTTATCATCCTTTTGTGTCAAGACAATAGTAATGCTTAACTCTCCTTCATAGACATATATTACAAAAGGCTTGGAAGAATTTGGGTTTTTCAATACTGGGGCCATTGAAATAGCCTTCTTGACCTCTTCAAAGGATTGCCTTCCTTCTGTAGTCCATTTGAAAATTAGGTCTTTCTTTAGCAAGAGTGTCATTGGCCTCACCAAGCCTACAAAATTGGATATGAACCTACTAAAAAAATTAGTCTTTTCTAAGAAGGACTGAATAGCCTTCTTATTTACTAGAAGAGGTAGGTTCATTATAGCTATAATTCTTTTAAGATCTATGGAAACTCCTTATTTAGACACTATATCTCCCAATAATTTGCCTTGAGGCACAGCAAAGATGCATTTCTTGGGATTCAGTGATATTCCAAAATCCTGACATTTCTTAAAGACAGATTCTAAATGATCAAAATGATCAACAGCATTTTTTAAAAAAATAGTGAGGTCGTCTAGATAAACTAGGATGATTTTATTTATAAGTTTCCCAAAGGCTACATCCATAGCTCTTTGAAAGGTGGCTCCTACATTTGACAGCCCAAATGGCATCTTAGCGTATGCAAATGTTCCCCATTTGGTAGTAAAAGCAGTTTTGTACTAGTCTTCATCAGCCAACCAAATCTAATTATATCCAGAGAAACCATCTAGCAAATAAAATCTCTCTGATCCAGCCACAGTTTGTAGAATTTGTTCCATGGAGGGCAAGGGATAGTGGTCTTTTAGAGATGTTATATTTAGATCTCTAAAATCTACACACAGTCTTACATCTCCATTCTTTTTCCTAACTGGTACTAGATTTGATACCCAAGTTGAGTGCTTGATTAGAAAAATTATTTTGGAATCTAAAAGTTTCTACAACTCATCTACCATTAGAGGCTCAATCCTTAGATTTATTGGCCTTTATTTTTGCCTGATGGGCTTAGACCCTTTAGTCAATTCTATTGTGTGCTAAATAATGTCTCTATTGTATCCATGAAGGTCTTCATAGCTCTAGGCTATGACTCTGTCATATTTTTTGCACAATTCAATTAGTCTTTCTTTTTCCACTTGAGTTGCAGAATTCTCAACTTTTAGTTTTTTCCCTTGACTCACCTCTATTTTAGAATAATCTACTTTGTCTACCTGGAACCTTTTCTTCTCTAGGCTTACATCCTCTGGATCAAATAAGTTTTCTATGGTGATCAAGCCCTTGGGGAGCTTAGTAGTCTTCAATTGTATAATTTGATCCCCATATGCTTCCTCAATTTTGGTTTGTAACTAATCAATAAACACATCTGATTGTTGTAAGAATGAGACTACCTAAGCATCATCTTCAAATACTTGCCAATTCTCATCATTGTCTGGAATATTCAGCCTCACTATAACTTTTATTGACTCATTGTTAATTAATAGGCCAGTTGCTGGATTAAATTGTGAGCCAATCTGGGCCATCTTATCAGCTTTAGAATTTTGACTCCTAGGGACTATCTCGATATTAAAAGCTTCAAAATCTTCTATTAAGTCCCAAATCCTATGTCTGTAAGATCTCATCCTTACATTTTTGGCTACTGCCTTTTCTCTAATTTGCTTTACCACCAATTTTGAATATCTTTTTACTATTAGGTTTTTTATCCCCCTTTTCTTGGCTAACAAGAGCCCATGTACTAAAGATTCATACTCAACATCATTATTAGTACAAGAAAATTGGAAATGAATAGCCCTTAAAATTTTCTCACCATTTAGAGCAGTAAGACAAATTCTTGCTCCAGCACCATGCTTACTTCTAGCCCCATCAAAATTTAAGGTCCAAATTTCTAAATTTTGAGTTAATGGTGCTTTTTCCCCTAGAACATTTGGGATTTCATGGTCCTCATCAAAAATGACATATGTGCCTAGACCAGTAGAGTCATAGTTTCCATATGGGTTGCTATGCATCATAGCCAACAATTAGTTATTTTCTTCTTCTTGATCATGCTCAATCCAGTCGCCTAACTCTTCAACAAAAATTCTTTCTTCCTTATTTAACATAACATGATCTTCCTCTAATTTTGATGTTGGTTTATTGGTGATATGATCTTTTGATAGTGGTTTAGATAGAATTTTTATCTTTAAACCGTATCTAGTTCTTAGGATGAGGTGAGACCAATCAAGAGACATATATCCTCCTATTTTTGCTGTAAAGTCTCTGGAAAACATAAACCAAAAATAGGAGGTATATCTATGACTACTACATCTAGGTTGACAATTATATTGGGACAAGTATATAACTGCAATGGGAGTTGTTTAATTCTCCCTATTGTTTGTATTGTTTTGCCATCTAGCTACATAACTCCTTTTATAAGGGGTTCATATTTTATTTTCAAAGCATCAGCTATTTGCTTGGGCATCACTATAGTACTAGCTCCTGAATCTATAAATGCATTATGCAAGAGTTTATTTCCAACTATCAGAGTTAAATAAAAAGGCTCTAGTTTTGATTTACTTACTTGTGTTGCATCATTCACAAAGGCTGTTGTCTTCAAAGGAACTGTACCTTTGAGCTTTTCTTTTCTAGCAGGTCCTTCTTTGATAGCATTACCTTTGGGCACTTCTTGGCCTTGTAGAGCCTCTTTTAGTAGTGTCTGCTATTCAAAAATATCTAATATATCCCATATTGATACTTGTGTTGGAGTCTTCTTCAATTGATCCACTACATTTATCGGTCCCAAAGACTGAGTTTTTTGAAAATAAGAATATCTTATTTTTTCTTGAATTTGGGCAAGAGTCCCTTTATTTTGCATTGACTAAGGCACTTCTTGTCTGACAGCAGGTTTCTTTGTCCTTGAAATGGAGGATTATTCATGATTTGACCATTTACAATCTCAGGCTATTCCACCATTCTCCTCTTTGATCTGGTGTAATAATCAAATTGCACCACTCGTCTTTGGGAGGTAGATGCTTTGTTTAAGAAAATTGATACTTCATCTTCAACCCATGAGAACAAAGCATGTTCCAAGGCTATTTCTTCCTCTTGTTGCAAGGACATTCCTTGCATCTGAGCCACTAGAACTGAATTCTACATACCAGGAGACTGGTAGGCTTGATTGTCACTAGGACTTGAAAACTGACCATCCATTCTTCTTTGCTCTGCCACATTTTATTGTAGATTACCCCTAGGACAATCTCTAGGTGTATGAGCATCAATGCAAGGAAAACACTAGGCATTAGTATCATCCACATAATTATTTTGCCCTGGAACCATCTCCCTATTTGAGTTGGGAGGAATAGTCTATGAGGGTGTGGGAATTGCAACTAATTGATTTGTTGGCTGATGGTTATTTTGTCTTGGAGGACCCTGATATTGGTTCGGATGAGATGAAAATCTATTTGCTTAATAGCCTTGATATGGAGGCTTAGAGAAAGTATTCTACTATCCTTTTATATTGATTAGCTCATTGGAAAATGTCCTTAGGATATTTTTGATATCATCCATCTCAGATGACTGAGTAGGGATAGGTTATTTCATAGATAGTTGAGGGTAAGTGTACATAGACACAGGTGGGCTTACAGATTTAAGAACTTCTTGAGGTAATGGCAAGGAAATTTCTAGGAAAATGGGCATGGGAGGTCTTGGAGGTAATTTTCTAGCATCTATTAAATGATTCTCAGCTCTGACCGCATATTCATAAGCCTCTAGCAAAGTATGTCCTCCAAGTGACTAAATCATAACAGATATATCTGAATTAAAAACCTTGAGATAAAACACTATGGCCATACCTGGTAATGGTCTAGCTATAGTAAGGATTCTATCCCAAGTCTTTTGAAATCTAGAATTGAAGTCAGTCATGGCTTCTTGTGGTCCCCTTTGAATGGTGATTAACTGTTGTAACAAAGAAGACTTATCACCCTTCTCTACAAATCTTTCAAAGAACAGATCTCTGAGCTGATCCCATGTAGATATGGTATTTGGGGTCAAAGACCGATACCATTCTAGAGCCATCCCTTTAAAATAAGCTGCTAATAATCTTATGGCCATATTTTTCTGTGTGACATGTATAACACAGACATCTGATACATCTTGAAGATGTTTCGTAGGTGTTTTAGAGTCTTGCCCACTGAATTTGGGTAGAGCTTTTAGGGCGTTCACTGGGATAGGATCCCAAATGGCTAGTGGTGTAGGGAGGATTAAGGGACTACTAGTGTTCTAGCTTGCATAATTTATTGGGGGTATAGGGGATCCCATATTTGCTCTTGGTATTGATACAAACTAGTTAGCTCTTCTTCTTGGACTTGTTACCAAAGGTGGCAAAAGAATACCTAGATTTGTAGCAGATTGTGATCTGGTGACTGGTCCATAGCTTTGACTCCTTGTAGCTCTCTGGTTCATATGGTCTTGAAAGAAACTTTAAGACTAGTCCCACTAGGTGTGCCAAAAACTATTGATGTTTAAAATTGTGCTTTGTTTTAGACACCAACAATGAGAAGTTTCAAGATGTGGGACATGCGACTTGAAACAACCTCCAAATTTTTAAAAAGTTGGTCTCTTCTTTATATCAAGTGTTTGGGGAAAAGGGATAGGAAATTTAAATATAAATGCAAATGCAAAGAAAGAAAATCAAACTATGGTGATGCACCTGAATGTAATTTTGATCCTTAATCCTAAGCAAAGTGAAACTATATGTAAGATTCAATTACATTAAAGATCAGATGAGGCAAGATCAATGTAAAAGATAGAAACAGAGGCTCACAACTTAGACTACTATACAAGAAACATCAACAAAGGCACAGAAATATATCTTCTCATTAATTCTTTGGCCATATAAAAGGCATAGAAACATGCACAATTACATAAACTTTACAACTTAAGAAAATAGAACAAAGGCAAATGATATTCCTAATCACAACTCTAGAAAGTCTAAAACTCTTTACAATAATTTCTTAAAAAATTATCTCTCCCCTTTTTTCTCCTCCCTTGTGGTGATCCCTGCACTCCTCTTTATAGCCTCAGATCTCTCATTCCATCACCTCCTTTCCCATGTAACTGGCTATTTTGCCTTTATCTCACAAGGGACAAACAGACGGCACTTTCAATGTTTGCAAGCCCCAAAAATCTACCCAGTGAACTACTCCATCTACTAGAAATAACTCCCGCTGAGTTTCCTTCTTTATCTCTTCCTTCCCTTGATCCTCAAATTCCTTCCATATTGTTCACGTGTTCCCAAAATTATGGCCCAAATTGAACTCTAACTGAGTTGGAGGTGTCTATTAGAAGATAGTTTTCAGATTTTGACATTCTATCTTCCTACAGTTTACTTGTTAAAATGGATACACAGGACCCTCTATTCTATTGAAACGAAAGAGGACACTTAGTCAATTTCTTGAAAATCTACTTATTTCTTATGAGACACTAGAGAATGACACTTGGCACCTTCCACAACTTTTATCGAAGACATGTGGCACTTTCTGTTTTCCCTATATTCTTACTATATCCTGCTCAAGAATGTTCTACCTTTGACACCTATCACAATCCACTTCTTTGATACTTAACAACTTAACAGAAATAAGACTCACTACATTTCTTGCCCGAGTAACCTTTAAAAGGGGCATGGAGACAGGTGGCAATCTCTACTTCTCTTCAACAAAAGACACGTGGTAATCTTTGTTGCTCTTTTGCTATGTTGTGGAAGTGTTCGAGATGCATGCAAGGCTCCTATGGATGGTGACACTTGGAAGCTTTCATAGACTTTAGAAATAAAACCCAAAACCCACCACAATCTTTATTTAGCAATAAAACTCAAAAAAGATCTTTCAGATGTCAACACATGGCAGCTTCTGCTACTTCTAGGAAGATATGTGGTGTCTTCCGCTACTTCTGAGAATGGCGTAGAAAGGGGCTCAGTTGATGACACTTGGTGACCTCCACTTGAATGGTTTGGTTGTTCCTTACTTGCCCTCTAAAAGGGCACTTATCCTTTAGTCTTTGGGCCACTCCTTTGAACTACCCGTTGAACCAAAAATGGTTCAACGGTTCAATGATTCAGCACTGCACATCATTTACACATAACTCGAGGTATTGAACCAAAAATATTGAACCAAGGCATTAAACCACCTTATTGAACCAAGGCATTAAACTACCTTATTGAACCAAGGCATTGAACTACCTTGTTTTGGATGCTGACATGTGGTGACTTCCGCTTTCTTTTACAAAATAAATCTAGAGCCTTTCACGATTGCCACTTGGCACTTTTCGCCTAATCATGATACTTAGCTTGTTGAATACTTTCACTAAAAAATAAGTGAAACGCGAGTGCCGAAATGAAACATGGATGTTGACATGTGGTGCTTTCTACTGAGTTGTTATTGAACACATGGCATGTCCCAACCAACTTATAGGAAAAATGAAAGGTGCCTCGAATAATGCCACTTGGCAGCTTCTACTTGATTTCAACACTTACCCAAAAATGAAACAAATGAATCAAAAGGGAAATAGAACCTGTGTTCTACTTCTGAACTTTGCCATCAAAGACCAAGGTATGTGGGAACAAAATTTGTAGTGTGTGACTGAAAATTAGAATGCAACATAGAGTAAAAATTTTACTCTACAAGTATATCAGAGCTCAAATTTTATAAACTAGCAATGCACATGAATTCTAGACTAGTTAAGTTTTTTTATTTGTAGTTCAATTTTATAATTGCTTTATATATTTATTTTTATTTTTTTAATAATTTTCCTTCAAAAAAGCTATATTTTTAACATGTTATGGTGAATTCATGAGCTTTCAAATTTAAACTAACATTGGACAACCCAAATGCTATAAATTGTATAATTAGTGAAAGAAGTATCCTAGAAGGGTTGTGTAAGCTAATAGGATGACCTATGGATTAGTTGTCTTTCCCATATTGAAGTTTTCCAATTTCACATTTTACATGACTATAGGTGTCATGTGCTCATACACCCAATACATGATGATTTTTGTGTGGCTTATGGATAAATCACCTAATTGGTATATCCTATATAGGTCTAGGTAGGTCCTAAGAAACACATATCATGCGTAGGAAAACCTCTTGTTTTGCTCCTATATGTTCCTCACTATAGGAGCCAAAATATATAAGAGGTAGTTCATCCCCTTATCTCCCACTAATACTAAATTAAGGATACAAATGATATAATTTCAGATGTTCAAGATCATAGGCTAGAGTATAACCACCAATATCACTCCTTGCTTAGCACCCACATTAGGTGCATTCTGGTCTCCAAAATACTCTACCCATCTATGGGCCTCAATTTTGTCAATTTCATTACCCTGCCTATATCCAATAACCCAATAATCTTATAGACATTTGTCAATGTGATTTTTAACTCCCTAAGGGCATGAAGGAATAAGAAAGTGTTCCACTCCATGTCACAATAGGTGAACAAGTCACACAACCTATCCTCTATGGTAACTATCCCCCCCATATACTATTAAGTATACATCTTTTATCCAAAATGACAAACTCATTTATTATCAATAATATTATCACCCTTGGAAGCCACTCTTATTCCCCAGACATGCTATACCAGATGTAAACTCCTTATAAATATAAAGGAAACAACCTAAATCAATCACTTTGCCTTCAAAAATATATAAAACTCCTTTTAAAATAATTTTGGTAAAACTGGTGCCATTTTTAATAGGGGTTACCTAATGACCATGATAAATCATAGAACCATCAGTATTTTTAGATTGATGGTTATGCAATCATCATGTCAGTTTTAAAATTATTACACATGGTTAACAGTTGTGCAACCACTAATGCAAAAAAACAAAATTTTACCCCACGACCAATGATTTTTTCCATCATGCCCTTCTACCCAAAAATCCCCAAAATTCATCAAAATTACATAAAGATTAACAAAAATTAGAATTTTTTCTATCCTACCCACTATATCAAACCCTCCCATGCAATTTTTCTCAAAAATTACTAGTCTTAAGGTTTCAAAAAAAATTATACCTAAAGCTACAACATAAAAAATGAGATAACTTACCCATGTTTGCACATAACCTATTGTTATTAGTACCCTTGCCATCTTATCATCACACTATTTGATTGAATTGCACTCTCTGGAGATTCCAACATAGGTATATCAAAGCTCAAATTTTATAAACTAGTAATGCACATGAATTCCAAACTAGGTAAGTTTTTTGATTTGTAGTTCAATTTTATAATTGCTTTATATTTTTATTTTTTTAACAATTTTCCTTCAAAAAAGCTATATTTTTAACATGTTATGGTGAATTCATGAGTTTTCAAATTTAAACTAAAATTGGACAACCCAAATTCTATAATTTGTATAATCAGTGAAAGAAGTATCCTAAAAGGGTTGTGTGAGCTAACAGGATGACCTATGGATTAGGTGTCTTAGCCATATTGAAGTTTTAGAATTTCACATTTTACATGAATATAGGTGTCATGTGCTCATACACCCAATACATGATGATTTTTTTGTGGCTTATGGATAAATCACCTAATTTGTATATCCTATAGAGGTCTAGGTAGGTCCTAAGAAACACATATCATGCGTAGGAAAACCTCTTGTTCTACTCCTATATGTTCCTCACTATAGGAGCCAAAATATATAAGAGATGGTTCATCCCCTTATCTCCCACTAATACTAAAGTAAGGATACAAATGATATAATTACAGAGGTTTAAGATCATAGGCTATAATATAACCACCAATATCACTCCTTGCTTAGCACCCACATCAGGTGCATTCGGGTCTCCAAAATACTCTACCCATTTATGGGCCTCAATTTTGTCAATTTCATTACCCTGCCTATATCCAGTAACCCAATAATCTTATAGACATTTTTCAATGTGATTTTTAACTCCCTAAGGGCATGAAGGAATAAGAAAGTGTTGGACTCCATGTCACAATAGGTGAACAAGTCACACAACCTATTCTCTAGGGTAACTATCCCCCCCATATACTATTAAGTATACATCTTTTATCCAAAATGACAAACTCATTTATTATAAATAATATTATCACCCTTGGAAGCCACTCTTATTCCCCATAAATGTTATACCAGATGTAAACTCCTTATAAATATGAAGGAAACAACCTAAATCAATCACTTTGCTTCAAAAATATATAAAACTCCTTTTAAAATAATTGTGGTAAAACTGGTGCCATTTTTAATATGGGGTTACATAATGACCATGATAAATCATAGAACCATCAGTATTTCTAGATCGATGGTTATGCAATCATCATGTCAATTTTAAAATTATTACACACGGTTAATAGTTGTGCAACCACTAATGCAAAAAATCAAAATTTTACCCCACGACCAATGATTTTTTCCATCATGCCCTTCTACCCAAAAATCCCCAAAATTCATCAAAATTACATAAAGATTAACAAAAATTAGAATTTTTTCTATCCTACCCACTATATCAAACCCTCCCATGCAATTTTTCTCAAAAATTACTAGTCTTAAAGTTTCAAAAAAAATTAAACCTAAAGCTACAACATAAAAAATGAGATAACTTACCCATGTTTGCATATAACCTATTGTTATTAGTACCCTTGCCATCTTATCATCATACTATTTGATTGAATTGCACTCTCAGGAGATTCCATCATAGGTATATCAGAGCTCAAATTTTATAAACTAGCAATGCACAAGAATTCCAAACTAGGTAAGTTTTTTGATTTGTAGTTCAATTTTATAATTGCTTTATATATTTTATTTTATTTTATTTTTAATTTTCCTTCAAAAAAGCTATATTTTTAACATGTTATGGTGAATTCATGAGTTTTCAAATTTAAACTAACATTGGACAACCCAAATGCTATAAATTGTATAATCAGTGAAAGAAGTATCCTAGAAGGGCTGTGTGAGCTAACAGGATGACCTATGGATTAGGTGTCTTAGCCATATTGAAGTTTTACAGTTTCACATTTTACATGACTATAGGTGTCATGTGCTCATACACCCAATACATAATTTTTTTATGGCTTATGGATAAATCACCTAATTGGTATATCCTATATAGGTCTAGGTAGGTCCTAAGAAACACATATCATACATAGGAAAACCTCTTGTTCTGCTCTTATATGTTCCTCACTATAGGACCCAAAATATATAAGAGATGGTTCATCTCCTTATCTCCCACTAATACTAAAGTAAGGATACAAATGATATAATTGAAGAGTTTCAAGATCATAAGCTAGAATATAACCACCAATATCACTCCTTGCTTAGCACCCACATCAAGTGCATTCTGGTCTCCAAAATACTCTACCCATCTATGGGCCTCAATTTTGTCAATTTCATTACCCTGCCTATATCCAATAACCCAATAATCTTATATACATTTGTCAATGTGATTTTTAACTCCCTAAGGGCATGAAGGAATAATAAAGTGTTCCACTCCATGTCACAATAGGTGAACAAGTCACACAACCTATTCTCTAGGGTAACTATCCCCCCCATATACTATTAAGTATACATCTTTTATCCAAAATGTCAAACTCATTTATTATCAATAATATTATCACCCTTGGAAGCCACTCTTATTCCCCAGACATGTTATACCAAATGTAAACTCCTTATAAATATGAAGGAAACAACCTAAATCAATCACTTTGCCTTCAAAAATATATAAAACTCCTTTTAAAATAATTGTGGTAAAACTGGTGCCATTTTTAGTATGGGGTTACATAATGACCATGATAAATCATAGAACCATCAGTATTTCTAGATCGATGGTTATGCAATCATCATGTCACTTTTAAAATTATTACACACGGTTAATAGTTGTGTAACCACTAATGCAAAAAATCAAAATTTTACCCCATGACCAATGATTTTTTCCATCATGCCCTTATACACAAAAATCCCCAAAATTCATCAAAATTACATAAAGATTAACAAAAATTAGAAATTTTTCTATCCTACCCACTATATCAAACCCTCCCATGCAATTTTTCTCAAAATTACTAGTCATAAGGTTTCAAAAAAAATTATACCTAAAGCTACAACATAAAAAATGAGATAATTTACCCATGTTTTCACATAACCTATTGTTATTAGTACCCTTGCCATCTTATCATCACACTATTTGATTGAATTTCACTCTGAGGAGATTCCATCATAGGTATATCAGAGCTCAAATTTTATAAACTAGCAATGCGCATGAATTCTAGACTAGGTAAGTTTTTTGATTTGTAGTTCAATTTTATAATTGCTTTATATTTTTATTTTTATTTTTTTAACAATTTTCCTTCAAAAAAGCTATATTTTTAACATGTTATGGTGAATTCATGAGTTTTCAAATTTAAACTAACATTGGACAACTCAAATGCTATAAATTGTATAATCAGTGAAAGAAGTATCCTCGAAAGGTTGTGTGAGCTAACAGGATAACCTATGGATTAGGTGCCTTAGCCATATTGAAGTGTTAGAATTTCACATTTTACATGAATATAGGTGTCATGTGCTCATACACCCAATACATGATGATTTTTTTGTGGCTTATGGATAAATCACCTAATTGGTATATCCTATATAGGTCTAGGTAGGTCCTAAGAAACACATATCATGCGTAGGAAAACCTCTTGTTCTACTCCTATATGTTCCTCACTATAGGAGCCAAAATATATAAGAGGTGGTTCATCCCCTTATCTCCCACTAATACTAAATTAAGGATACAAATGATATAATTTCAGAGGTTCAAGATCATAGGCTAGAATATAACCACCAATATCACTCCTTGCTTAGCACCCACATTAGGTGCATTCTGGTCTCCAAAATACTCTACCCATCTATGGGCCTCAATTTTGTCAATTTCATTACCCTGCCTATATCCAATAACCCAATAATATTATAGACATTTTTCAATGTAATTTTTAACTCCCTAAGGGCATGAAGGAATAAGAAAGTGTTCCACTCTATGTCACAATAGGTGAACAAGTCACACAACCTATTCTCTAGGGTAACTATCCCCCCCATATACTATTAAGTATACATCTTTTATCCAAAATGACAAACTCATTTATTATCAATAATATTATCACCCTTGGAAGCCACTCTTATTCCCCATACATGTTATACCAGATGTAAACTCCTTACAAATATGAAGGAAACAACCTAAATCAATCACTTTGCCTTCAAAAATATATAAAACTCATTTTAAAATAATTGTGGTAAAACTGGTGCCATTTTTAATAGGGGGTTACATAATGACCATGATAAATCATAGAACCATCAGTATTTCTAGATCGATGGTTATGCAATCATCATGTCAGTTTTAAAATTATTACACACGATTAATGGTTGTGCAACCACTAATGCAAAAAACAAAATTTTACCCCACGACCAATGATTTTTTCCATCATGCCCTTCTACCCAAAAACCCCCAAAATTCATCAAAATTACATAAATATTAACAAAAATTAGAATTTTTTCTATCCTACCCACTATATCAAACCCTCCCATGCATTTTTTCTCAAAAATTACTAGTCTTAAGGTTTCAAAAAAAATTAAACCTAGATCTACAACATAAAAAATGAGATAACTTACCCATGTTTTCACATAACCTATTGTTATTAGTACCCTTTCCATCTTATCATCACACTATTTGATTGAATTGCACTCTTAGGAGATTCCATCATAGGTATATCAGAGCTCAAATTCTATAAACTAGCAATGCACATGAATTCTAGACTAGGTAAGTTTTTTGATTTGTAGTTCAATTTTATAATTGCTTTATATTTTTATTTTTATTTTTTTAACAATTTTCCTCCAAAAAACTATATTTTTTACGTGTTATGGTGAATTCATGAGTTTTCAAATTTAAACTAACATTGGACAACCCAAATGCTATAAATTGTATAATGTTTATTTCCTATAATTTTATTACAAAACATGTTTTTTGCATTTTAGTCTTATAGGTTGACATCTCACACATCATTGAGCTTAGTCCCTTGGTGGAATAATTTAGGTAATATTTTCATGTTTGCATAAATAAGTAGTTCTTATTTGTGTTTTGATCAATATCACATTTACTAATTTCATTGTAAAATTGCACTTAATTCTTGTTCTTTGGTTACAAATCATGAAGGCCTCTCGGTTGGCTTCGTTATGTTATTTTAGACACCCATTTTAGTACAATTACACATATTTATAGTCTATTTATATGTATATACCTTTTGACTAAGAATTAGACATCTAGTGATGTAGTCTCTTATGGACCTCTTTGATTCCATCTTATTTCATTTGATTTACCTACCCATTGAGCCTAAATGTTATGTTATTTATCTTTATCCAATGTATACCATGAATCCCTGCCTATTGTTCCTTTTTTCTTAGTATGTTTTTAGTCCCTAGACACTTGCATCAATCGAGGACACTAGTGTTGACATTAGTGTCTAGCTAAAATGCAACTATCCAGGCTTATCTTTATATTACTTTCTGTATCTTTCACTTTGTGACTTTTTTGTTAGCCCTCTTCACCCATCCTACTATTGGCTTTTCACATGTCACTAGGTTCTAATTCAAAACCAAAAGGTTCCTATATATACAAAGGTTTTATTATATTGAACACCACCTAATAATTTAATTTGACAACTATCTAATTAGAAATTACTATTTATTTCAAGTTATCAAATTACATGATAGCACTAAATCAAATATTTGAAACATTCAAAAGGTTAAATATAATATTGCATTATTTGTACCAAGGTTACTAAGATAAAGATCATATATTCACACTATTATACTTTTAAACACGTGCCTTGGAGGGAGAACTATATATGAGTCTAAATCCCTCTTTAGAGTATTGGCTATGTAGGTAGCACTTAATAACAAATAGGGTTGTTAGGGCTAGCTCAACTCATGTACTAACACTTATTTATCAGGTTACAAAAGGGACAAAGTAAAGGAACTAGGTTTTTACTTATTATCTAGATCATGTCACATGAAGACACATCCAATGATTTAAAGTAGTTACACAGGTGACAGTATATGCTTGATATAAATTTTGAGCCATTATTTTATATATCCTTGATTGGACACCTATGTCAGAAGTAAAACTAGCATCGATGTTATTATCCCTAATTGATGCAACTATTTGGTAGACAAATATTAATTAGAATACAAAATCAATAATGTCAAGATCTTTATGGAATCCCTATGATGATCCCTAATCATTTTCATATTCAAAAATAGAACATCAAATAAAATATGCTCCCTTTTATCCCTTAGTTACTTTGTACTTATATTTATTGCACAGGCTTAAATGAATTATATTATCAAAATATTGTATTTCATTATTGAAATATTGCATTCAAACACATTTATTGATTGTATTTTTCTCTTATGAATCCAAAAATCATAAAACATTTGGTGAACCCATCCTTTGTTTATTGAACCAAAACCCTAGTTTACATATTAGGGTTTTTGCCTTCTTCAAAAGGTCATTTTAGATTTATATATTTTATTTTCAGATCTAATTTCTCTCTTGATTATATTGGCATACCTTAGGAATGATTAGTTATATTATTTCTTTGTCCCTAATAGTTGTGTGCTTCATAGTTATCTTAAACATTAAAACCCTTATGGCTTAGCTAAAAAAATAGCATTCACGGAAGCTCCATTATGATTATTAATTTGATCCACTTGATGATCAATGTATTGCATATGAAGACCTAGAAGAACACCAAAAATAATATAAATCCTCTTTTTTTTACAACTATGATAATGAGAAAACCAATTATGCAAATGCAAATATAAATAACCAAGGTAGTGATTATGATCTTTCTACTTTTGGGCATGGTTGTGTTGACATCCCTCTAGGTTATGATGTTGTTCCTATTACTTTATTTCAAAATGATGAAGAGTTACCATATACATAAATTGGTATCATTCATAGTGTTTAAAATCCAAATATTGCATGCATACCTTCTTTATTTACTTCACAAATTGAATGTGTTTCCTCCCCTTCCAATAATGCAAATGTTAAAGAAGTTAAATTTTCCTCCCTTATCTCTCATGAGTAAAATTGTTGTTGAAATTAATTGTGTGCCTTCTTTTCCAAGTAAAATTAATTTTGAAAATTCCTTTCCATATTTGGATAATTCAAATACAAATAGCCAAATTTGTTCTTCAACTCTAGTTTGTGATGAGAAAAATGCATGTCTTATGTATCCCATTGTATTGCTTGAGGGAAAAAATGAGTTCATATAACATCATAGGGATGTACTTACAAAACATGCATTGTTTGAGTACATAAATAAGATCCCAATTATATTTCATGTATCATTTTCAAAGATCAAGTCATGTAAGGCAAACAAAATTAAAATTAGCATTGTGCACCCTCTCTTCCTCCTTTAGAAAGTAAAACCTAAAGTGAACATGGCATTCTTCATTCTCAAGATGTTAAAAATGAATTATAAAATGTTTCTTCCCTTCCCTTATTTGTGTAGAGTAGTGTTATAAGATGTGTTAGTCCATACCTTAGTTAATAAAAATATATATAAAGAAGCATAGAGACATTAAAACATCAATCCCACTCCCTCATGGGGTATTTCTAATGAATTCTAAAAGATATTTAAAAAAGGGATACTACCAAACCTTCCAAATAACCTCCCTCCTTCCAAGAGCACCCAAAAAGCATATTTTTCCATGGATTTGGTGCTCAAAGTCTACATCAATGATGAGTATCATGCTTCTCCATCACTTCCTAGTACATCAATGTCTTAGGATCACAAGATTTGATTGATTTGTGCAAATTAGTGAAGCTTTTCTATAGGAATTTTTGCATAGTAAGTTTGTATAATTGAAGCTTAGAAGTGGTGGTCTTGGATTACTTATTTATAATTTTTCAAGATTGTTCGGAATCAACCATGACCATCCATATTGAGATCAATATGTGTGGTCATGGATGAATTCAATTTTGGAGGGACAAGCCATAAATATTCCCATTAATTTTTGGAAGAATGGGGCATTAATGAGGCATGGAAAAGCTTAATCATGATATTTGTTCCATTAATGGCCTATGGATACCACCCCATTGATGATGTCATGGGATGATGCATATTTGAGGAATGAATTTTTAATAAATAGATTTTCAATAACTTCCATAAAATTTTCACTTAGGCTCTTGATTTGACTTAATTTACTTAAGTGACTTTGATTAATTTTTGCAATTCTTTAGAAATATGTCACATGTTTAATCAACCTAGTTGAAAATGTTATTTTACTAAGATGTAATTTGATTGAAGTATAATTACAATGAGTTTTTAGTTACGTATAGAAAAATACACTAGTTACGGCATTATAGACCTGAAATAACACATACACGTGGCATGCACTGCCAAATTAAAAGAATTCAGTGGTCAAGAGTGTCATTTTACATGGTCATAATTTGAATCTAAGTGATTTAATAAAATATAATAATCACATAAAATACATTACCCTATTTAGGGACACATTATCCTAAATTAGCACCTGTATGTGACAATTTTGAACCATCTAACACGTTTTAGTGATTTTGGCCCAAATTGTGCATTGTCACAAAATATTGCTTAGATTGACAATTGTATCAAAATAGTGATACAAATTAGATGTCTACATTTTTACCTTATTTGAGAAGGCATGGTGAGACATTCAATCAAAGTGATGTCTTTTCAAATAATGAAAAGGTCAGTATAATTAAAAGAAATAAATTTGGCTCCCACATTTCATTTTTAAAGTTTGCATGAATTGCAGAGAAATAGGTTTATGAAATGCCCTAAAAATCATTTGGGAGGCCCATGATACCCCCTCGAGGGGAAGATGGAAAATTTGGAAATATTTGATGGGTGGGAACTCAATTATAAGAAATTATAATCTCATTAATTTTAGTAAAACAGGTTTAAAAATAGAACAATTAGAAGAAAGCAGAAGTAAAGATTGATCAGAGGGGCTAACATAGGAGCCCAAGAAAGATAAAATAATGCAACTATAAGCCAGGGGGTAAAAATTTTGAGAATTTTACTATATTTAGACCTTGGGGATAAAAATAAGTCATTTTAACCCATAGCTATATTAATTTTTGAGTTGTGAAATTTTCATGTGATAGCGCTGAGAACAATGGCCAATATCTCACACCATCATCATCTTGGAGAGTGCATGAGAGAATACCAATTACCATTAGGGAGTAGAGGATCAGTAAGTACCTTTTTTATTTTTATATTTTCCATTTATTATATTTATTATGCATGGTAATGTGGTAGTTTGGTGATCCCATGATTTTCCCAATTTGGAAAATGGTGATTTTACTTACAAAAATGGTGGGAATGCCATGAGATCAAACTCTTGGCAGGATCATGCGTCAAAATGGCAAGTTCATGAAGACATTGGTGGGATCAAATTTTTGGTTTTTTTTTTCCTGTTAAATGATGATTTTGACAAGATTGGCAAGATTGACCTACCAATTAGAGGGGACATCTTGCTAAACAGTAGGATAGTGATAATCAATGGGAATGCCCTATAGAATAGCAGGAATGTCCTATTAAATGGATAGATCACCAAAAAAATGGTAAGAATGCCAAAATAAAGTATAATGAGGCCCACAAGAGATTAGTCCAAGCCCAAAAGTATAAGAAGATAGATAGATACACATAGAAGATTAGTCTAGGCCCCAAAATTAAAAGAATTTAGTGAATTATAGAAAGATAATTAACATGATGCTATGTGTTCAATTTGTAGGAGAAATTTGTAGTGATCACATAAAAATACTAATGCTCCTAAGTATTATAGTGATAGGGGATAATGATGGATGAGCTCATGGGCATCCTAGTAGTAATGCACTTGAATCACCTGGCATGCTTACCAGTGATTTGTACAGACAAGGCTTTACTTGTCAACACTAGATAAGAGATGGAATTTTGAGACTTCCACTTTTCATTTGCCAATTGGTAAATCTATAGTGACATTGGAGGATGTACATCAGATTTTATGGGTGCTTATGTAAGGTTCCAAGATTATTAGATGGGGGCAAGATCACTTGTCTTCTAAGGGTTAATGCTCATAATAGTCTTCTTCAGACCCTACAATTATTTGTAATGAAATCACTTCAAAAATAAAGTAAAATAGCAAAAGTAGATCCAAATATGACTAAAATATATCCAAATATATGATAATAGATAAGCCACTTCAAGGGGGCAACCTCCACAAGCTTCAATAAGAGCAAAATTCATAATATGATGCTAAATAGCTACCCACTACCTCTTATATATAGTCTATCTAGGCCATGGTTACTCCATAGGCTAATCTACTAACCAAATGAATGCATAGAGAAATATGAAATAGCATCAAAGAGGGATAAGTAAGCCACAAGTTAGTTATTCCTATCATAATACATGTGATAGGTTAGGGCCGTAGCATGCCCTTCCCCTTCAAACCAATGTTGTCCTCAATGTTGAACAACTCTGGATGTTGTGTCTTCACCTTCCCAAGTTGCATCTTCACTACTCAAGTTCTTCCACTTGATCAGATATTCCCTAATCTCTCTAGTTCTCAACCTCTTAGTACATGTTTGGAGGATCTTCTATGGTTCCAAAATGACTCATCCTTCTTCATCTAGTTCTGGGAGTTCTGTCTGGACTGAAACCATCTATCCAATAACCTTCAAACATGAAACATGAAATATTGGGTGTATGTGAGATGAATGAGGTAACTTGAGCTTATAATTCACACTTCCAATTTTATGTAGAACCTGATAAGGGCCATAATAATTAGGAGCAAGATTGTTGTCCTTTTTCTATTGCTTCAAGGACATTTGCTTATAAGGTTGTAAACATACAAATACCCAGTCATCCACCTCAAAATTTCTCTCACTACAGTGTTAATCTGCTTGTTGCTTCATCCTATTTTGTGTCAAGGCCAAATTCTCTCTCAAACTAGCCAAAACCTCTTATTGATGTTGAATGTGCTCCTCCACATTTCAAACCTTGGTTTATACCTTTAATGAAGAAGTGATGAAAGGTGGATGGTAACCATATAGTGCTAGAAATGGAGACATTTTAGAAGAGGTATGAAAAGATGTGTTATACCACCATTTTTCAAGTGGTAGCCATTTAACCCAATGCTCCTATTTATCTGATACAAAACAATAGAGATACCCCTCTAAACATTTGTTAACCACTTCTATTCATCCATCAAATTAGGGGTGGTAATATGAGCTATGAGCTAGTTGAGTACCCAAATAGGAAAATAGTTCAGTCTAAGAAATTACTAGTGAAAAGAGGATCACGATCACTTACAATTATTTTTGGGGTTCAATGTAATTTTAAAACTGCATCCAAAAAAATAGCTGCTACTGTACTTGCTAAAAATGGGTGTGAGAGAGCACAAAAATGGGCATATTTTTTAATCCTATCAACAATGACCAAGATAACATTATTATCTTTAGAACAAGGCAACCATGTGATGAAATCCATGGAAACCTCCTCCCACCTTTGACTAGGAATTGATAATGGTTGTAACAGACCTGGGGTCTTAACTATCTCACCTTTATTTTTTTGGCATATCAAGCACTCTACCACAAACTTTTATATATCTCCCTTGATTCCTTCCCAAAATAATTTTTTCTTAATTTTTTGATATGTTTTCAGGAACCCTGAGTGTCCACCAATTGGAGAAGCATGCAACTCTGCAAGAATATTATGCTTAAGCTCTAAATTTTTGCACAAGTATAACCTACCCTTATACCATAGGACATTACCTTTCCATTCAAATTCGTTAGAGGCTAAAGTACCTTGCTAGAGATTTTGAATCAGAAGTTATGTATCCTTGTCTTGTTCCCATCTGGGTTCATCCACCCAATCAGCTTGCAATATGGATATTGCACAAAGTAATGCTTTTATGGATGTATCTCGTCTGGATAGTGCATCTGCTACTACATTATCTTTACCCTTCATATAGATGATTTAAAAATCATAACCCAACATTTTGGTTACCCACTTTTGTTGTTCCTCAGATGATAATCTTTGCTCCAAAAAGTATTTGAGACTATCATGATTGATTTTCACCTTAAAGTGTCTACCCATTAGATAGGGCCTCCATTATTTAACTGCATGAAGAATAACCATCATTTCTTTCTCATAAATAGGGTTTTGTAGATTCTTACCTTTGAATTGATGACTCTCAAATGTAATGGGTCTTCCTTCCTACATTAGTACCACTCCCAACCTAGATCCAGAAGCATCACATTCAACAGTGAATGTCTTTGAGAAGTCTAGAGTAGAAAAAAATGGAGTGGTGCACATAGCTACTTTTAGTTTCTCATATGCTTTGGTGGTAGAATCATTCCAATGGAAGGCATCCTTCTTTATAAATACAATGAGTGGAGCCGCTATGCTGCCATATCCTTTCACAAATATTCAGTAGTAACATGTTAGTCCTAGGAACCCTCTGAGGTTTTTGAGAGTTTTTGGCATGGGCCATTCCATCATAGCTTTGATCTTTTGGGGATCAACTTTGACACCTTCATGAAAAACAATGGGACCTAGGTACTCTACCTCTTTTACTCCAAAAGCACATTTGGATGGCTTTGCATAAAGATGATGCTTCTCCAAAACTATCAACACCTGTTTCACATGTTGCAGATGTGCTTCCCATGTCTGACTATAAATCAATATGTCATCAAAGAAAACCAACACAAACTTCCTTTAAGAAGGCCTAAAAATAGTGTTCATCAAGCTCTAAAAAGTAGATGGTGTATTTGTAAGACCAAGGGGCATTACCAAAAACTCATAATAGCCCTCATGCATTCTAAAAGAAGTTTTATGAACGTCTTCATCCTTCATTCTAATGTGATGGTACCCTGAGTGAAGGTCTAATTTTGTGACATAATTAGCACCATGCAACTCATCAAGTAAATCATCAATTATGGGAATAGGAAACTTGTCTTTGATGGTGTACTTTTTGAGTTCCCTATAATCTAGGCACATCCTCCATGTGTCATCCTTCCTTCACACCATGACCACTGGTGATGAATATGTACTTTGTCTATGCCTGATGATCCCTACCTCTAGCATCTCATGGACCATTTTTTTGATTTCACTCTTTTGTGCATATGGATATTTATATGGTCTAATATTTGGTGGTTGACTCCCTAGAAGTAGTTGAATGGCATGATCATGTTTTCTTTTTGGTGGTAGTCCTTTTGGTATGGCCCCAAAAATAGATGGGTGGTCATCAAGAATCATCTGTAGATCAGGATGTGAAGATGTTTGTGTGGGTTGAACTTTTATGGAACATAATCATACAATAATTCTCTCTACCCCCTTTTTTAGTATCTTGGTCATCTGATGTGAACTAACCAATTGTGGAGATTTTGCCTATAATCCATGTAGTTCAATTTTCCTACCTTCAGAATGAAAGTGCATGAATAGTTCTTGGAAGTTCATCTCAATGGTACCCAAAGTTGTGAGCCATTGGACTCCCAAAACAATGTCTGTGTTACCCATGGGAATAGCAAACATAGGAGAATTGAGATTGTACTCACCCATAGCAAGCTTAATACTATGGCATTTGCCTGAATAATTAATTGTGCCACCATCTGTAATCATGACTTGAAATTCTAGTGCTGGTAGATGAAATAGTTCAATCGAGTGGCCAACTTATGGTTGAGGAAGTTATGTGTGCTCCCTAAATCAATCAATACTGTCACCTTCTATTTTTTGAGGAAACCCACCACCTTAAGAGTTTTTGGAGTGCTAATACCTGTAAGTGCATGACAAGAGATTGTAGGTTGGGAATTTTTAGGTACCTCCTCTATCTCTTCCTCATCATCATTGGAGGCATCATCTTCTTCATCATCTTCATTAGATCCCTCAATGTAGAATAGCTTCTTCTCAGCACATCTATGTCCTTTGCTCCACTTTATATCACAACTAAAACTTAATCCTCTTCTACAACAAAACCTCAAGGTATTAGTGAAATCCACCCATCAGGATCATAACATCCCACCACATTTTCGAAGCCTAGACTCTAGGCTAGATTTGCACCCATACCACCAAGATCCCTACATGTACAAGCCTCGAGTGAACACTACCATGCCAGCATAGCCACCCACTCTATGACTTGAACTCGGGTGGAGGCTCTGATACCACATGTAATTAATTGTTATACCAAAAACTTGAGGCATTAATGAAATCCACCCATCAATATCAGAACATCCCACCACACTTTCAAAACTTAGACTCTAGGCTAGATTTGTGTCTACACCACCAAGATCCTTGCATGTACGAGCCGTAGATGAACACTACCATGCTAGTGTAGCCACTCGCTATGTGACTTGAACCTAGGTGGAGGATCTAATACCACATGTAATGAACTACTACACTAAAAGCTCAAGGTGTTAGTAAAATCCACCCATCAGGATCATAACATCCCACCACACTTCTAAAGCCTAGACTCTAGGCTAGATTTGTGCCCATACCACTAGGATCCCTACATATATGAGCCCTGGATGAATACTATCATGCTGACGTAGCCACCCGCTCTATGACTTGAACCCAAGTGGAGGCTCTGATACCACTTGTAATGAAATTACTTCAACAATAAAGTAGAATAGTAGAAGTAGATCCAAATATGACTAAAATATATCCAAATATATGATAATAGATAAGCCACTTTGAGGGGGAAACCTCCACAAGCTTTAATAAGAGCAAAATTCACAATATGATGTTAAATAGTTACCCACTACCTCCTATATATAGTCTATCTAGGCCATGGTTACTCCATAGGCTGACCTACTAACCAAATGAATGCATAGATAAATATGAAATAGCATCAAAGAGGGATAAGTAAGCCACAAGTCAGTTATTCCTATCCTAATACATACGATAGGTTAGGGCCATAGCATTATTAAAATATCTTTGAACATGATAGAGTTCTCTTGTCTATCATAAAAATAATCTTCCTCATAACTAGGGCCATAAGAGACCCCACTATGAGTATACCTTTGTTCCATGTTTAGAAGTTTGTTTATTCTATGTTTGATAAGATATGGAATGTGTTTTGAAAATGCTTAAACAAAGTGTTTGGATTGTTTCAAATAAATTACAAGATTATACTAGACTATTAATAAAATAAGTGGCATAGTACCAAACAATTAGAGGAAAGTGGTTACAAATTTACTCAACCTTGGTGGGTTGAAATCATCAAATTAGAAGAGGGTAAGATAACTTCGAAACCTAAAGTGTAGGCTAGCACAATAAACTTAGGTCAAAGATATGTCAATACCATAAAATATAAATACAACTATGATAAGTTGTGACTATAAAATTTGAATAAGGTTCTTCTGATTAGGAAGATAATAATGCAAAATAAGAAGCTCAAAATGTGAATTAACACAAGAAATCTTAAGTATAAAGCCAAAACTAAATGGGTAGCATAATGGTGCCACATGGAAAAAAGATGTAAAATCATATAAGAACTTAAATCATGAGCAAACACAAGATAACCTAAGTCCACCATGAGAAAAAAAATGATGATGAGTCTAGGTCACAACCTTTGATCAAAATGGGAAATTATACCCAAATTACTCAAACCAAGTGCAAAAAGTAACCTGATAGCACCTTGGATCATAACTTAGAAATGTGAGATTCGAATTTAGACAAAAAATGAAGGACTTTGAAATTTTTCAAAGTGGACAAATGGTCTATACTCAAATGGACAACATAATAACGTTGTTTGGAAAATACAAACATAATGTTTTCAATGAAGATTTGAATAAGGTAAAAAGTGATTTTAATTTGGTCAGCGTAATACCTCTTTTTTCAAATATAATGGTGTATGATAAATTGTTTGGTCTTGTGACATGTTTTAGATTTCATACAAATAGTGTTAGACTCAAAAATACCAAGCAAGTAAAGGATAAAATGACAAACACACCTAAGTGTAATGTCCTAAATCCTAAAACTAAAAAGGTTACATGATAATATTAAATTCCATTTATATACATGCTCTTTAGAGGATTTTAATTATTAACCAAAAGTAAAATCACATGAAAATAAAGTTTTTACACACCCTCTATTTCAAGATTTTGTATGGTGACATAGAACTTCGGGCTACTCACCCTACATCAATAGTATGTCCATGGTAAGTGGGATTATTTTAAACTAATTTTTTATGTGATTAGATGGTCCCAAGTGTGGCTAACACTAGAGATGATCACATCAATTAGATTTGTATCAACTAGATTGTTTTGCAAATGTCATGTCCTTTTCACAAATACTACATCTATCAATTGCTCAGTGCAGTGTGATGTCCAAGTTTCCCCTATGATCTGAGGTTGATAACCACTAACGAAGCTTGTTTTAACCACTCAAAATAAGTGTCTTAATGATTAACCCTAAATTTATATACCCCACCATGTATTGGGGTTGAAATGATCTTGGGAGATGAATTATTAGGTCTATGCTTCCCTAAAGAAGCCGTGAAGAGGCAATGAACTCTTGATTACAAGCTAAAGTGCATAAATATAAAGATAAATGAAAAGACTTTATGGTATTTTTAGAATCACCAGAACTATATGGATTTGAGGAGGTCCTTAGAAACTTTCTTTTCACACCTTTAGACAAGGCACCAAATGCAAATAATGATCACTTTTGGTCACCCAAGTTCCCTAAAGGGGACGGGGTGAGAGCATGCGTGAAACACTCATTTTGATAAAATCCAACACTAAACATTTTGATATAATTCTTAAAAGCATTTATCTAATTGTGAGAGTTTATTTTAATCACCAAAATGAAATTTATGAGTTTTGTCTTTGACTTGTTAGGAAGAGACTAAATGACTTCAATATTGCAAAAAAGTTGTTAGAAGTCTGAAATCAGGGTGTGAAATTGTTAGAAAATACTTTAGCTTGTTTTTTAAAGTCTTTTTTTTCTTTTGAATGTCAATCTCTTCATTCCATAGATCAATCTCATCATTCCATAGTACATTTTCATCATTCTATAGATTGATCTTGTTGAAAGACAGAATAAAGGAAACACTGGTTTGTGAACTTGTTGATTGATAGGGCAATATCATTGATTAGAAGGGCATTCCCATCAAAATGATAAAAAATGGATAGAAAAGAAAAAATAGTCACATCTCAATTTTTATTCTAGAGCATTCTCACCATTTTATAGGTCAAACTCACCAGTCTATAGAGTAATTTCACTGATCTACAGTACATTTCCACTATTTTATAGAGTGATCACATCTATTCATAGTATGATCTCATTGATCCTATAAAACACATAGGCAGATAGAAAGTGAATAAAATTGATCCCATCAATCATGAATTTATTCCCAATATTTGATAGGGTGATCTCACCAATGTTTAGGTTGATCTCACCAACTTCTAGAGTGATCCTACCATTTTATAGGTCAATCTTGCCATTTATCTCAAAAGTTGTATAAATGTAAAATGAGAGAAAAAGAAGTGCAACACATCCTCCAAAGAGGGTCTAATGAAAAACTAGAAAGTATAAATACTTGTGTGAGGTGTGAGTCTCATAAGGTGTGCTAAAATGTAGAGTAGGATTACAAGATGCATTAGTCCATACATTAGTTAAGAAAAATATCTATAAAGAAATATATAGACACTAAAACATCAAGACCACTCCCTCATGGGTTATTCCTAATGAATTTTAAGAGTTATTTAAATAATTAATACTACTAACCTTCTAAATAACCTCCTTCCTTCCAAGATTAGACCAAAAGCATGTTTTACCTAGATTTGGTGCTCCAAGCCTACGTCAATGATGAGTAACATGCTTTTCCATCACTTCCTAGTGCACCAATGGCTTAGGATCACAAGATTTGGTTTATTTATGCAAATTGGTGAAGATTTTTTATATTAATTTCTGCATAGTAAGTTTGTATAACTAAAGCTTAGAAATGGTGATCTTGGCTCACTTATTTATAGCTTTTCAAAATGGTTCAACATTAACCATGACCATCTATCTTGAATCAATATGTGTGTCTATGAATGAATACAATTTTGGAGGGATAATCCATAAATATTCCCATTAATATTTGGAAGAATGGGGCATTAATGAGGCATGGGAGAGCTTAATCCTGATATTTTTTCCATTAATGGCCTTTAGATGCCACCCCATTGATGATGTCATGGGATGATGCTTATTTGTGGAATGAATTTTCAATAAATAGATTTTCAATAACTTCCATGGAATTTTCAATTAGGCTCTTTATTTGATTTAATTTGCTTAAGTGACTTTGATTATTTTTTTTAATTCTTTGAAAATCTATCACACGCTTAATCAACCTGGTCATAAATGTCATTTTACTGAGTCATAATTTGAATAAAGTATAGTCATAATAAGGTGTTAGTTGCATACAAAATAATACCATGGTTAGGGCATTATGGATGTGAAATAACACATGCACGTGACATGTGCTACCCAATTAGAAGAATTCATTGGTTTAAAGTGTCATTTTGCATGGTCACAATTTGACTTGAAGTGATTTAAGAAAAGAAACTAATCACATAAAATGCAAATATCCCATTCAGGGATACATTAGCCTAAATTAGCACCTGTACATGACAAGTTCAAACTAATTAGCATGTTTTAGTGATTTAGCCTAGATTGTGCATTGTCATAGAATGTTGCTTAGATTGACAATTGTAGAAAAATAGTGATAATAATTGGATATATATACTTTGAACTTTATGATGTAAAAGAGTAAATGATTACAAGCTAATTCCCCCCCCCCCCCCACTTCTATTCAATGTCAAGAGATTTTTAATAACAATAGTACCGACCTTCATGCAATCTAACATGAGATATTCACCTATTTAAATATGGATACCCCTTTACAATATGAAATAAAAATATGTGATCATATACCCATTAATAGTGAAAATGATTCAATTATTCATATGCTCTATTAGCATGGTAATTTAAAACCACTATCAAAAACTTCAATTTCTTCTTATTATATGTCATCTATCATGACTAGCATGGTATACTTGTAACAACAAGTCAAAACTCTTAAATTGTAAATTTCTTCTCATGAGGCTATTCGTGAGGAGAATACATTAACATAGCAACCTATAGCTAGGAGTGTATTTGAGCATCCATATCCTTAGAACTTTATTATGTCTGAGTTATCCTCATTTGATGGTCAAGGGGACCTTGCTATTAATTTAAAATAATATATGCATTCCTTTGAAAATTAGGCCTAAAATGGAATCTTGCTCTTAAAGGCTTTTCATCATAGCTTAACTCAAGGGGCTCTTGATTGGTTTTATAGTCTTCCAAATGGTTCATTATCAACTTTCAAAACACTTGAAGATGTGTTTTTATTGCATTTTCATATTTATATCTTAACTAAGTTACCATTAGAACATTTGAAAACATTGACACAAATAAAAATAATTCTATATAGGACTATCTCATTAAATTTAAGGATGATTGTATTATTTAACTTATATGCCCTTAGATTTGGAAGTTCAAATTATATTTAGCATAGTTTTTCTTTCTCCACTCAGAGAAAGAGCATTGCATAATCCCTTTGCTTCATTCGAGACATTGTTTTTGAAAGCACAATGACTAAGAGGAGGGGTGAATCAGTCTTCAAAACTTTTCATTTAATTCCACTTAATTATACATGAACCATTCTAACAAGCATGCACATCTTAAGAAGCATAAGCATAATATCATAAGAGCATGAAAAATGTGAACAAAAAATATACATGGTAAACCTTTAAAGGTAATAAAACCCATTAATGAATAAAATGGACTACATTTGTATAAGACAAACTTCAATATTTAGTGAAGCACCTACTTCACATGGAGCACCAACCCCAACTAGCTCAACACCAACTCAGCTAGGCTTTAACAAGCACCCACTTGCAAGGAGGCACCAAACCTCTAGATTAACTAGCACCAACACATCCACTTAAAACACTTTATCACCTTAATAAACCCTTGTTTCTTCAAATAATAGATGATGATCTTCTCCTTTGGCTCTTCTCTCACTTTTGTCCCTCTCAAATCAGCCTTCAACCTTTTTCACTCTACTAACCCTCTTCATGGCTTGATTAGGTCTTCCAACCTTGATCGTCATATGTATAACATTTATTATATATTCATGAAACTTCTCTAATTGTCTTCATGACCTCATTATACTCACTAAAGATCTATATCATTTGCTTATTCTCTACACAACACACAAAATAGGCCTACACTATCTTACTTTTATACAAGTCACTTGATCTTAATTAGTTAGCCACGCATTCATATCATTTAGGTTGGCCATAAAATAGTTTTTATCATATTAAAATAATATGCCTTAATCATGAATAAATCAATACCTTAGTTCGGCCATAGCTCAATTAGCTCTTACTCTTCTTTTAGGCTTAACGGAGATTTAATAGGCCTTCTTAGCAACACATTACCCTTTGATCTTCTTAAAGCCTATTAAAACACATAATATAGAAGAAACACATCATATGACACTCTAATATATCTTATCCAACTTCACTTTAATTCCATAACACCTTTCAGGTCCAACCACCATTTGAACCCTTTCTTAAAAGATTGTTTATAAAAGGCCTTTGTGTATACAAAAAAATTGTCTTGAACAAATGAGGCATAAAATCAACTTTGACAAAAAAACATAGAAAAAAATCACATATTTAGAAACCTTGTGACCTTAGGTTCATCACAAAATTCATCAAATATTTCAACTCAGGGCATATAGGCTCAAACTCTTCTATGCATGATGTTAAATCAAAATTTCCAACTGACTTCAAAACACAGTCAAGGAAACATGAACTTATGTCACCTAATTGAATGAATTAAAGGGATTTAAATGAATAAATAGTATCTTATACCATCCTTAAGGAAACCTCCATCAAATGGATCATAATCTCTAATGGAAACTATTAGTCTTACAGACCAATTTATTGACTTTCTCTCTCACAAACTCCACTCAGCCAGATAAGCCATTTTGGCTTCAATGTTCCAACCTCTTACACTAAATTCCAAGATTTTGAAAATAATCAATAGATTATTCAACTCCAAAACAACATCATCATACACTTTAATCCATCATTCTTACATGAAAACATATTAATAATCATCTTCTCACTTTTGCTTGATTTTATTACTGTCTACATCATTAGATCTGTTAGCAACTAGCCAACTTGAATCACTCCTAAGATATGGAACCTATCCAAAAACCTTAATGAATAATAACTAAAAGTATCACACTATTACATTCATCTACTTATCAACTTTGACTTGGTCAATCCTATCCACTACAACAAATTTCTAAAAGATAAGCACTTTCCTGTAGGATCTGCTCACTCACCTGAGAAACCAATCACACCTACATATACTTGGGAGTTGACTACAACTCAAATCACTTATCTAACCACACCAAACCATTCTAATCTCTTTAAAACAATATTTTCAACATCAGATCATTGTTATGGTTCTTTTAGGGTTTAGACCAACTTCCACTCTTAATGATCATTCATAAAACTTAGCTCTTCTTTCACGAAACCAATGATTGGAACTTTGAGCTAAGACCCTTCCTCATCTACCATGAACAACTTGGATTCTCATTCAGATATTTCACATGATAATGATCACTTTAAAAAACTTTTTAGGTAAATTAATCATCATTTTATGCACTTGATAAACCTTTAAACACTTTTCAAGCCTTTTCTTGCAAATCATGACCTGAAACTTCATGCACATGATAAAAACAACTTGACTCACCTTTGTCAATGTTTACCTCCTCACCAATGTCATGAAAACTGATCTTGATACCTCATTTGGCCACAATATCATTTTTTTCTTTGTATACCTTGACTTTCAATTCTCATTAGGTCTTGAAGCTGATCTTCTAACCACTGTCCAAGCTCTTAGCACCTCATGTACATGTCATGCAATCTCCTATCATTCTTCACTATTTTCATCCATTTTTCATATGTCTTGTCAAAAATTCATGATGCCTCATTAAGCCAAGTAGGATCTAGAACTAGTCTAGTTGTAGACTTAGACTAAAGTACTTACCCTTGTAGACTTCACCTTGAAACTCTCTTATGTTTCAATGCCTCTTGTGTATGCTCAAACACTGTCATACACTCACTCTTCTTTGGAGTTGTAATATATCATCTTTGGATATTCTTAAATATCTTTAGAGCTTACCTAAGGATATTCATAGCATATTTATATATTCATACATAGATCTTTAAAGATGACCTTCTAATCATTTTCAAGACCCTCAACATCTCATGTATAACCTCAAATGACCCCTCTCATGTTTAAACACTATCAAGTATTCTTTGGAGCATTCACATCTTTGTAGCTCATTTAGAGCATCTTCAAAAATGCTTACATAGATCTTTAGAGCATACAGATTATTCTTTAGAGCTTACTCATTTCATCATGCTACCTACACAAACCATCTCATAAGGTCTAGACAAATCATTACAAGATGTTTGAAACTTGACATACTAGCCTGTAGTTACTCATGTTGATCTCAATGATATTTCTCAAGCTGATATAAGAAAAAATTTCAAATAGTACCCTCACATTACTAATTTCATATAGTAATAATGTTCCCTATGCTATCAATAGAACTCATCATATACATACCTCAATGCTTACTTAACAATGCACCTTCACAATCATACTTTCACATTAATGACATTATATTGACATCAATGACAACAAGTATTCCAAAACTCAATAGTTAATGACAATGCTCAATAATATCCCCCTTAATCAATGACAATGTTCAATAATCTCTCCCTTTATCATTGATGGCAAACACACTCAGAAAATAGTGCCAACCACTCTTGATGGCAATCATCTCTTAAACTTGATTCTTATTTTTTCTCACCCTTTTTGATCTTTCTCCCTTTTTTATCTTTTTTGATCTTTTTCCCCCTTTGACATTAATGATAAAGGTATTTCAAAATTGTCATCTCTTTTAGAATGAACTTAGATTATAAGATTACTTCAAAACAGATCAAGCTTAGTTAACAGCCTAAATAGAACCCCCTCAAACCATGCATACCTTCTTAGAATAACTCATCTATTCTTGGAGGTAATGCACGTGATTATCTCTCCCTTAGAACTTGACTATTTTAATGATTTCTAGACATAAGAATTACACCCAATTCTTGTATTAGGTGTTCAAAAGTTACCTTTGGTGGTGGTTTGGTCAGGATGTCTGCAATTTGATCCTATATAGAAACATATTCAAGTTTGACACTTTATTCACTTACCTGCTCTCTTATAAAATGATATATGATGGGAATGTGTTTGGTGCTCTTATGATTTGATGCTTATGCCTACTAAGATGTACATGTTTGTTATAATGGTTAAAGTAAGATTAAGTGAAATTAAATGAAAAGTTTTGAATACTAATTCACCCCCCCTCTCAATCATTGTGCTTCCAGCAATTGGTATTAGAGCATATTCAGAGCTTCTTATAGATCTTCAAATCTCACCTAAGGATCTTCATAGCATTTTAAGATTTTCATAAACAAATATTTAGATCTGACCTTATAATCATTTTCAAGGCCCTTAATACCTCATATACAAGCTCATCCGACCTCTCTCATGCTTAAACACTATCAAGTATTCTTAGGAGCATTCACATATTTGTATCTCATTTAGATCATCTTCGAAGCTACTTACATAGATATTTGAAACATACATATTCTTCTTTAGAGCTTACTCATTTCATCATGATACCTGCACATACCATCTCATAAGGTCTAGACAAATCATTACAAGATGCTTGACACTTGATATACTGACTTGTAGTTACTCATGTTTATCTCAATGATATTTCTCAAGTTGATATAAGAACATTCTTCAAATAGTACCCTCATATTACTATTTTCATACAACAACAACATTCGCTATGCTGGTAAAATAACTCATCATATACATACCTCAAAGCTTACTTGACAATGCACCTTCATAATCATACTTTGACATTAATGACATTAGATTAACATCAATGACAACACTTATTCCAAAACTCGATAGTCAATGACAATACTTAACAATATCCCCCTTGATAAATGATAATGTTCAACAATTATATTGGGATGTATATAAGTATGTGTGTACTCTAATGAATACTCAAACTAAGTTTCCAATCTCTTTATTAAAATTAATGCATAATAAGAGTCATGTTTTCAAGACAAATAAATAAGTCATAAAATATCATAAACCAATTCAAAAACCTTCTATATAACTAATAACATATGTAAAAATCCAAATGATAAAAGTGTTTCATAAAGTATATAAGAGTGTTACTTGAGACTACATATTCTTATCTTATCCATAGACCTATCCTCGATCCTATTATCACACTTATCTAGCCTTTGTGTATGCCATAGACATCTTAAGTCAGACCTAAAGTAGTCCTAAACCCTTATTTCTTGATCCTAGCCCTTTATGACTAGTGTTCTAGCAATTGGACACTAGCACCATAATAAGGATACTATCTCCACATGGTACTAGTTTCCCCAAAATAGAGTTAATTTTATTTGCCTTATCTTTTTCCAAACATCAAAACTAGAACTACTTAGGGTCATCCTAGGCTTCTTTTATCACTTGCACAAGCATCAAAACAATATAAATATATGAATTTTAACACTCTAACCACTAGATGGAAATAAAATGCAAAATAAACATTCAAACTCAGAACATTTTGAGCACAATTATGGTTATCAATCCCTATTCTACCCTACTTCTACATACTACCATCTACAACAACCCTGAGCTTAGATTACCTAGATTTATAGTCTCAAGCACATTCAAGGAACTCAAGGCAACTATCATACTAGAATAACTTGAACTTGCATTAGAACTTAGGTGGGGAAAATTGAATTGGGATTGATCCCTCCTCAGATTATTGATATGTAAGCAACTCTCTTCATAACGAGGTGTTGAGGATGTCCAACCTACCCTACTAACAAATGCACTTTTTAGATCATATCAACTAGATGAACTAGTTTCATGAAGGATTAGGGTTTACATAATAAATTAGTCATTATAGTAAAAATACATGGTTTTAGGACTCATGCATGCAAGAATAGACCTTAGATATCTAGACATAGGTGCACCCAAAATCTCAAGATAGTATTGCATAGAGGACACTACCACCAATATTAGAACACTACCACCACTTTTGCAATAATGATGTTATTATTCAATTATAGTACTACTATCCAAGAGGGTTTATGACACTAAAATATATTTTATGGCACTCATATTACCTTCCATCTCAGTTTCCAACACCCAAATCATATGTATAAATTGTTTTCCAACTAAGTTATAAGTTACACTATTTATTATTATTTTTAGAAAAGTCAAAGCTAGTCAATTCTATTAAAAATTAGTGATTATATCTATTACATATTATTTCCCTAATTTAGTCTACTCAAATCTTCAACAAACATAAAATTTTCATACACTAAGTCCTAAAATGTTAAAACATTTGGTGAACCCAACTTACTTTGAACATTGCTCAAACCCTGATCCTAGATGTTCCTAGGGTTTGTATCCTTTTTTTCCTATTTTCATTAGATGCTTTAAGTTTTTTAGATTATATATATATATTAGAAAATCTAATTCAATTTATTTATGCCATATAAAAAATCTATATCTCTTCCATTAAGAATAAATGCTAGGCTAGGTGGTAATCCTATTGAGCATATTCAAAATTCCAACTATTCAAACCTATACCATGGATAAATACCTATTTTAACCCTCATTGTTGATCTTTCACACCCTAATTATGTGGATTTCAATGATAATGCATTTGAAGATAAGTAATATAATCAAGATCAAAATGATACACAAATTGGAAATTGGGACACTCTCCCTTCACTTAATGATGGAAACCTAATTGTCAATAAGGATGAGAACCTACAGAGCTTCAGAGATAGAATTTAGGAATAACCCTTTGATCATGCACAAATTTTACAATCCATAATGGAAAGTTAAAAATAAATCAAATAATAGTCAATATTCAACTCCCCCAACTAATAACATTGTTACACCTATAATGGGGCTAACTCAGCTAGCACAACCAACAATTGTAATTCAATAACCTTTAGTGATAACTATACCTCTTGTGGATATTTCTTCCACTCCAGATGTATAATCCCTTATGTATGAGGTTCATACTTTATGGGCTGAGATGTTACATCTTTAGAAGGAAACCATTAGGCTATCATATGCCTTGGATTATAAGATTCTCTTACATACACCTTTGGCAAATCACATAGTGCTAACTTCTTTATCATCCAAATTCATGGCACCTAAGATTAAATTATATGATGGTAAGGCTGACCTAGAGCATCATCTTTGAGATTTTCATGTAGCATGTTTGGACTACATGTTTAATGTTTGGCTCTTTACTAAGTTATTTCTATGCAATTTAAGGGATGATGCCTTATAGTGGTTTTATGATCTATAAAATAAATATATCATCACATTCAAACCATTTTTAGACATGTTTTTAGCACACTTCTCCATAAACATCAGTGATAAGATCTCATATGCTCTAGTTGCACATTTGAAACAAAAGTCAAATGAGCCTATTTTAGAATATGTCTTATGATACAATACTATATTAGCTAAATTAACTAGACCCATGGTAGATAAAGAGCTTTAGGACATCTTCAAATAGAGTCATCTACCAATATTAAATGAAGATATCTTGTTTAAGAAGTTTCCAACATTCATAGATTTATGCCACATAGTAAAAGAATGAGAATTCAAGCTTCTACCAATGGAAAAACTAAAATATACAATTGGATCAGGATCAACTACTAAGAGTTCAAGTAAGCCTCCATACAAGGTAAGGGCCATTGAAAATAAGAGTGATCAAAATTCCATAGTTAACGTAGCTTCAAATCCATCTCCTCACTTGGTTTTATTACCTCTTCCACATAGAGTCTTCACCAACTTTCCAAAATCACTAGCATGGGTTTTACAAAAGCTCGTAGAATATAGTGTCATATCTCTCCCTTGCATAAAAGAGGTTGATAAAACATGGTATTTTCTAAAGAAATATGATTCCAATGCATTCTTTGAGTATCACAGGGTACTAGGCCATACAAAAAACTAATTCATTAACCTAAAACATAAGATATAAGATTTGATAACGTTAACATTATTGATGTGGGCACACCCACAAAGGCACCAAAAGTACAACAAATAAAAGATAAGGCATTAAAAATATTCTCATATCCATTTTCAAATCACATAGTGAATGAGGTAGGGAGTACTTCAGGTGTTCACTACACATATCAGGCACATCCACCACTAGCTTCATATCATACTATTTAAGAATAAGCACTCACATTACACAATATCATTGATATGTACCACACTATAGCTCTATCTAGACCATTCATCATCTTCTCAGAGTAGGAGATTATTGATAATGATACAAATTTATATTCACTCTTTGTATGAGCCTACATAGATCATCATCCTATCTAAAGTGTTATGGTTGACAATGGGTCAAACATTAACATGTGTATTATCACATTTCTATAGCATTTGGGGTATTTATAGTAGGATATATCCCCTAAAAACATAGTTATAAATGGTTTTAATGGTCATGTTTAAAGCTCCATCAGGGAGATTGTGCTTCCATTATGGTTGGACTAGCACATGTGGCCACTTAGTTCTTAGTAGTACCTAGCACAAGCATGTTTGATATGTTATCGGGTAGGCTATGGATATAGTAGCTACAAGCCATCCCATCCATAGTTTATAGATGCCTAAAATATATACATGTAAATTAGTTGGTCATAGTAGAGGGTCTTTCATATGAGTATCCTCTACCTATTCCATAAGTAGTTACATCAAAATTACTAGTTACAACATAGTTACCAGATACAACATAGTTATCAATTATAGCTCAAATCATAGTTCTTATTGATACACCATAAAGTTTAATAGAGCCACTAATGTAAGTGAGGTTTACTATTATAGAATTGACACATACACATCTCTCCC
Organism: Torreya grandis; assembly: GCA_037957365.1. Taxonomy (NCBI): domain Eukaryota; kingdom Viridiplantae; phylum Streptophyta; class Pinopsida; order Cupressales; family Taxaceae; genus Torreya; species Torreya grandis. Next base: position 2,030,003 of record JARHVA010002534.1, on the reverse strand, counting down.
ATATATACCATTATTAGATAGACCCCTATGTTATAGATATGTTACAAATTATAGAGGGCCTCCCTTTACTCACTTCCTATTGAGATCAATATTATTGAGTTCTCGAGGTTGTCAGCATAGGGTACCTATGCCACCTATAGTTTCTTCTACCAGATGGATTATTAAGACCCCTATATTTTATAGGACACCATAATTAGTGCCACATATTCCTAGAACCACTTCACAGACATATACAAATTAGATCACTCAGTATAGTAGATTATGTGACCATAGTTTCCCTTTTGCAAAGCACGTATGATCAAAGTTCCTTATTTGACATAGGCCATAGTGATAGTGAGTCTCCCATGAGACTCATCAGTTAGTATTATTCCTCTTTTCTTATACATACTTTCATTCTCTCTTTGTCCTTGTACATAGTTCATTTTCATGTTGTTTGTACATAGATTATATCCAAAAAAATAAAAACAATATAATATGTCAAAAAACACAAAAAAATTCAAATGTTACTCATAAAATACAAAATTATAGATTGTATGCATTGTTATTTTTACACTTCTTATAATTTTTAAATATTATATATATTAGTTATTTTAATATAATTGGTTTTATCATACATATATGCTTCACTTGTCCTTGTCAAGTGATTATAGATTGTTATAGGACTTAGGTCCATTAAACTAATCTAAACTTACTATTATCTACCCACTAGGGCATATACACTGATACATGGGTCTTTACTTGACACATTCTCCCACTTGGGGGCATCCTATACATAGTTTCAATTATCAAGTTCTATCTTTCTATACCCTACATCCTAGCTTTAACATTGTTATATCTTGATATTGATCATGTTACTCTTGGATTTTTTGTTGGCTATTACTACTATAGACTTAGCATATGTACATCATCACTCTTACACATATTTGTATTGCATATTCAACATACTTTAATTTCTAGATTTCCTACTTTGGACTTGATTATATCTCTATGGTTCTTCTATTCGAGGGCATTTGAATATGCCATTGCTCTTTGGCTCTATGCCACTTCTATTCATAGTATGTATGCTTTGGACATATGCCAATATCTTTGTGTGTGTGTTTCCTAATTGTGTATGTGAACATTTGAACATGTCCTTTTATGTGGCTCTAAGATAACTTACTTGTTGATTGCATATGTGGATATTTAAACATGTTCTTATATGTCTTGTTTTTCTCAGATTTAATAACATATGCCCATGTCCCTTGTATTTTGGCACCTTGGCCTACTTTGTGTGTCTCATGTGTGTTGTATGTATGCTTTCTTGTATGCATCATGGCCATGACGCTATTACACACTCAAATTTTATATGCCATGAGGGACCTCATGCAACCCCCCTTTCCTAGTTGGGTGTCGTGATGGACATCATGCCCCATCCCCCTAGATAGCTACTTAGTTTTTACTCAAATTTTTTGTTACGTACATTGTTATATTTATTTGACACCCTTGTGAATGTTAGACATAACATACATTGCACATTACAAACTTATGTTTAGATTATCTTAAATTTTGATGTTATGTATACTCATTATATTGCATTATTATGTAGATATCATATGTGTTTTAGCTAGCACACATCTTGCAAAGTTTTTTATTTTGAGGATAGTTCTTGCATAGGTTCAACAACTCTCCTCAAAAGAGGGGCCATTCACAGGGGTTTCTCATATAGATCAAGCTCCTATATTTCACTCACATTATATTATTCAACACATAGGCCAAGTTACATAAAATCAAACACAGATAAACACAGTGGGAAAATTGTGACCCAAAAAGTAGTATAATTGCATAAAAATCAAACCAAAAGGACACTAGTGCCCAAATTAGGACACTAGCACTACTATCCAAGATGTGGCACTACTATCTAATAGCCTCAATTTCATAATAACATAGAATGGATAGAAAAGTACAATAGGTAAAGTATAGGTTTGCACATATTCAGTTACACATTTATTAGTTATACTCAATTTTTCTTAGATTCATACTAGTTCAACTCATATTTATATCAGTTGCTCAAATTAGGGGAATCATGTATGGCATGGCCATTCCTATATCAATTCAAATACCTAGATATAGTTTATTATAACTCAATCCAAAATCTATATGCTCAGATATAAGATTTGGGAGCATGTGTGTGGCACATTATTTTTGTATGCTCACTTACACATCATTTGATCAGATGAAAAGACAAATTCCATGTCATTATTTATGATGTATATACCCAACATCATATTCTAGGTTGCATACCAGTTTTTTGCCTTACTCCAGCTATAGTGGTTGGCATTCTTGAGTGGCTCAAAGCTACATAATGTACCTAAGTGACCACAGAGCCAACAAACATAGTTACATATACCTAGTTATACATTTTTAGTTACTTCACACACTTTGGTTTTAGAATACATCTACTACACATGGGTGGGAAATGATGGAATCATAGCCTAATTGAGTTCTTGATGCACCTATATGAGAGGGTTGGACACACTATCAGTCTAATCCAAGTTATTCATAGGTCATGATCCACCAAATAGGGGTAGGCAATGATGGAGTCAAAATTAAATTGAGTTATTGAGCCACCCACACATGAGGATTGAGCAAGCTATCATTTTAATCCAAGCTATTCATAGATTGATCATTATATACAAGCACATATAGAGGTTGTCACTAGGTTCATGCATTGGTTCATGTACCAAATGAGGTGTATTCATTCTTTTCCTCTTCCCCATCTTTTTACTCAGTTTTACTCTATTTTACTTCTTTACTCAATTTAATCTTTTGATTTTGATCTCTTAATTAAGGACTAATTTATGCACATTTCACTTATAGGACATGCATTGGAGCATGCTCCACATACTCAAACCTAGCTTCATGGACTTTACCTCCTAGGTAAGTCTAGGTATGCTTCTTTTACCATTATCCTAGTCATTTTGATTTACTACATTTTTGAATAAAGTAGGGGGCAACTTTAATCTCCCAAAGTTGGTTTTTGAGTGCTAAGAGTGATACTTAAGACTACTTGCTAATATTTTTTATCTCAAAATTATCAAAATGTCAAGTACCCTAAGGGAGATCCATTAAGTTTTTGTAAAAATACATTAAAATGACTCAGGACACTCATTTCTTTAATCCAATAGAAAATATATATTTGGGTGCAATTTGTAAGTTACAAAATTGTAAATTGCATCCTAACCTTTGCTTCCCACTATACACTAAACTAGTGGAAACTAGAAATTAAAATTCAATTTATAACTTGCAAACCTAAAAATTAATTCCCAACCTCTAATTTTTTCACAAATCATGCCTCATAAAAATTGGAACCCCACTTACAATTTACAACTTGCAAAGTTTCAAATTACAAACAAAGTTTTACTTCTCACAAATCACATACCCTATGGAAACCAGAGATTAGAATGCAATTTGTAAATTGCAAACCTGAAAATTGCTTCCCAACCTCCACTTCCCATGTAACACTATAAATAGAAACTAAAACTCTAGTTTCAATTTACAACTTTAAAAGTTACCAATTACAACTCAAGTTTTACTTCCCATCAACTACCCTTCTTATAGAATTTGGAACTCTAATTGTAAATTATAACTTACAAAGTTGTGAATTGTGCCTTGAGTTTTGCCTTCCCATTTTCAAAGAGCTAAGCCATTTTATAGAATGTAGAGGTAAAAGCACAAATTAAAAATTTTCAAAGTTGCTCCCAAAATTTGGATCTCCTACCAACCATCAACCTAAGGGAATTTATTATAGAGGTTATATATAAATCTAATTAGGGTTAATCAAAGTCATTATTAATTTGTGAAAATTGAGATTAGAGCTCTACAACCCTACTAGTGAATTTGAGTAATACATTTGACCCTAAAAACCATGCATTTGACCCTACAAGCCATGCAATTGAGCCATGTTGCCATTGATCCCCTGCACGGTATTTCAATTGACCTCCTACATTTTCAATTTATCTTTTTCTAATTCAAGCTTGTTTTAGTCATTTTTTTGATTTCATGCATTCTATTAAGTGGATCTACTTTTAATTTAGGGGTTTTTCCTTGTTTAAGCATTGATGGGTTTTTTTAGTAGCTTTCATGGTGTTGTTTAGGGTCGTCTATATTATCAAACTCTTATTGAGTCATCCGTTTAAGATTCTAGCCATTGAAAACCTAGGATTTTTTAGAATTTCATACAAACCAGTGGATATTCCCTTGTATATTACCTAAACTATACCCATAGAATTTTAAATTTCTAAAACAACTACAAAACCCAAATATAATTGTAACCTCACAACTCTGTAGACTTTTCTGTACATAGAGAAACCCTAATCTCCATCAAAGTTTTCATCAGAGAACACAAGTGTGTTTCACAACTACCATCTCCATCAAATATTTCCCCTACAATAATAAGCCCAATCTATTTTGAAGCTTTTACCTATGTTTTTCACCCTCAAATTTTATCAACTTTGTAGTTGGTTCTTCCCTAGCAGATTCTCTAGAATCCATGTCTAGAAAATAGATGATATTCAAATCTAAATGACCCAATGTCCCACTTAATTTGAAATCCAACACAAATGAGATTACAGACACAAACCTAAGTCACATTGACCTAGGTGATTTATGGACTAGAGTAAATTTCAAATTCAAAAATGATTGGATTAGAAGCATTTATGATTGTGGACTACATCAATCAATAACTTTTCCCCTATAAGTGCAGAATCCTAAGCTAGTGATCACATTAGAAAAACATTGTAATGCAGATAAGAGAGATGTGATGAATAACAAAGGGGAAAGGATTCTAAACTTGGAACTATATTTTATAGACTCAATTTTCTTAATACCTGAATATGAGAGTTATCATGATATAACTCATGAATCATCAAAGAAATTATATCAGGATAACAACACTAGATGTCAAAGGGTAATGAATAAGGAATGGAAAAGGGTCTCTAACGCTACATCCATGAGATTGAACAAAACATTAGCAAGAATATATTTTAACAATGAATTTATTATTCTAATCATAATACTACATAGAATCACTGGGAACCCCAATGTAAAGAACTTCAAAGACTAGACATACCAATACATATAGGTAATCCACCAAAATAAGTAGTACGTCCACTAAGCACAACCGATAAATGATTCCATCCTCAATTAGTTGATATAAGTCCATAATATAGGGAATTTCTATATGACTTCTTATATAGTCTACATATTATCCAAGGGGAGAGCCTTCTTAGGACTAAACATAATAGCTGACCAAGCAAACAAGGTTTTTAACTATTACCCAACCTCACTCTTGAGGCAACTAGGCATCACCTTAGAAGATTAAATGATGTATTCATCTACTGCATCATAGTCATGTTCAAAAAAGAGATGGAGAAGAAGATATTCTCTAATGTTTCCACTTCAGAGATTACCAATTGGGGATCTTATTTCATCCAATTCTTTACATACTCATACATTAGAGTAGGGGGATCCAGTGGTTGTTCTTACACCATTCTAAGGTATGTTAGTGACAAAGGGGCCTTAATGGAACTTGTGAGGCAGCTCATGGAGACTCATAATTTTTTATCCAGCAAACATAAGGTGGGAATTCATTTCCCCATCAGCATAAGGAGGTACACATTCCCTTCTTTATCTAAAGCCAAGTGTGCATATGCTAAAATGACTCAAATGACCTTGAGGGTTCTAGAGGCAAGGCCATTCTATGATGTAAATGGAAATATTACTAGTAAATTTGGGATCTCAACATATTCCCATGTTCCCTATTATGAAGACTACTGGGAGGATCTATAATATGAAGAAGTAAGATTGAAGGATTATTCTAGGATGACCCTTGATCAAATCAAAAAATTTAACATGGGACTAGTGTCTAAGGACTTGGTATATGATGAATCCTTAGAAGATAAAGTCTACTGTGAGAATAAAATCTATGATCAACCCCTTCCAATAGTTAGGGGTCCATTCTTGAGTCTTTCTCATTAATGGATATAACCACCAATGTAATAAATAGAACAATCAACTAGCTTAAAAGTAAAGGGGTCAAAGTGACCAAAAAAATAGTGAGCATCAGTGAGAAGCTATAGAGCTCAAGGATAAGGGAGTACAAACATAATCAAAAGGTTCTAGTGGTAGAAGCCTCCTAGAATAGGCAAATAAGCTAGTGATTTCCCATAAGATAAAGCAAAATTTAAAATCCAAGAAAATATAATCAAGTAGCCAAGGAGCAGTAGAAAATCAACCAATAGTGATTTTATCTAAAGATACAACTACTATTAGAACTCTAATAGTTTTTAATCCTATCTCAATCATAATATCTACTCATATCTATGTTATAGTGATTCTTCTTATCCCTATAAGTCCATCATATTCAACATATCCTCCTCATGTCTCCACTCCACCTTAACCTCAAGCAATTTCCCTCTCCATTGACACTAGTTCACCTATGTCATTAAGTCCATTACCAATAGTTGTATCAATTCAATTGGACACTCAGGTCTCACTTCCACTCCTCTCTTCCATAATTTCACTACCTCCTTTTACAATTCCTTCCATCTCATCTTTAATCACCACTTTCACCTCATTAATAACTAACACTACACAGTAGTATATAGCCATGGATTTAGTCATTCTGACTACAATCTCACTAGCCATCCCAACCCTTAGGATAAATACTACTTCATTTTCATTTCCCCTCACTTTCCCCTTTTCATCAACCCTGAGTGTCCCCACAATCCTCATTGATTCATTCACAGCTCTAGATTCCACACTCCCATAGGTTACCCTTTTCCAAATCCCTATGCCTAATCTTCCATCGGTGTCACTTCCATCCCCCACACCCCTAATAGGCACATCCATTGCCACTGCACCCATTTTTTACATTTCCACAATAACCCTAACCCTAATAAAAGAGGTAGAGATATAACAAGTCACTAATACAAATGTGGCCACTCAACCCATACAAGGGGAAGACATTGGAAAAACATCAACTAAATATTTAGTAGATATAATAGTAGTAGACTCAAAAATTGTCACCATAATCACTAGTGTAATAACTTTGACTGTAGATTCATAAGTGGTAGTGTTAAGATGGTAGGATGCTACTCCTAGTTGGCTAGCATAAATAGTGGGGAATAAATGTAAATAGATGGTGTCCCCAAACACATTGGATTTTAGCCTCACATATGCATATAATAAATCTAAAGTAGCTCCCATAACTATATCAATAATATTATATGATTCAGTAGGGGAAAAGTATGTAGAGATTGTAGTCCCCCCACCAAACAAATAAAAGGAAGATCTAGTGGTGGAGGATTACCAAATATCAAAGGTTCACCTTGGTCATCCTACAAGAAAGGGAATTAAACATGATGTTAAATCCAAAATTAACTCTATTTTTGATAAAATGGATAGTGACAAGGTCACTAAATATGAATTGAATAATAAGGTTGAATAATTAACAATTGCATTAAAGAAGTTCATTGAGCTTATTGCTCAACCAACACAATCTATTACTTAGATCATAGACCAAGAGACACTTGATGTAGTGACAGAGATTGGAAAGATGGGAAGGGCTATAAAGAACTGGGCAAAATATCTTATCTCAAAGGGGAACAGAGTTATTGAATTAGTAATGGACCACTATAAAACTCTGAAATAGAGACAAGCAACTTTGAGAAAACAAATAAGTATCAAGAAGAGATAGAAAGGTTAAACCTATTTTATCCAAAGTTTATAGTTGTGGATACAATTGAAATTGATATCCTCATTGCAAACAATATACTGAGAAATGATGAAAAGTATGAGGAATTGGATAGAGTGGCTCAATTTAGAATAATAATACTCATAGAGAGTATCAATAAAGTTAAAGCTACACATGACAAGGCCACTGATATGCTATATGAATTTATTGAATAAATTGTCATGTCAAGCAATAGATCATCAAAACTAGATCCTTTTATCTTAGGAACATAAATATAAATTCAAAGGAGTGGTTAAAGGAGAGTCACCATGAGACAAAACATTTAGCTTGAGCTTCATCCACCATTTTATCAGGTACCATAATACATTGGATCAAATGGGGAAAGAGTTCAATGAATACAGGGTTACATAAAGGGAACCCTCTGGCATGATTGTAAAATGTGAAATAAGCCATCTCTACTCTTTTGGTCCCAATAAAGATCATATCCTAGAGATATTCAATATTTTTGATGCATATATTGAGAAGACACGGGTGAAGAAGAACAAAGAGTCTTCAGAGGTTTTGGTTGTAGATTAATTATTTCCATCACAAACATTTTGTAAATTATATTTCCTTGTTGTAAATAAAATATTGTAAAGTTACAGATTATAAACTACAATTATCATTTTGACAGGTCTTTTTGAGAAAGAGCCACTTGTAGTTTCCAATTTCCTTTTTGATAGGTTGAAAGTTGTAAAAAACAAACTTGTAAATTACACTTTCCCTTTTGAATAGATTGAGTTGCTTAATTACAAAATCATATATTCTAAAATGCATTTCTAGTTTTGTCAAAATTATGTGACTTGAAATTTGTAAAAGACCCAATTTAAAATTACAAATTAGTTTTTTCCAAAATAACCTAAAGTTATCTAAAGCTATCTATTGTTCTAAAGTTTGAGTTTCAATTTTGCATCTCATTGCATGGAGAAACTTCAGCAGGTTAACTGAAAAAGATAAAGGTGTTACATGAATACTTTAAAGTTTCCCCATGCCTCTAGTAGTTAAGTGGAATTCCCAGTAGATGCATGCTCTTTTTTCCACTTATTTGCCTTTCCAAGACACCATTATAGCTGAAGATCATGCCTCCTTTGCATGGACTTTCCATATTTTGCATGTTCTTCAACTAGATGTGGATTTTTTGTTAACTACATCTCTTCCAAGAGAATTTTTTATATAAATATGGGTACTATGGCATAGCCCATTTATCCTTTTTCTATTAGAAAGATTATTCTAAATTTTCAATTAGTTATCTACATGTTGTATTCTTGAGAATGAGAATAAATTGAAGTTTTTCCTTTCTTGTTTGTGTAATCTTTGTGTATGCAAGGTTATTTATCAAATTTTTGGATTTTCTTATACTTATTTAAGTCATGAAATTTTATTTGTGGTATTATTTTTCCCTTTTGAAATATTGTTTGATAAAAAATATAGATTCTTGTCCCTTGTTTGAGAAAATACCCAATATTACCTATGGTTTCACATTTGTATGAGTTTGTGCTCCAATAATCTCAATATATTTATTATTCTACTATGTTCATTCAAAAAAGCATTAAAATACACTAAAAATATTTGGTGAAATCACCTTTCCAATTTTTTTTGAAATTTCATTTCCAAGACTCTTTTCTCACAATCAAAACCCTAGTTTAGAAACAAGATCACTAAGAATTAGAATTTCCACATGAGCTTGCAGTTTATTAGTTGCATCAAATTTAGTGAAAGGAATATAACATTCTTTGGAGGTTCACCTCAATTTTACAAGGTCTTATAGCTTTGAAGTGATCCCATTATATCATTATATTTTTACACAGTGACCTACAACATCAAGATGGGTGCAAAATCTATGTGATAACAGTTTTTGGCACGCTTGATGGGATCTAAAAATTATTACTAAAGATATTGGTGTTATTCTTAACAAGAATTTTATGAGTCTCATAAAAATTTAAAAATCACCTAACAACCCCATTGGATTACAAATTCAAGAAATCAAGGTTTATGTATGCCAAAGAAATAAACAAGATCATCTACTAAAGGTAAAAAAGTTAGTTATTTAGAATTGTCATTTTAATATAAAAAGAGATCAAGATCAGTCATACCTTACACTATAGTATATCCTACAAATATATTTTCATCTCTTTCAAATATCCCCAACAATTTCATACCTCATATTATGGTTGTGAGGAATCATAATTTCATAGCCTTCAATGAAGGTAACCCACTTCAGTTGGCCCAATATGATGATATACCTACCTCAAATTCAAAAATCCTTTCATATTTTATTGGTGAAACTTCCACCACTCTTATGGAACATATACAAGACATTGATCATCTTTGTTTAGTCCATAATATAGTAAAAGATAATGTTGCAATTAGAGTTCTTTTCTCCTCTTTTAAGGGTAAAGCCTTATAATGGTACAGAGGCCTACCTCTCAATAACATCCATGTATGGGATGATATAGGAACCACACTATGCATGCAATTTTAAGATAACAGTGGTCACTTCTCCCTAGTTGAACAATTAATTATTATTCAATGGGCTCCTCATGAGTTCATGAGTGATTTCAATTTTCACTTTCAAAAGACATGAAATATAATTCTAGTATTGGTCAAGCTAACCACAATAATGCTTTCCTATATTATGTAAGAGCTTTGAATAGTGGTATAATTGTTATGATTTAGTCAATGGGTGGCACCACACTTCCCAACACTTATGAAATTGTAATAAGGGCAGAAAATTACCTAATTCAAGATGGAAAAATTACTCCAAGGCCATCAATGCCTCTGTTTATAGAAATACCTCCTATACAACCTGTAATTGCTCAAATTCCTACCATAAGAAAATCACCAACTTTAACTCCTACTCTTACTGATGATTTATATGAGGTTAAGTCACTGCTTAAGAGTTTTGTCAATGAGTTAGTAGCAATTAAAAGTAGCAATCCTAGAATTACAAGCATTATCAACAAGCTAACTAAGTATACCAACCCAACAAGTAGCCATATCAAGGCAATCCACATCCACAAAGTCAAAATATGCAAGCAAAGCCTCCAAACATCTATGTTGTACCTATACTAGGTGTTGTCCCCCAAAAATATCACTCATTTTTGGGACAAAATTTGAACTATTTTGGTCTTACAAACCAAAATTGTCTCTTCACTTTTTAAAATTTGTCATGGGCATTCAAATTCCTTAGTTTTCAAGCTTCTCAAAAATCTACGAACTCTGCAGGATTAAATCTATGGACTCTACAGGTTTAAATCTATGGACTCTGCAGGCTTGAATCTACGAACTCAGCAAGTTGATAAAATCTATAGACTCTACAGGCCAAAGTTCAATGGGCTTTATAGGTTGATTTCTATAGACTTGATTTCTATGGACTTTGCAAGCAGGTTCATTTCTACAGGTTCAAAGACTTATGTAGGCGGGTTCAACCAAAAGAATCGGTTTCTAACACTTGGTCATTTTTGAGATTGGTCCAGTGTCTTGGTTCAATCAAAAATGTCTATCAGCAAACATTCAAGCAAAAGAGGCTTGAAAAATTAAACCGTTTAACCATTGAACCACTTTGCTTCAAATGTTCAATGAGTTTAAGGTTCAATCAGTTCAACGCTTTCAATTCATCCTTTGGTTCAATCAAATTGTTCGTCAATCAATTCAAGGCTTTGCTTGAACCATTGAACCAAAGCTTGGTTTAACGGTTGGTTCAATGTCTTTTGGTTCAACAATGGGTTCAATCAAAGGCAAGGTTCAAAGGCTTCATTTGAACCGTTGAACCAAAACTTGGTTCAACGGTTGGTTCAAACAAATGGTTCAATGACTTAGTTCATCCATTTGGTTCAAAGGATTGGTTCAGTTAATTGAACCATCAGCTTGAACCATTTTGGTTCAAAGCTTGGTTCATCGGCTTGGTTCAATGTTTGGTTCAACCAAGCGGTTCATTGCCGTGGTTCAACGAAATGGTTCAACGAAGTGGTTCAACGAAGTGGTTCAATGGAGTAGTTCACTCAGACGGTTCAAAGGAGCAGTTTAAATGCAAAAGTTCAAAGAGCCTCTCAAAGGACAAAGTGCCCTTACAGAGGGCACTTGGATGACAAAAGTACCCTTCAGAAGGGTCATTTTCAAAGAAGCCTCAAAAGGTAAATTCTTTCAGATTTCTGTTTAAGGCATTTGAAAAAGACTAAGGCAAGAAGCAATTCCTTCAGACTTTTTGTCCGAAGGAATTCCTTCGAACAAAAAGCTTGAAAGAATTTGGAGAATCTGTGGGCAGAAAGCTCGAAGAAATAACCAAGGCAAAAGTGATAGGAACATTTTCCATGGACTTTTTGTCTGAGGGAAATTTTTGTAGACTTTTTGTCCGTGAGAATTTGTCTAGAGAAAATGCCTGCAGGAAACCCGTGAAAGGCCGCTGAAGGATCCCGAAAGGTAGGTGCCCTTATGGGGGACTCCTAGCTACCAAATAAAAGGACAATTCCCTGAAGCTGAAGGGTCACCTTCCCTTTGGGAAGATGTAAAACAAGAAGCCTGAAGGCCATTCAAAGACCACTTGAAGGGCAGATAGCTTGCAGGGAGCTCTTCTCGACCCTAAGCAGATCATTTCTTAAGGCCTGAAAGGGCAGATTCTTTCCAAGAAAGTGCCAAATAGAAAAGCCAAAGAAGGACCAAGGGGTGACGTGCCCGAAGACGTCAAATTCAACACAGGAAACTAGTTGTTGAAAACATAGTGACGGGCAAATGAATGTCAATTTTAAAGCTCATAAAATAGTCGTTGATCCTTTGAATCTACAGACCCGAATGCATTCACAGGATTTAAGGCTAAGACCAGTAAAAAGCAAGGAAGGAATAGAATAGCAAATTGAATCTAGGACATGATTCAATTAACCAAAAAAGGAGGAATGATGAAGGTAGGATCAGATCACCAGGTGGACATTGAAAGTTGCAAACTTTCAATAGTATGACTTGTTTCTCTGCATTGATAAAATCAAATGGGTAAACACCCTTAAGTTCCAGCCTGTCTTCTTAACAGATTCCAATGCAACATGATGTGTTATTGTTCTTGAGTCCTTCTTGAAGAGGCTATATAAGGGACTCTCTTTTATTGTAAATATATCTCTTTTTGACAATCAGAACGAAACTCTGCCCAAATTGAAAGGCACTTCTGAGACTTTGCGCTCAGTTTGTTGATCATTTTTTGTTATTGGAATAAGAAAGCAAGTGATTTTTTAGACTTTGTGCTGTGATATCTTTGTTGTTGGGGAAACTGTTCTCATGTCTTTTTCCTTAATATATCTTATGTTCCTTTAATTTAATAAGAAGAATTAGTGACAGCAGTCAGGAAGGTGTCCTGAAGAGTCAAGTGTGGAGAGACTTTGTGCCCCCATAATTGCCTTTAGTGTGTTTTCTTTTCATTTCTGTGTAAAGGAACTTGGGATGACTTTGTGCCCTCATTGTCCTTCATATCTTACTCTTAAGTAATTCAGATGGAGACTTTGTGTTGCATCTCGATTTGCTAGTTATTACATCCTTTACTACATTTTGTTGTTAGTACTAGGATTATTCTTTTGGTTTGTTAAATAGTACTTTTGAAAGAAGAGGAGTGTTGTCTGTCATTTCCCTTGAGTTTTCCTTTGATTTGCACACATCATCTCTAAAGAAAGAGAGATGGATGGTTTGTCCTACCCTTGAGTATTATTTTCTGTAAATATATATATAGCATACCTGTAGGTAACCTCCCCTTGATGAGAGGAGAGATCAATCCCCTTCTGATGTGGTAAACCTACACATTTGGATGACTAATCTTCCTACTTTGGCTGATCAGACCTATTTTGTTTATCAGTACGCTGATAGACAAAATATTCAACCAACAATTTTTGGAAACTCCACTGGGGATATAATATCCATTATCCATTTATAATCTATCCATTTACCTCCACACTAACTGAGAAAAAATACATAGTTTAAAGCCTCAAGCTTCAAATTAAAGCAAGGTTAATTCTTTTCCATTTTTGTTTCACAATCTGGAAGATTCAAGGTATACATGAAGCCAAAGGGCTAAAGGTATCATTGACCCTGTATTCGAGTTGGTATAGCAAAGTGATTTTGATCTATTTCTTTCACCATCTCGTCTCTAGTGAACCAAGAGCTTTCCTCCTACTAAAGTTAGATCTCCATTACTAGACAAAGTATCTACTTCTATTATTGATAAAGCTTTGCTAATAATCACTCCTTTGAGATTTGTTATCCCTCCTTTTCATAATCATATAATGGCAGTTCAAGGCCCCTGAGGTAATGCTTTTGGTCCTCTCAATCTTACTCTACCTCTACATAAGCTTCCATGCAGTTCAAGGAAGAATTTCCCCAAATTCTATGGTGATGGGAAAGTTCATCCTGATGAACACATTGCAACCTTTAGCATAACTTATGGAGTAATCAGAGTAGAATTTGAAGATGTAGTAGTTAGGATTTTTGTGGAGACACTACAAGGTGTTACTACAAATTGGTTTTATCATCTACATGCTCAGTCAGTAACTAATTGAAATACTCTCAAAGATAAGTTTGAAGCCAGATTCAAACCTGTAGAAGATGCACATGCACTTTTGGCTCAACTTACATAGATGAAAAAAGAGCCTCATGAGCCTATGAGAGATTTCATAGCTAAATTTGACAAACTGAGGAACAAAATTCCTATAATTGCTTGACCTACAGCTGAGAATCTCAAATGCTTTTTCACTAATTCTTAGTTACCTGAAGTTAGTTTTCTTTTGAGGCATGTTGGTCAAATAGATCTTACTGCAACTCAATTTTTAGCCACTAAAGTAGAAGATGATCTCATCTTAGTAGGAAAGATAAGAAGAGATCCAAATAGAAATAGACCTTCATCATCTTCTAAATATGCATCTACAAACACCACAGATCCAATGGTGCAAAAATTGGCAAATGAAGTGTTAGCCTTGAAAAAACAAATGGCGCAAGGAATGTCTTCTACTCCCTCATAAAGAGATATGCCAAGAAGGACATTCCCAAATCAATCATATCAGGGCAATGCTACCAAGAATCAAGGGCAACAGAATCGCCTTCCTCCCCCACAAGGGAAACTTGCCCTGGAAGCTCCTCTAACCAATTCAACATTGGGATATCTTGAAGCAGAATCAAAGTTCTCTTTCCAGCCTAAATTAAATCAAGAAAATGATGCTGATCTCTTCTTGGAGGATCAATAAAAATCAGTTGGCGACTCCCATATTAGTTTCTTGAATTATCAGGATGAACTTGGAAGCAAAGGAGAAGCTCTTGATGGATCATATGCAGTGTTTACCAGGTCCAAGAACCAATCAGTCCAGCAAGCTGATAAAAACAAGATAGAGGAGCAACCTCAACTAGTAGTTATGATTGTTAAGAGTGGAACCCCTCTTCCTTTTCAATCAAAAGATTCAGTGATCACCCAAAATGTAAGTACATCAATTTCATCTTGACCTTATACTCCCATTTCACAAACCAGCCCTCCTCCCATCCCTCCTAAAACCCAAAAGGTTGAAATGCTTTTTTCTGTTCCTAGTCCAATTTAGCCATTTGACATAATTGATCATGTCAAAAAGACAAAAATATAAATGTCTGAATTTAAATATTTGCAAGCTAATTTTGATCAATTGGATAAGTTGGTCCAATGTGTCTAGAACCAAACCATCCCTATAAGACAAGAGGTTAAGAAAATAATTCTTGATTCCCCAAAGAACATGCCCATTCCAAATAATCTTGTCATTACTCCTCTAGCTGCCCTTGGGAAAATAGAACCTTTTTATGTTTTCTTGTTAATAAATGGTTATCAGCTCAACAATTGCATCATTGATTCTAGGGCATCTGACAATGTCATGCCTACTAAAGTAGCTGAGTCTCTGGGTCTCACATTGACCAAAACTTTTAGAAAATGTTTCTCCATGGAGAATAAGCAAGTACCATTGTTGGGGCAAATCAAAGATGCCCAATTTGCATTTACAGCCTTTTCAGACAAGAGAATCAAGATGACTATCTTGGTGGCTGACATCCCAGCATCCTATGGCATTTTACTTGGATGAAATTTCTACAAGGACATGGGAGGAGAACTAAGCATGGACCTATCTGAAGCAAGGATCTCTATCCAAGGTGTAATGAAGAGATTGTTCCCTAAAAAGGAAGAAAAATACGTGGTCATCCAAACATTAGCCCCTGTAGCACAAATTCTATTTGAGTCTTCAGGCAGGGGTAATTATTTATTTAACATAGAGGATGTTCATGTTTCTACAGATGAAAGTCCTATAGCTGACAATCTAGAAATTGATCCAAACAAGACTTTAGGAGAATTGGTAGAGCACAGTATAAACAAAGAAGGATCTTCCATCTCTAATGAAGAGAAATCTGATAGGAGATCAGCTTCTAATGACTACAGCAATTCTTCCACCAATGATGGAGTCAAGATTGTGTTGATATCTCCTCAAGGAGATATTCTTCTTTCATGCAATTTACAAGTTAGCAACACTAACAACACAACTAGATGTGAATCTCTGTTGCTCAGATTGAAGATTGCTCAAGATAAAGAGACCAAACTCCTCCACATAAAAGGAGATGCTGACCTGATAATTTGTCAAGAGTTTGATATGGACAATCCAATCATATGCTAGACTAAACCAGAAGAACAACCAATTATGGTAATGGACCATGCTGCTGCAAATCAAAATCAAGCAAAAGAATCTTTCGCAGGGAGAGCAAAGAGTTATGGTTTTCAATTTGAAGACCATGTCTTGCCTTGGAATAAGAAGAAGAAAAAGCCAAGAAGAAGACAAATAAAATTAGTTTTTTGGTGGAGAACTCCATTCGTCCGTCACTATTTTTTGGGGCAAAATGTCTTCTTGCTAGTTTATCATAATAGAGCACTATTTTCACTGTTTCCCAAGAAGTAGCATTTGAAATACTTCAATTATTGAAGTATCAAATCATTGCATCTATATATATGTATATTTGTACGGTTTTTAATTCTATTTTGTTTTGTTTGTTTCCTTTTTTGATGCCTTTTATTTCTGGGTAGTATGACTCCATAGCCCAATGGTACACATGAAGACACTAGAGATTCTAGATTCTACTCCCTTCAATTCTTTTGGAAATTGACAGAAGTTCCCCAACTAGAGCTAGCTGTTGTCTCCCAAAATTATCACTCATTTTTGGGACAACATTTGAACTATTTTGGTCTTATAAACCAAAATTGTCTCTTCCCTTTCTAAAATTTGTCCTGGGCATTCGAATTCCTTAGTTTTCAAGCTTCTCAAAAATCTACGGACTCTAAAGGCTTAAATATATGGACTCTGCAGGCTTAAATATATGGACTTTGCAGGCTTGAATCTACGAACTCAGTAGGAAGAGAAAATCTATGAACTCTGTAAGCCAAGTTCAATGGGCTTTATAGGTTGATTTCTACAGACTTGATTTCTACGAACTTTGCAAGCAGGTTCATTTTTATAGGTTCAAAGACTTCTGCAAGTGATTTTAACCAAAAGAATCAGTTTCTAACACTTGGTCATTTTTGGGATTGGTTCAGTGCCTTGGTTCAATAAAAAATGTCTATCAGCAAACATTCAAGCAAAGGAGGCTTGAACCATTGAATTGTTGAACCACTTTGGTTCAAAGGTTCAATGAGTTTAAGGTTCAATCGATTCAATGCTTTCAATTCATCTTTTGGTTCAATCAAATGGTTCATCAATCAGTTCAAGGCTTTGTTTGAATAGTTGAACCAAAGCTTGGTTCAACATCTTTTGGTTTAATGATGGGTTCAATCAAAGGCAAGGTTCAAAGGCTTCATTTGAATCGTTGAACCAAAACTTGGTTCAACGGTTGTGTCAAACAAATGGTTCAATGACTTAGTTCATCCGTTTGGTTCAAAGGCTTGGTTCATTCAATTGAACCATCAGCTTGAACCATTTTGGTTCAAAGCTTGGTTCGTCAGCTTGGTTCAATGTTTGGTTTAACCAAGCGGTTCATTGTTGTGGTATAACGAAATGGTTCAATGAAGTGGTTCAATAGAGCAGTTCACTCAGACAGTTCAAAGGAGCAGTTCAAATACAAAAGTTCAAAGAGCCTTCCAAAGGACAAAGTGCCCTTACGGAGGGCACTTGGATGAAAAAAGTACCCTTTAGAAGGGTCATTTTCAAAGAAGTCTCAAAAGGTAAATTCTTTCATATTTCTGTTTAAGGCATTTGAAAAAGACTAAGGCAAGAAGCAATTCCTTCAGACTTTTTGTCCAAAGGAATTCCTTTGGACAAAAAGCTTGAAAGAATTTGGAGAAGTTATAGGTAGAAAGCTCGAAGAAATAACCAAGGAAAAAGAGATAGGAACATTTTTTGTAGACTTTTTGTCTGCAAGAAATTTTTGCAAACTTTTTGTCTATGGGAATTTGTCCAGAGAAAATGCCTACAGGAAACCCACGAAAGGCTGTCGAAGGACCCCAAAGGGTAGGTGCCCTTGCGGGGGACTCCTAGTTATCGAATAAAAGGACACTTCCCTGAAGCCAAAGGGTCACCTTCCCTTCAGGAAGATGTAAAACAAGAAGCCTGAAGGCCATTCAAAGACCACCCGAAGGGTAGATACCTTGCAAGGAGCTCTTCTCGACCCTAAGTAGATCATTTCTTAAGGCTCAAAAGGGCAAATTGTTTCTAGGAAAGTGCCAAATAGAAAAGTTGAAGAAGGACCAATGGGTGACGTGCTTGAAGACATCAAATTCAACATAGCAAACTAGCCATTGAAAACATAATGACAGGTGTACGAACTTCAATTTTAAAGCTCATAAAATAGTTGTTGATCCTTTGAATCTACAGACCTAAATGCATTCACAAGCTTAAGGCCAAGACCAGCAAAAAGTGAGGAAGGAACAGAATAGCAAATTGAATCCAGGACCCGATTCAATTAACCAAAAAAAGAGGAACGATGAAGGTAGGATCAGATCACCAGGTGGACATTAAAAGTTGCAAACTTTCAATAGCATGACTTGTTTCTCTACATTGATAAAATAAAATGGGTAAATGCCCCTAAGTTCCAGCCTATCTTCTTAATAGATTCCAATGCAACATGATGTGTTACTATTTTTGAGTCCTTCTTGAAGAGGCTATATAAGGGACTCTCTTCTATTGTAAATATATCTCTTTTTGACAATCAAAAAGAAACTCTACCCAAATTGAAAGGCACTTCTGAGACTTTGAACTCAGTTTGTTGATCATATTTTGTTATTAGAATAAGAAAGCAAGTGATTTTTTAGACTTTGTTTTGTGATATCTTTGTTGTTGGGGAAACTGTTCTTATGTCTTTTTCCTTAATATATCTTATATTCCTTTAATTCAACAAGCAGAATTAGTGACAGTAGTCAGGAAGGTGTCCTAAAGAGTCAAGTGTGGAGAGACTTTGTGCCTCCATAATTTCCTTTAGTGTGTTTTCTTTTCATTTTTGTGTAAAGGACCTTGGGATGACTTTGTGCCCTCATTGTCCTTTGTATCTTAATCTTAAGCAATTCAGATGGAGACTTTGTGCTGCATCTTAATTTGTTGGTTATTACATCCTTTACTACATTTTGCTATTAGTACCAAGATTATTCTTGTGGTTTGCTGAATAGTACTTCTAAAAGAAGAAGAGTGATGTCTATCATTTCCCTTGAGTTTTTAGTTTGATTTGCACACATCATCTCTGAAGAAAGAGAGATGGATGGTTTGTCCTACCCTTGAGTATTATTGTTTGAAAATATATATATAGCATACCTATAGGGAACCTCCCCTTGATGAGAGGAGAGATCAGTCCCCTTCTGATGTGGTAAACCTACACATTTGGATGACTAATCTTCCTATTTTGGCTGATCAGACCTATTTTTTTTATCAGTACGCTAATAGACAAAATATTCAATCAACACTAGGTACTTCCAAAACTATTGTACCTATTCAGAATAACCTAGCTCAGGAGTATGAGTGGTTTTATCCTTGTGCTCAACCACATAATTAGAATACTTGTCTAATGGTGTCGTCAATTAAGATTTGATGGTGCAAGGTATATGAAATGTTTGATAACAAGAAGAAGAAGCCACAACCCAGCATAAAGATACACATGAACCTACTCAGAATGAGGTTATTCTTCTAAACTATTAAGAGGAGGATTTTTGTGGTCTGAATTAGGAAGGGGAATTATTTAATGGTAGAGGTTTAGTAGCATCCAATACACATTCAAATAAAAGAGTAATACAAATTGAGCAACCCACCAGGTGGAGCAAGCTATAACTTCCAAAGTTGTACCAAAATTTGTAAATGGAAACATAATACAAAGGCCACCTTTTGTGCCAGTGGGCCAATCAAAATCAAAAGTGTTGACCTTGAATCTTGTGAAGGAGACATATCTCCCATAAAGGCACCAGCGAAGGTTGGTAACATTACTTTTAGTATCATTAAACAAATGAAGAAAACTAATTTGAATGTTACTATGTGGGAAGCACTATCCATTCCATCATAAAGAGATTTGCTACAATAAGCTTTGAAAAACCTCCAAATAACAGACAAAGTTTTGGAAAAGGGACCTAATGCTATGATTAATTTGTGTTAGCCACAAAATAACACCAAAGTGAGAAAAAATGGTAAGCCTTCCCCTTTCTACCTCTCACTTATAGGTGGGAAGCATCTCATTCATAATTGCATGGTAGATTCAAGGACTAGCAATTATATTATGCCTAAGAAAATAGTTGATGTTTTTGGTATTAAGTATACACCTATCTCAAAAGGTGTGGTTAAATTGGAAAGGACTATTGTTCAAATAGTCAAGATAATAAAAGGTTTAAAACTCACCATCCATGCATGTCTTAGCTTGTTAATTTCCTAAGATGCCTTAGTTATTGATCTCCCCCTTATTTTTTCATTTGCCTTTCATGAGACTTCACAGCAAAAATGAGAGGGTATCTATCTGCTAACTAGTCTCACATGTTACGTAGGATGAGATATGGAACAAGAGTAATAATAAGGTCTGAACTAGTTACTAAATACCATATTAAGCCATATACTCTTATTCCTATGGATATGAATTACACATTACAAGATCAGGAAGAGGAGATTGATCATGAAGTTACAACACCCATAAAAGATATTCCAAACACTCATATAGATAAATGGGGATAAACTCTCCAATTTTATCCTTATGTTTATGTATAAGAAACTAGGTTGGGTACATATTACATCCATGAAAATGATGCAATCGTCCTAAATCTCATAAAACTAGCTAAAGATCTTCAAGGAATGTGGCAATTATTCTTTGATGATTTGAGAAGCAGGAATGGTGTAGGTGTAGGTATTGTCTTGATCTCTCCATAAAAGGAGATTTATTTCTATTCTTTCATACTTTAGTTCAAATACACAAATAATGTAGCTAAATATGAATCTTTGATTTGAGATCTATAATTGGCCAAGGAAAGAGGAATAAAATTCTTACAAATATTTGGTGACAGTGACTTCGTTCTTCACCAAGTAATATCTAGAAGCATAACTAAGAATAGCTTGCTGAGATATTAACAACATAGGGTTTGGGCCCTGTTATAAAACTTTACCACTTTAAAAATTCAAGTGATACCAAGCTCACACAAAAAATATGCTAACCATATGGCCTCGATAGGGTCCCAATATAACCTACATGATGAAATAAAGAATAAAAACAGCCAACATGTAAAGTTCATAGTAAGGCAATCTATTCCTAATAATGCAACCAACTAGTAAGTCTTCGATAGTGATCAATAAATTATGAATTTTTTGAGAGAAGCAGAATTCTTTGATAAAAAAATAGTCAAGACTCCATGATTAATATGGAGATCGGATCATTTAGTTTAAGAAGGGTATCATTTTCAATTGGACATGGGAAAGAAAAGAAAGTTTTGAAGCCATAAATTAGGCTATTTCTAAGGCTCCTACCCTAGTCAACCCCAACTATAAGAAAGATTTCATTTTCTATGCTTTTGGAGGGGAAGGCAGCATCTAAGCTATTCTAACCTAGCAAAATAAAAAAAAAATAGAATAGTCAATATCTTTATTCAGTTAAGCCTTGAAGGATTATGAAGAAAAGAATAGTTTCATGGAGAAGCAAGCATGTGCTATAATTAATGCTCTTAAAAAGTTTAGGCATATATTCTCTAATAATAAAATTCATCTGATGGTTAGTCACCAAAGTGTTAAAGAGTTCCTACTGAGCTGGGATATAAATGAAAAAAGAGAAAGATGGATCACAAAAGTCATGTAATATGATGTGGACACCAAAGTTATGAAGCTTGTAAAAGAAAAGGGCGTATGTGAATAGTTGGCTTCTGATATTAAGAATGTTGAAGAAGCATCTGATGTAGTATATGTTCAAAGTGCATCCCAGCCAGCTAGTCCACCTTTATTCAACCACTGGATCCATGACATGACCATCTTCCTATAAACTAAAAATTACCCATATGATTTCCAAAAATATAAGAAGAGGTATTTTATACTCTAATCCATTCCTTATGTTCTTGTTGATGGAATATTGTTTAGAAAAGATATGAATCAATTCATGCTAAGATCTATCAAGCCAAGGTGCTCAAAGATTTCATGATGGTCCATCAGGTGGACACTTATATGTAAGAACCATGATTATCAAAATAATGAGAGGGGGATATTATTGGCCTGACATATTCAAATATGCCCATCAATGGGTAAGGAACTACAAGAAGTTTGATTACTTCATAGACAAATGAATATCAGCAGCTCTCCCTCTTAAACCAATCTAAATTAACCAGTCATTTTCTCAATGGGGATTGGATTTCATTGGTATAATCAATCCACCATTGAGTGTAGGCCATAAATAGGTCCTTACATAAACTAACTATTTCACCAGATGGATTGAAGCAGTTGCATTGAAAGATGCCACAAAGGCATCTATCTTAGAATTTATGGATGGCATAGTCACAAGGTTTGGTGTTCTTTACATAATTATCTTGGGAAATACCAAAGATTTCGTGGGCACTAAAGTGAGTGAATGGGATGTAAATCAAAATGTATACCTAAGTAATTCTTCTAATTATTACCTGTAGGGTAATGGCTTAGGTGAGTCTACAAAAAAAATCTCATAAGGATTATCAAAAGGACAATGGAGGACAACAAAAGGACATAGCACACAAATTTGAAATCAGCACTATCAGCTAATGTGATCACTCCTAAGAGATCTATTGGAAATTATCCATTCATGTTGGTATATGGAAAGAAGGCTAGAGTCCCATTATTAATTGAGTTACCATCTCTAAAACTCAATCATTAGTTGGAATTGATTGACAACAATGAAATGATATTATAATTGGCAGAACACATTGAACTAGAAGAAGTCAAGAACCAATCAACAAAATTTTTTGAAGTAAATTAGGCTCAAACACAGAGAAATTTTGACAAAAACATTTTAGATATGAGCTTTAATGAAGGATGCATGGTTCTCAAATGGGGTACAAACAAAGCTAAACCTGGGAAACACACCAAGTTTGATGAAATATGGAGTGGTTTATTTATTACAACTTAGTGTAAAGGATCTAATGCATTCTAGCTATCCAATCTTGATGGATCAAAACTACCTATCCCAATCAATGGGGTATATCATAAAGCTTGCTTTTGAGGTTGGAATTCATTCCAAAAAAATTGAATATATTAGGGTTAGTTATGTTTTCCAAATAAGTGCTTTCACACAGGTCAACTCATTAGGAATTTTTATTTCCTTAGGTTGTTCTATTTTTCCCTGTTTTGTTCTTGTTTAGGCAAATCTTAGTTTTGTTCTTCACTATTTAAAGTGTGTTAAGCTTAAAATGACTCCATGTCCAATGAAATAGAAGGCTACTAGAAAGAAACTGATTAGAAGGTAATCACCCTGTAAACGTTACCAAAAATATTGATATTTTTTGTCCAAAAAATGTAAAAATCGTAAGTAACCTAAGGGAGACCTATTAGTTTTTTGGAAAAATACCTTATAATGACCCAAGATACTCATTTCCTTAAGCCAGTAGAAACCAGAGATTTGGGTGTAATTTACAAGTTATAAAATTATAAATTACATCCCAAACTCTACTTCCCAATATACATGAAGATGGTGAAAACTAGAGATTAGAATGCAATTTTCAAAATGAAAAATTGTAAATTGGTTCCCAACCTCTGCTTCTCACATAACTCATGCCTCATAGAAACTAAAACCCTATTCACAATTTATAACTTGTAAAGTTGTAAATTGAAAATGAAGTTCCATTTCCTACAAATCACATACCCCACAAATATCAAAGATTGGAATGCAATTTACAACTTACAAAATTGTGAATTGATTTATAACCTCCACTTTCACACAACATTCCAACCAAAAAATAGAACTTTAGTATTAATTTACAACTTACAAATTACAACTCGAGTTTCACTTACCACCGACTACCCTTCCTATAAAATCCAGAACTCCAATTACAAATTGTAACTTATAAAGTTGTGAATCATGCTTCGAGTTCCACCTTCCCATTTCTAAAGAGCCAAGGCATCATGTAGAATATGTAGGTCAAAGTGCAAATTTCAAGTTTTCAAAGTTGTAAATTTGCTCCCAAACTCTGATCTATCACCAACCACTAACCTAGGGGCATTTATTACAAAGGTTATATATAAATCTAATTAGGGTTAATAAAATTCATTATTAATTTATGAAACTCAAGATTGGATCTCAGTGACCCTATTAGCAACTTTGAGCCATCCATTCAACCCTACAAACCATGCATTCAACCTGGCAAGCCATGTAATTAAGATGTGCCACCATTGATCCCTCTGCATGTTATTTTGTTTGACCTCTAACATTTTCAAGCTATCTTTTTCTCATTCAAGTTTGCTTTAGTGATTTTTCTTATTTCTCACATTCTATTAATTGGATCTAATTGTAATTTAGGTGTTTTTCCTTTCTTAAGCATCAATAGGGTTTTTTAGTAGTTTTCATGGTGTCATTTAGGGTCATTTGTATTAGCAAACTCTTATCAAGTCATTTGTTCAAGATTATAGCCATTGAAAACCTAGGGTTTTTTAGAATTTCATAAAAACTAGTGGATATTCCCTTGCATATTCCTTGAACAATCCATGTGGACCTTTTAATTGCTAAAATAACTCCAAAACCCATGGGATTTCTACTTATAATTCCAACCTCACAACTCCATGGACTTTTCATGTGCATAAAGCAACCCAAATCTCTGTTATAGTTTTCATCGAAGAACACAAGTGTGTTTCACAACTACCATCTTTGTTAGATAGTTTCCTTGTAATAGCAACCCTAATCTCTATCAAAGCTTTCACCTATGTTTTTCACCCTCAAATTTTGCCAACTCTATAGTTGATTCTTCTTTAGAATCTTCTCCATAATCCATGTTTGGAAAAGAGATGAAGTTCAAATCCAAGGGACCTAATGTCCCACTCAATTTATAATCCAAAACAAATGAGATTATAGACATAGACCTAGGTCACATTGATCTAGGTGGTTTTTAGGCGAGAGTAAATGTTGATTTCAAAAATGATTGGATTGAAAGCATTTAGGATTATGGACTACCTCAAGCAGCAAATTTCCACCTATAAATATAGAGCCCTGAGTCAGTGCTCACATTAGCAAAACATTTTGATGCAAATAAGAGAGAAGTGTTGAATGAAAAGGGGAAATGATTCTAATCCTAGACCTAAATTTTATAGACTAAGTGTTCTTGATACTTGAATATGAGAGTTATCTTGATATAACCCTTGAATCATCAAAGAAATTATATCAAGACAACAACATCAGATTTCAAAGGGTAATTAATAAGTAATGGATAAGGGTCTCTAGGGATACATCCACAAGATTACAAAAAAACATTGGTAAGAATCAATTTTAAGGATGAAGTGGGTGATCTAATCATACTATTGCATAGAATCACTAGGAACCCCAATGCAAAAAACTTCTAAGACTGGATGTACCAATACATATGGGTAATCCACCAAAATAAGCAATACATCCACTAGGCACAACTGATAAGTGACTCCATACACAAGTAGTTGATGGAAATCTATAATACAAGGAAGTTTTATATGACTTCTTATATAGTCTATATATTAGCCAAGGGGAGAGCCTTCCTAGGACTGAACATAGTAGTTGACCAAGCAAACAAGGTTTTCAACTATTACCCTAACCTCACTCTTGAGACAAGTAGGTAGCACTTCAAAAATTAAATGATTCATTCATCTACTTCATCATAGTCAAGTTTGACAAAGAGATGGAGAAGAAGAGATTATTTGATGCTTCCACTTCAAAGATTACCAACTAGGGATATTTTTTCATCTAATTCCTCACATACTCATACATCAGAGTAGGGTGATTCAATTGTCCTTACACCCTTCTAAAGCATGTGAGTGACACATGGGCCTTAATGGAACTTGTGAGGTAGTTAATGGAGACTCAAGAGTTATTATTCAATAAACACAGGGTAGGAATTCATTTCCCCATTAGTATAGGGAGGTACACATGCCCTTCTCTATCCAAAGCCAAGTGTGCAAGTGTTAAAATGACTTAAATGACCTTGAGGGCTCTAGAGGCAAGGTCATTCTATGTTGTAAATGGAAACATTACTAGTGCATTGAGAATCTCAACATATTCCCATGTTCCCTACTATGAAGACTATTGAGAAGATATATAAATGAAGAAGTAAGATTGAAGGATTATTCTAAGATGACCCTTGATCAAATCAAGGATTTTAGCATGGCACTAGTCCTCAAGGACATGGTAGATGATGAATCCCTAGTAGATAAAGTCTTCTATGAGAATAAAATCTATGTTCAACCCCTTTAAGTAGTTAGGTGGTCTAATCTTAAGTCTTTTTAATTAATGGATAGAACCACCAATGTAATAAATAGAGAAATCAACTGGCTTAGAAGTAAAGGGGTCAAAGTGACCAAAGAAATATTGAGAATTAGTGAGAATCTATGAAAGATCAAGGAGAAAGGAGTACCACCATCAGTAGAAGTTTTTAGTGGTGGAACTCTCCTAGAATAGGTGGATAGGCCAGTGATTTCCCAAAAGAGAGAAAATTCAAAGGTCAAGAAAGGACAATCAAATAGCCAAGGAGCAGCAGTGGATCAGCCAATAGTGATTTCATATGAAGATATAGTTGCTATTAAAACTTCAATAGTTTCCACTCATATCTCAATAATAATATCTACTCCTATCTCTATTATAGTCCCTCCTCTTATCCCTATAATTCCATCAGCTTCAACACATCCTCCTCCTGTCTCTACTCCATGTTCACCTCAAGCAATTTTCCACTCCATTCCCACTAGTTCACCCATGTTAGTAAGTCCATTGTTGATAGTTCAATCAATTTAGTTAGACACTCAGGTCTCACTTCTAGTCCCCTCTTCTATAATTTCACTCCCTCCTACAATTCCTTCCATCTCATCCTTAATCACCACTACTACCCCATTAATCACTAACACTACACAGCAATATATATCCAAGAATTTAGTCATCCTAACCACAATCTCATTGGCCATCCCAACCCCTAAGACAACTATTACTTCATTTTCATCTCCCCTTACTTTCCCCTTTTCATCAACCTTGAGTGTTCCCACAACCCTAATTAAATCACTCATGGCTCTGGATTCCACACTCACATAGGTTCCCCTTTTCTAACTCCCTATGCCTACTCCTCCATGGTATCACTTCTATCTCCCACACCCCTAGTAGGCACATCCATTGCCACTACACCCATTTCTTCCATTTCCAAAGTAACCCCAACCCCCACAAAAGAGGTAGATAGAGCAAGTCATTGAAACAAATATGGCCACTCAACCCATAAATGGGGAAGAGATTGGCATAACATCAGTCAAAGATTCAATGGTTATAATAGTAATAGAATTAGTACTTCTCACCATAAGAACCAGTTCAGCAACTTTAGTTACAAATTCATAAGTGGCAATGTTATGATAGCAAGATACTACTCCTGATTGGCTAGTATAGACAGTGGAGAAGAAATGTAAGCAGATGGTGTCCCTGAACACATTGAATTTCGGCCCCACATGCATATAGGAAATCTAAAGCAACTCCAAGAACCATATCAAGAATATTACATGATTCAATATGGGATAAGTATGTAGAGGTTTCAATCCCCCCACTAGACAAATAAGAGAGGGATTGAAACATTATGTTCAATCCATCATTAACTCTCTTTTTGAGAAAATAGATAGTGGCAAGGTCACTATAGACTAATTAAAGAATAAGCTTGGACAATTAATGAGTGCATTAAATAAGTTCATTGAGCCCACTACTCATCCAACATAATCTATTACTTAGATCACAAACCAAGAGACATTTGATGCAATGATAGAGATTGGAAGTATGGGAAGTGGCACAAAGGACTAGGTAAAAGAGTTCATCTCAAAAGGGAATAGAGTTATTGAATTAGTAATAGACCACTATAAAACTTTGAAAGATAGATGGACAACTTTGAGAGAAAAAATCAGCAAGTATCAATAAGAGATAAAAAGGTTGAACCTATTCTATCCAAAGTTGATAGTTGTGGATACAATTGAAACTGATATCTTCATTGTAGAAAAGATACTAAGAAATGATGAAAAATAAGAGGAACCGAATAGAGCAGCTTAGTTTAGAATAATAATACTCATAGAGAGTATTAATAAAGCTAAGGTTGCACATGATAAGGCCACTGATATGCTATATGACATTGAATATTATTTGAATAAATTATCATGTCAAGAACCAAATCATAAAAAATATATCCTTTCCACTTAGGAAGTTCAAGAAAAATTCAAAGGAGTGGTTGAAGGAGAGTCAACACAAGACATAACATTCATCTTGAGTTTCATCCACCATTTTATTAGGTACCATAATACAATGGATCAAATGGGGAAAGAGATGTAAGAATATAGGTTTGCACGAAGGGAACTATCTGACATGATTGTAGAATGTGAAATAAGCCACCTCTACTCTTTTGGTCTCGATGAAGATCATATCCTAGACATCTTCAAGAGTTTTGATGCATATATTGAGAAGACACAATTGAATAAGGACAAAAATTCCTCAGAGGTTTTGGTTGCATATTAATTCTTTCCATCACAAACATTCTATATATTGTATTTCCTTATTGTAAAAAAAATATTGTAAAGTTATATATTGTAAATTGCAACTATCATTTTGACAGCTCTTTTTGAGAAAGAGCCACTTGTAATTTCCATGTTCCTTTTCGACAAGTTGAAAGTTGTAAAAATCAAAAATGTAAATTACACTTTCCCTTTTGACAAGATTGAGTTGCTTAATTGCAAAATCACATATTGTAAAATGCATTTCCAATTTTTTCAAAATTATATCACTTGAAAGTCATAAAATTACTAATTTAAAATTACAAGTTAGGTTTTGCAAAAATAACCTAAAGTTATCTAAAGCTATATATTATTCTAAAGTTTGAGTTTCAATTTGGTGCCTCATTGCATGGAGAAACTATAGCAAGTTAACTGAAGAAGACAAAAGCATTGTATGAAGACTTTGAAGTTTCCCCACACCACCAATAGTTAAGTGGAATGCCTAGCAGTTGCATGCTCTTATTTCCACTTGTTTACCTTGCCAAAGATGCCATTGTAGCTAAAGATCATGCCCCCTTTGCATGGAGTTTACAGATTTTGCATGATCTTCAACTAAGCATGGACTTTTTATTAACTACATCTCTTCCAAGAGAAATTTTTGTATAAATATGGGTACTATGGTGTAGCCCATTTATCTTTTTGTTGTTAGAGAGATTATTCTACATTTTTAATAAGTTATCTACATGTAACCTAGAGAATGAGAATAGATTAAAGATTTGTCTTTCTTCTCTATGTAATATTTGTGTATGAAAGGTTATTTATAAAATTTGTGGATGTTATTATTCTTATTTTAGTCACAAAATTTCATTTGAGGTACTCTTTTACCCTTTTTAAATATTGTTTGATAAAAAATAAAGAATTTTGTCCCTTGTATGAGAAAATACCCAATATTACCTTTGGTTTTACATTTGCATGAGTTTGTGCTTGAATAATCTCAATATAGTTATTCTTATGTTGTGTTCATCCAAGCAAGCATTAAAATCCACTAAAAAATATTTTGTGTAATCACCATTTCTAGTTTTTTTTACAATTTTATTTCCAAAACTCTTTTCTCATAGTCAAAACCCTAGTTTATAAGTAAGATAACTAAGAAGTAGAATTTCCACATGAGATGGTAGTTTATCAGTTGCATTGAATTTAGTGAAAGGAAGTTGACCTTCTTCAGAGGTTCACCTCAATTCACCAAGGTCTTACAACTTGGAGGTGATCCCATT
Source organism: Torreya grandis (assembly GCA_037957365.1). Lineage (NCBI taxonomy): Eukaryota > Viridiplantae > Streptophyta > Pinopsida > Cupressales > Taxaceae > Torreya > Torreya grandis. The sequence continues at coordinate 1,999,860 of JARHVA010002534.1, read as the reverse complement.
ATATCATTAGATTTTCACACAACGAGCTACAACATCAAGATGGGTGCAAAATGTATGTGATAACACTACCTATCCCTAGATTATCCTTAAACCTATCCTCAATCCTATTATCACACTTATCCATACTTAATATAGGTCATGAGCATTCCTACTCATCCCTAAAACAATCCTATACCCTCATTTCCCAATCTTGGCCCTTTCTACCTAGTGTTTTGTTAGCTAGACACTAACACCATAATAAGGACACTAGAGTTGCATGGTGCTAGTGTCCCCAAAATGGTGCTAATGTCATTTTCTCTATCATTTCCCAAATAGATATATTTTCAAAACTATAAATTCTTAGGGTAATCCTATACCTCCTTTATCACATGTACAAGCATCAAAACATTATAAATACATGAATTTTAGCCCTTTAACTACTAGATGGAAATTAGATGCAAAATACACATTAAAACTTAGGACAATTTGAGAATAATTAAGGTTATCAATCCCTATTATGCCCTACTTCTACACACTACCATCTATAGCAACCCTAAGCTCAAATTGCCCAGATTTCTCGTCTCAAGCATATTCAAGGCACTCAAGGCCACTATCATACTAGTATCACTTACACTTGCACCAGCACTTAGGTGGGGAGAACTAAATCGGGCTTGATCCCTCCATAGAGTATTGGTATGTAGACAACTCTCTTCTTAGTGGGGTGTTAAGGATGTCTAGCTTACCCTACTAATAAACACACTTTTTAGCTCATTTTAATTGAATGCTCTAGTTGCATGGAGGATTAGGGTTTGCATAAAAAATAGTCATTATAGGTAAAATATAGGGTTTCAAAACTCATTCACATAGGAATAAACCTCAAAGATCCAAACATAGGTGCACCTAGAAGCTAAAGATAGTCATGCACAAAGGACACTACCACTAATATCAGTACACTACTACCACTTTTTCATTATTAACACTATTGTCCAATTATGTAGTTATTTTCCAAGAGGGGTTCTAACACTGAAATCTAGTTTATGGCACTCAAACAACTTCCATCTCAATTTCCATCACCTAGATCATTTGTATCAGTTGTTTTCCAGCTAAGTTATCACTTGCACTATTTATTAATATTTTTAAAAATTCAAAGATAGTCAACTTTATAACAAATCAATGGTTGTATTTATTACATATTATTTCCTTAATTTAGTCTACTCAGCTCTTTAACAAACATAAGATTTGCATACACTAAGTCATAAAGGTTAAAACACAAAGGAAAGAAACATGTTTCCATAGTGTCTCCCATAGTTAGACCATATACCTCAAACAAACAACAACATTTTTAGTTTGATTAATACCGAGATAGACCACATGTAATATTAAAAACTTTATTAGATAAATAAATGATGACACTCCCTCCTAATTTATATTATCTACCACACTGATTTGATAAGGTAAAATGATGACACTTTTGCACGTACCATGGTATTAATGGACATTGAGATAATGAGTGTTTTGCTCTTGAGTAAAAACTTATATAGTTAGCCAATCACAAAATTATTGCATATCAAAAAGATATATCTAGATCCATTCCACATGCTTTTCCTAGAGGCTCGTCTAAGAGGGTTGAACCATCTCATGTTTCTCTTTATAAGGAACACATGGTCCATCAACCTTCATAGAAGATAACACTACTAAAAGTCATTCTCCTAGTGTACTCTCTACCAAGACTGGTCTCTCCCACACTAACCCTACTAAAGAAACATTGGTCAATTAGGTTCTTCAAAAAGAGACACAAGGAAAAGGTGAATATGCATAGTATATATGGGTACCTAAATAGATACATACATATTCATAGGACATTTCTATAGATACTTTAGAGGCAATTATAAAAGCAAAATCAGTAGTCACATTACCATATGATCATTACAGTCATAACTTCCTATTTCCATCTAGATTTCATTATATACGATGATTTTTTTATTACTACTATAATGAAAACATTTAAAAATTTGACATATATATTACACAATTTACCAAATCATAACATACACTATGGAAAGAACTGCAATTCAAAATATATAATGAGCAATAAAGAATTAAATAGTACACATCCATTTGAAACCAACTAAAACCATGTGAAAAATGTCATATATATATATATATACGATATAATGTTTATACAAATAAACACATCAATCATATGTTAAGGGCATATTTCCAAGTGTGTAATCCTTGTCACTATCAATATCCATGAACCTAGTACCTCTCTATGTAGACACACTGGGATCCAATTAGGGCGCACGTGCATGAGATAGCACACATACTCTCTCCTCAAACCCCTAATCATTATATAATATCCTCATGATTCCATGACAAAGTTTCATATTGATCAATCAAAGTCTAAATAATCTCTATGGCACTATGTTTTAAGATGTCATGCCTATCCAACTCAACACGCAACTCCTCAAACTCAGTGGTTACAGTACAGTATATCATCATAACCCTCATTATAGGATCAAACAAAAGTAAATGGGAACTTGTAATGTCAATGACCCTCTAAATAAATTCATCTCTGGCTATATTCATAGATACACTACATGTGAGGCCCTATATCACCTAGCCCACCATCATTGCCCACTCTTGATTGCTTGCAGACATCAGAGATATGATACCAGATAGCTAAGTATATGAAAATAAATACTTTATCTATTATTATAACCAATTCAAATTCCAAACTTAAAAATTATGGTACTCATATGTGGTCCTAATGGTCAACTCATCCACCAGTCTTGGTCCCACAAGATCATTGTTGCCTACCTCCACACCTATCTCTCCTCTTACACACCCATATGATATAAGAATGACACTCAAGTAAAATCTACAATAGGAAATAGTAGTGGACATTGGACTCTATCCCACCACTACACATATCCATTTATATATCTTGCATCATTTCTTGTAGCTAGATGAACCACAGGATCTCACTCATCAGCTAGATGTGAGGTTAGATCTATTATCATAGGTGTCAGTCTATCATGGGGCCTATGTCCACTCTGTATTGTTTGATGATAGGGGTAGTGTGCTAGGGAACTCCCTGCTCTTTAATAAACTATTGTAAAACATGGTCATATTAATAAAACTCATAAACATACATAAATTGATAAACTAACCACATGCTGATACAAACCCTTTATAACACATGTTTGTCCTTGGGCCATCCAATAAAAGTCTTGTAAAAACACCCTATAATATGATCAAGGGTCAACCTATTAAAATTAACATGGTAATCCATCATGGTATGTATCCTACCATCTGAAATACCCTTCTCTATAAACATTTGTTCATGGGTCCATCCAGGTAGGGGACCACCAATTGGTCATACCATTATAACATGCTTATAGGCCCAAACATATAATAGAGTCATAGTTTCAATGCCTCCACCATGACTCTCCAATGTAAACCTATAAAGACCCCTATATAAGTTGGATAATATAGTGTGACCTCATGAATATATGGTCTGATCAAGCTCAATATGCCTCACTACATAGTACATACAATATGAAATACTGATTATACCACCCTACACAAACACAAATAACACCAATAGAAAACAAATAAACTTTTGAAACTATGGAACAGCACCACTAATAATACTATCAAAATAAATCATACTAACCATCTCTATATCTATATCCCTCTAACTAGTGAAATATACATTAGAATGTTGAATATAGCTTGGGCTACCGTCTCTAGGAACTTGATTCCTCTAACCTCTAATCAGAAGCCAAAAAATCTGACACACATCTTCGAAAGTGATTGTCATCTCACCTATGGGGAGCCACAAAAATCATGTATCTAGGTTCCACCTCTTAGCTAGAGCTATGAGGAGGTGGATATCATAAGGAATCTATCCCAAATAGAACACATAACCTGACCCTACTTTATCAATAATAGCCCAGTCAGCCATATCTAGACCTTGCTCTACTAAGATAACATAATGTTGACCATGCTAAAACACTCAATTGTGTATATCCTTCTAAAATAAAGAATATAATAATGAAAATTCATTAGTAACTATATTTTAGTGAAAAAATATATAAATGATAATTAAATATGCACAAACTTAGTAAGATAGTAGCATTAGACACTAGCATCCATGCAAGATAAAAGCGTCAGATGTTAGCATCCATGGAGGACATAAATGTTAAATGCTTTCATTTGACCCTAGACAGTAAAATGTGACCAATGCAAGAATAAAATACATTGATGCAGGTGTCTATCACCCACTAAAAATCCAAAAATTACACAAAATAATTTTATTCCAAAAATTTAAAATTACTAACAACTTGCTAATCAGAACTGCTTACCAACTCAAAAAAAAATTAGCCAATTAGGGCAATGCAGAGTACATCAAATCACATTGGTTGAGGGGATATTCCATGGGGCATGGTTATTCTCTAACTCAAATATATTTTTTTACAAAATTTATAAATGAAAATGATTTCAAATTTCTATTCAATGCACCTAATATACTTCTACACAAACTTTAAACATGCATATCTTAAGTACCAATTGTCCAATTTTGAAACCACAGCTGCCTTACAATCCAAACAATGAAATATTCTATGTTATATCAAATTTACAAAATTTACTAGAATTTCTATTTTTTTACTACACATATTTTCTACTAGATTCCAAATACTACCAAAAATAATGTTACACATTGTTATCCACAATAATTTCAGAACAATATCAAGCACATTATCAGTTATTCTTTTGAGAGGAGATGACTACCAGGAACTATATCACCTCCTCCCAAAAGGTGAGTCATCTTAGTAGGAGCATATTTATAAACATGTCCTACATAATTGACTACTATTTTCACATTCTCTAGATTCAATGGGGGCATGCTTTAGAAGCATGGTCTCCACAGTTATTTGTTATTCAACACCTCCAAATTATAGTAGGGACATGTTTTGAAAACATGTCCTCCACATTGGTACTTATTTTAATTTTCATATTTCTCCATATATAGTGTGGGCATGATTCAGAAGTATGTGCTCCACACTTATATAGCTTTCAAATTAGCAAAAATACATAGTATATGATTCAAATTCACAGTTGTGGCAAAATTATATACATCAACACCATTTGTTATACATAATTTCAACATGAGATATATCCAAGGTGCATATGCAAATGTGTGCCTAATATTTTAAAATCCAAGTCACTTCTAGACTCCAAAACACTTTTATGTATTGTTACCACATCACAGACTTTTACGTAATGATAACCTGATTGAACATTTACAGACTATATTGAGCCTTACCCATCTACAATGGTTGAATCTTATTTTTGGTGTGATTAGAGGGATAAAATTATTTAGTCTCACTAATTTTTTGGGTGAACTTGATTATATCACTCACCCTATATCGATCACCTCCAAAATGTCCCTACTCTAGTTAAAACACCACCATGGTGTAACCCACTTGACCACTTGTAGGCTCACTCATCTTCCTAGCCAGAAGATGGATGAGGTTATAAACCCCTTGTCTACTTCTCCAGTTCTAGCACTCAAACTATTACTATGTGACACATACACGGGTGTATTTTATCCATGCTTTTTCTTTACTCTAATTTTTATTATTGCTTACATATAGATTATATAGATTGATTATTTTATGGCATATTTTTGGTCTTAGGTAATGTTCATGAAAATATCAAGCAAAGATAAGGTGTGTTGTCCACACCATGGTATGCATTTTATTTTCCTTTAAAGTAGTAATTTAATCTTTTCTTACATTACTATATTAAAATGAGGTAAATGTAGACACTAATTTTGGTATAAGTACACATTTATAGTATCCTTTTATGTATATAACTTTTCAATAAGAAATAGGCATCTAATGATGTAGTCTCTTATCGACCTCTTTGGTTCCATCTTATTTCACTTGATTTACTTACCCCTTGGTCTTGTATGTTATGTTATTTATTTTCATCCAATGTATGTCAGGGATCCTTCCTATTATTCCTATTTTTTATATATTTTTAGCCCTTAGACACTTGAATCTATTGAGGATACCAGCATTAACATTAGTGTCTAACTACAATGTAATTGTCCAATATTATCATTTTAACCTTTTTTTATCTTTCACTTTTAGACCATTTGATTAGCCCTCTTTACCTATCTTAATGTCAAATTTTCATGTGTCACTAGGTTTTAATTCAAAATTAAAAGGTTTTTATATATACAAAGGCTATAGTCTAATTAACACCACCTAAAAATTTGATTTGGCAACTATCTAATTGGAAAGTACTATTTATTTTAAGCTATCAAATTATAATACAACACTGAATCAAATATTTGAAGCATTTAAAATTTCAAATATACTATTACATTACTTCTAACAAGTGTTACTAGGATAAAGAGCATATAGTTGCACTATTACAATTTCACACACATGTCTAGGAGGGATAAATACATATGAGTCTGAGGCCATTTTTTAAGTATTGGCTATGTAGGTAGCACTTAACAATAAATAGAGTTACTAGAGCTAGATAAACTCACGTACTAACCCCTCTTTACCAAGTTATAGGAGGTACAATGCAAAAAAACTAAGGTTTTGCTTATTATCTAGATCACACACACAGAAAGACACGTTTAGTGATATAAAATAGTTACATAAGTGACAATGTAGGTTTGATGAAAATTTGGAGCCATTCTTATACATATCCTTGATTGGACACCTGCTTTAGAAGTGGACACTAACATTGACATTATTGTCCTTGATCAACATAACTATTCAGTAGATTAAAATAGTCAAAATATAGAATAAATAAGGTTAAGATATTTAAGGCATCCCTATGATGATTCTTGATCATAAACATATTCTAGAACAAAACATCAAACAAGGTATTCTTCATTTTATCCCTTAGTTACTTTATACTTTCTATATTTATTATAAATGTTTAACTAAATTATATTGTCAAAATACTATATAACATTGTTGAAATTTGAATATTACAATTTTGCATTAAAACAACATTATTGCTTGTATGTTCTTCTTGTGAATATAAAAAACATAAACCAATTGCAGAGGTAAGTAACATAAGTTTTATAACTCTCATTTGTCTTTTAGTGTGTAATTACTCCAGAAAAAAACCCTTACCAACCCATGGTGAGGTGCCTCCTTGAGGGGGTAATATGTACACACCCAGATATTTTCATGGTGCAACATTTTGTAACATTTTATGATTATGTAATGACCTTCATTAATAAAACACGCTCAAACCTAATTTTCTCCCCTCTTTCTAAATTTTGACACTTTTATGGTCCCTTTATACTGTCAAATTTTCATTTTCCTAAGTGTTTTCCTTTAAATTATAGGTTTTCATGAAAATAATAAAACTAGCATAACATTTTATACAACTACCTTGATGGTTCAAACCATTTCCATAATTGTTCTATAAACTACCTTAGTTGTTTTACTAACCATTATGGCTATTGTATAATTATCGCCTACATAAAGTAGTAGTTTTGCCACTATCACATGTGTTTTTTAACTCACTCTCGAGATACATGTTTTAACACATTTTGCATGATTTTACTCAGGTTTTTAATCCTTTTCTCTTTCACTTACCTTCTTAATGTTCCAATACACTCTTAATCCTGTTCAAGTCAATCTTAGTTACCTTCAAGTTAACTCCAACAAGCTCTCACTCAAACTTCAATTAATTCCTACATGCAACCTCTTCTCCTTACAAATAACTCCATTTATCTTGATTTTGAGATCATAAAATTGAATTAAGATTTGAGAACATAGGTTTTATAGAGACACGCTATGTCTTATATAGCTTTTAAATAACTCGGCTTAGGTTTCATGATAATATTTTGATCACTCACGTAAATTAAAGGAAGAAACCTATAAGCTTACAACACAATACTCTACTATTTGTGAATAACCAACCACTATTCAATTATATCATTCTTTGGTTTATGATTGTTCCTCCATCTTTTTTGTGTTTCATTTTATTAGAGAATGACTAGGTCATTTATTGAGTAATATACACGAAGCTAGCAGTCTAAGGATCAACTAATCTCGTATTCTTCATTTGTCCTCTGATTTAGCCATGTTGGATATTTTTAGATTTATTTATTAATTATTAGTTTTGTTTATTAGACTATATTAGTTTGCATTCAAAAATTCATATATAAAAGCTTCAAAAATAATTTCTCTCTCTTTCTACATGCATGGAAAAATTGATCAATCTTTTGTAGTTGAATTCATATATAGTAGATACAAAAGAAAAATAATTCGCATGTTAGATTAGAGATAGATAGGTAAAATTATCTATTAATTATAGCCAACAAAAAAATTAAATTTTAGCTTGTAACACATACAAATCTCACACACAACAAAAATAAGAAACTCTCATACACATTTACACAGAAACCCCAAAAAAGAGAAATTACCTTTAGAACCATTCTATCTTCTTATATGCTAGGAAAATTCATCCAAAAAAATAGATTATAACTTAAATAAGATTTAATTTATTTTCACATAAAATTTATTTGCATCCAAAGCTCATAACAATAAAATATGGAAAAACATGCATTTAGCTTTGCACTCACAAGCTAGATCTCAAAAATTTAGAAATTGCATCACATACATATAAATGTGAATTGTAGTTTCAAATTTCCACTTGCATGTCTAGGGTTTAAATCAAAAATTATACTCTTACTTTATTCCTATTAAAACATCAAAAAAAAAACATTCATTCTAGCAAACATGGATAAATTTTTGCTCTTTAAATTAGAGACAAAAAAATCAACAACTGTATAGTTTACATTTAATTTCATTTTCACTAGTTATTGCATGCATAAATCTTTCAGAAAAGAACAAAAATAAAATATTTACTCTCCTTTATTTCGCTTCTTTCATTTCCAATAGTAGCACAGTTTCATTTTCATTTCAAAAAGCCTTGTTATAAACATAAACAAACGAACATGACATTGTTAAACAAAACATTCAGCTCTAAAATTTTCAAACATACCTTTTGAAAGTCAAACCAAATTAGATAAATGTTTCAAAACATCAATCCTAAACAAAGCAAACAATGCTTTTGAAATCTCAAAATAAAGGTTTGCCTCGCTCTTGAAAGACATTTCTTGAACAAGCTCATTTATATATAGTAAGAACATTTCCAAGAGTACCAGCCCTTATACGGACATGCAACATACAAAGTCACATAAACTCAGAGCTTCAGATTCAATTCTTTCACTCTAATACTCTTCCTAACCTCATCATTAGCTAATTAGACACTCTTGATGAGAAAACCTAACTAACATAAGCCAAATTAACAAGACAAATCCACCTTCTAACCCATTGAGCCCCTAACTTACAAATCCAATTCTTTTTCTTTTATCTTTAGGTCTAGCATAATTATATTTAATTTGATTCATTATTTGGACAAACCCCACCCAATAGAGAAAACCAAATTACTCGAGTCCTTCAACCTAATTTCAACTAATTTCCAAAATGTATTGTAAATCAAAAGCTTTGCTACCTTGTCTTCCTTAACTCTAAATTTTTTTGAATGTTATCGCATCTTAATTTACTATCTTTAATGAGTATTTTGATATACTTAAACTATTCTAGTATATACATGAACATCTTGTGCCACTCATTTCTTAAAACCTAGTGTCTATAACTCATCCTAACCAACCAACCCTTCTAGTGATTCTAATCCAAATTCCTCATTCAAACGAACCCAATCAACCAAACCAATATACCACCCATCATATCATTCTTTTGATGGTTATCAAGTGCATGAAGGTCAGTGTGTCATGTCACATTTTTCATATACACTACTTGCACAAAATGTAAAATGTGGTCATTAGTAATGAGTTTTGAGTGAGGTACAATTGTGTAGATGATATTTCATGATTATTTAGCACCTCAGTCTTATACACTTGGCAAGCTCATGACTTTGTTTGTTCCTCTTAGTTCTACATATGCTTTGGTTTTGAAAGTCTTGCATCTACTCTACCTTGTACCCCTTGGCCTATCTATTAGTTTGAACAACATTATATTGATGACATAGACATCCCTTCTTGCCCATAATGGTTAAAAAGTACTTATATTATACCTCTATAAGTTTTGAGCCTATGTATGCTCTCCTTCTCCCTAAACACTAATGTATGGGTTAGACAATAGCATGGACATTACTGTCTTGGCCTAACACAAGTGTCAAGTGCCCTAAAGTCATCCAATTTACAAATTAAATGCATTAAAATGGTCAGATTAAGTGCTTTAAAGTGAGTTATCTCTTGATAGTAATGGTATAAATACTTTATCAACTCTCATTCATTCACCACCTATGAAACCTAAGAATCAAACCAAAAGAGCACTCAAGTTACCAAAAACTTTATTATTTTTCCTTATTAATATATCAATCAAATGAACATATTAGTTATAAGTCTGAAGTACTAAAGGAGCAGTCATAAGGTCATATTTTCCAAGTTACAAGTTAGGTCATTATTGTATGTGCTTTGCACACATTACATGATTCACACACAATCCAAGACATAGGAGAGAACTATGAGAGTCTAAGGCCCTCTTCTAGATTATTGGATATATAAATAGTGCCCTTTGATAGTGGGGTCATTATGGGTCATCTCAATGTTGTATACCCAATAACCCATTTTTTTGCAAGGTCACATTAAAGATGTAAAGCTAGGGTTTTGCCATTTTACTAGGAGTGATAGTCCATGACCCAGATACGAATGCACCAGAGTGAAGGTGAAGACAAACCCAAAATCATCCAAGTGGTCACATCCTATTTGAGCACATATTCTGTATAGCACACTAGTAGTAAGCTCAAATACTAGCATCAACGTAATTACCCCAAGCTACTACAACTATCTAGAGAGGTAAAGGCACCAAATCTAAAATTAAATGATTGATCTAGAATTGTCTTCCTTCTTGTTTCCTACTTGTACTAGATCTAACACTATATTAGTATCAAAAACAACTAAGTACTTTATTTTATGTCATTTTTATATCTAACATAATTGTACTTTACATTAATAAGTATATGGTACATCTGAGTTTAGCACATTAATTGGCCTACTATAAATCTGATATTCACCCTTGTGACCTATCATTTCTATATCCTTAACCATTTTTACCCAAGCAAGATAGCTTCTCATCCAAATTAGGGTTAAACAAATTATCTATCTATACTCTTTCACTTTATAAAACCCCACTTCACAAAAACATCAAATCACACCTCTCCCAATGTAACTTAAACCTTTAGGGAATTTGATAGTTACATACTATCTATAAATTCCTTCTCATTCAAAAAATTTATATTATATTTGATACCTGATTATGATGAGGTGCCTTCATTGATACAGATTCAACTTAGATTTATCTAAAAAGCATTTAAAAAATAATATTTAAACATCACTTGTAAAAAGATGTTACAACAACCAATAACTACCACCTATTCACACTTATGCTACATGTTATCAACCTCCTCCAACTTGTCCACACCTTGCTACGTGTTATCAACTTCCATCAGCTTATTTATTTTTCTTCCAACAATTAATTACGTAGTGTCATAAAACATCATCAACTTCTCATCATGATATTTGGTTTAGTGTTATTGAATGGTAATTAGGTCATAACTTAATATTTTACATTATTAATTAATTACCATGATAAGGCTTGCGATGAATGGACAAATACTTACAAACTTTTTCCATATATATTTTATGAAGGCTTCACTATTGTGTTGTATACTTATTTTTCTAATATTTTTTTTATAACATGGGGGTATTTATTCACTTATACTTATAAAAAATATATATATAATTATAATATATATTTTATATTATTAATAAATTATTATTATTTTATTTTACTTTTTGATTGGTAATTGCTTTTGACTGGAGCTAGGAACTAAAAATTACTTTTTAATGACTGAAGCAACAACCAATCTAGGACATAAAAGGGGGGCCCAGATCCCCAAAATAATTCCATTAATGAACACCCTACCTCAATAAAATGTTATATCCCATAGTCCATAAATTGTGCCAGCCATCGAGCATTACCAGCAACTAAAATCACCTCGTCTATCATGGGACCCACCTGCACACTCCATGGGAACCACCACCAACCACTAGTGCTAACCACCAACAATAGAATATGATCCACTACAAGTATACATAATCATCATGGTCATAATCAGCCTCATATGTCTCAACGAGAATGGAATCTTGGTGGGCTTGGATACATCTAAATGATCCAAGTAACTCACCCCCACCTCATTGGTTATTATTAATAAATTATTATATGCATATAACATAATACTATATAATATTATCATAATATATTATTAATATTATATTATATATATACTAATTTATATAATAATATAATTTGTAGTTTATATATACACACATATATTTAATAATATATATATATATATTATTATATTATAACATATATAATAATAAAATATATAATAGTATATATTATTATATATGTTATAATATATAGGTTTCAGGGTTTTTGGGACCCCTTCTTGTTAAGAACATACTCAAAAAACTATATAAGTTGGCTTCAAGGTATAACCGTCAAGGGATCTGACCATCACACATGACACCAATATTAACATTAAAAAATAATATAACTACAAAAATACCAAAGAAAAAACTTCTAAACACAACTAAGTCTCACCCAAATTTACTTTATTATGAGAGCAAAGTATCTTGGTAGGATAATTAGGAATGAGACATCCTTTTATCTTACTTCTAACTACCATTCAATCTTTTTGTTTACTCAAATTACCTGAATCCATACTAGAGGAAACATTCAAATTCAATGAAGAGCCTCTAAAAGCCTTGATCCTATGAACTATATCCACAACATTAATATCAATTGATTTAACATCCTTAGAAATTTGAAGAGGAGGCACTAAATGAACTAGACACGCTTTTATTTCCTCCTTATTAATGGTTGAAGGTAAAACATGTTTACTCTCCATAAAAATTATGAGAAGCTCATCACCTGCCTCCTTCCACCATGAGGAATCCATGTTACACTTAGGAATCTAACAAGAGTCAAATAAATGACCAATTTTGAAGCACTCTTGACACCTGAAGGGAAGCCCTTCATAATCAAGGGTTTGAGACCAATAACAACCATTAACTTTTAGCTCAATCATTGTTGGTAGGTCCTGAGAGATATCCAAACATACAAGAATCCTGGTAAAGGTTGACTTAGAGAAGTTTGAGGTATAAGCATCAATCTCCAACATTTTACCCAAGGTTTTACTAATTACCGTCAGACAAACATCCGACCAGAACTATAGATGAACATACAGTAATCACACCTAAATGGATATGAGAGAGAGATTTTCAACCAGAGGATTAAATTCTAGAAACCATGGTTTTAGAAGGAGAATTTGTTGATCACAACTCCAATATTTGGCTTGCATTATCTTATCATGATCTACAAGACTATCAAAATCTATAATAAAAAATCCTCTAGCACAGGGATAGAGTTTCATTATGTCCTCCAAAATAGGCTACCATGATTCAAATAACCACTAATAAAGGGTCAAAAGGGTTGTCCAAACCCTATCAAATCTGCATAGTAGACCCTTTTTTACAAACCATTCCTCATTTTGAAGCACCTCCACAAGAGCCTTCTTCTCAAAAGAAACAACTAGTGGATTCATACCCAAGTTTTTCCTTGACTGCTCTACCTAAGGAGTTGTTTTACCAAAAGGAGAAATTGTTGTGCAAGATGCATCCCTATCAGGAGTGAGTAATAAAGTTGTAGCTCCAAAATATAAACCTCCTCTAATAATCCATGTGCTCTCCTTCCTCGGTGATCCTCTTACGGTTGATTCGACTGATGTTCCATCTCCATGCACAAATACCCTAGCGATGACAGGTTTCAAAGAATTCACAGTCTTCATATCTGACAAGACTAATTTCAATCAACTTTTATTTTTTTATTATTGTACATCTATTAACCTATAATTTATATTACTATTATGTAAATTAATCTATATTAATATATTATATAATTATATTATGCTATATATAAATATGACGAATATAGTAATATAGAAGTATACTAATATATAATTTATCATATATATAATACTATAAATTTATTATTATGATATATTATTTTATAGTTTATTATATTAAATATATAATTTATTATATTAAATATATAATATATTTTATATTTAATAATGTATTAAAATATTAATTTAATAATATATAATTATTATTATTTTTATATATAATATAATAATATTATATGTAATTATAAATAATTATATTTATATATAATATTATAATTATATAATATATTATTTATTTAATATTTATATATTAAAAAAATCATAATTTTTATTTTAAAAAAAAGTTACATCATATAACTACATGAAGCATAAAAATGAATAATTCAAAAATATTCCTTAAAGGCCCTTAAAACTATACCTCATCATCATGAATTACCCATTTTAAAATACCATAAAAAAGATCATAAGTTTACATCAAAAAATTTCAATATATTATAACAATAATAAGAAAATCCAAAACCCATAACCCAAATAACATAATCAAAACAAAACATTACTATTGTTTGAAAATAGTGATCTATATACATATATATAGTATTATCATTATTATATTGTTATGTATAATTATCATATTTGGATATATTTTTGTTAGGCCACATAAATATAATATAATGATATTATAATTTCTTCGCTACTATTGTGTATGGTGTGATCCCTTATTTTTGGGGTTTTTTAGTGACATGCAACAATATTACTTTTTAATAATAATATTGTCAACCCCTTACAGTAGTGTTGTGAACATGTAAATGTTTAGACAAATGGGACCTCTGACACATATACTATATAAAATTGACAAATCCTTACATAAATAGAATACTTATCATTGTGGGCTCATAAAAAGGTGTAATATTCCTAATTAGAATATTGTACGATGATTTAGATTCCCTAGAATTCCCTTTAAGATAATATTTCATAAATATAGACTTTGCACTTGAAATAATAATTTAAATAATAACATGAAATTATATTAATTATTTAATTTAGAGTTTCAAATTGTAACTAATAGAATGTAAATCTTCAATGAGTTTCATCCTTGAGTTAGTGAGATGACAAGGGTTTCCATCCTTGAAATTTGGTTATACAGTTAAGAGGTTTCATCCTTAAAAACAATGTTAAAGTTGATGCTTGTACATGGTTATAAAGTTGAATGAATGAGTGATGATGCCGTTCATACCAATTATTGATTATTAATACCTTCATAGCCTTCCTTCAAAACACATGTATCCTCAAAGAGTGGTGACCTTCCTGCTAATTAATGTTGTTTATTAATTAATTAACTAATGTTGTGTATGCTCCTTAAGTGTGGCTCTCCTCTTTAAATCAGACTATCTCTCCTTTTTTAATTCTCTATAAGTGTGGTGATTTCCTTATTGTTGATTTTGAATTCAAGGGTTGAGTTGTGTTTGAGGATATTACAGACCTTCCTATCTCAAATTGCTTGTCCTCAAGCAATTATAAATTGGGATGTATTTTGTTGGTAAGTGGGACATTCTCGAATGTATATAAGGACTTCGCTTTTAAGTCTTTCCAAAAAAATTAGTCATTTAATTGTTTGTATGTCTTTATAAAACCAAGATGACTTGCTAATGGATCATCATGTATGGCCTTTGGGATATTATGCTTAATTTTGGAACCAACCAATAAGAATATCCTATCTTTATAGAGAATGAGGTCCTTTAATACTTTATAACATTCATCTTCACTTTTTCCTTCTAAGATTGCATTGGCCAACTCATCCTTAATGTATTATGCCATTATGAATGCCTTCTAATTGGCCATGATTTCTACCATGGATCATAAATGTGGTCTTCTTGATAAAGCATCAGCGACTACATTATTATTTCCCTTAACATACTCAATGTCAAAAATAAAGGCTTGGATCTTACTAACCTATTTTTTTTGCCTTTCATTTAAGTATGTTCGCTCTAGGAAATATTTCAAACTATTATGATTAGTTTTGAGATTCCAACTTTCAAAAGAAATGAGATTATAATTCTACATTAAAACCACACCAACACCTTCTCCTAATACATCATATTCCAACACAAAGGATAATGAGAAGTCTGACATTGCCAAAACTAGGCATAAACTCATCACTTGTTTAAGGTGTTCAAATGTTGATTGAGTAAGCTCTGTCCAACTAAAATATCCCTTCCTTGTTAAATTGGTCAAAGGTGTTGCTAGTTGTGAAAATCCTTTAACATATCTCCTATAATAAGTGTAAAGACCTATGAACCCTCTCAATTGTGTCATGTTAGTAAGAGGAGGCCAAATTATAATGGCTTGGATCTTCTCTTGATTAATATGGACTCCATATTTATTAATTATATGCCCTAAATATAGGATTTCTATCATACCAAATTCACGTTTTGACATCCTGGCAAAGAGGGACGTTATTCTAATATGTCAAGTACCATGTCTAAAAGTTGTAGATGCTCTTCCCAATTCTTGTTATATATTAGAATATCATCAAAAAAAACAAGATAAATTTACATAGAAGTTTATTGAATATGTCATTCGTGCAAGATTGAAAAGTGGCTGGAGCATTCCTCAGTCCAAATGGCATCACCAAAAACTAAAATGCCCATAGTGGCATTAGAATGCCATTTTTTGAACATGTACCTTCCTCATTCATATTTTTTGTTACCCTAATGTCAAATTAATTTTTTAGAAGAAAGTGGCTTTGTGAAGTTCATTGATCCTGAGTATCAGATATTTATTCTTGATGGTCTTTTTATTTAACTTCTGATAATCAATACACATTCTTAATGTCCCAACCATCTTTTTGACCAACACAACTGAAGAAGCAAATGGACTAACACTTGGCCTAATATGACCCATCTTTAAGATTTATCTAATGGATTTTTCAATCTCATCCTTATAAATCTTTAGATGTTGGTAAGGGTTAGTCATTACTAATTTTGTTCTAGGTTCCAACTCAATGATATGTTGGAAGCCTCTTGTTGGGGGTAGTCTAGGTGGTAGGTTCTCAAATACCTTGGCATGCCTCTTGATGATAGGTTGAGTATCATTATGATGTTTTTTATGTTCTTCTTGTACGGAGATGATCAAACATTGTACCACCCATGCTATATGCCCCTTAGTAAATTTTCTTTCCCTTGTTTTTTCCATTACTATTTGAGTGCTACCATTGGCCATGCCTTTCAAAACTATTTCCCTTCCATCTGATTTGAGCTTTATTTCCATTGTCTAATAGTTTTGGGTAAGCTCACTAAATCAATGCAACCATTAAACTCTTAAGACCAAAGTTGTTTCGCCAATATTAATGACATAGAGGTCATCATTTATTTCATGTCCTCCCAAAGTTAGATTTAATTATGTAATTCTCTTTTTACATGGAAGAGTAAATCCATCAATAACTGTTACTGAAAATCCCTTCAATTCTTTCATTTTTAGACAAATTTTCATCAATAAAATTATGGGTAGCCCCATTATCGACTAAGATTACAATTATTTGCCCTCGTAATGTTCCTCTTACTCAAAATGGATGATATTGAGGTGTTTCAGAGAGTGGAAAATGTTCCTTATGTGGTCTCCTCCACCATTATTTATGATTGATTTCCATTATTAAATTTTATTTATTCTTTTTCTCTATCACTTTTTGGGCCAACCTCAATGTAGTGAACTAGCCCTTTGCCCAAGCAATGGTGGCCTAGAGTCCCTGGGTCTTTAAAAGTAAAACATTATTTTGTCCTCAATTTATTCTTTGTTTCTAATTCCTTATTCAACTTTGGTGTCTCACAAGGCTGAGATATACTTGTTTGTATTGGTCTCATTTACTCATAAGATTAATTTTTTGGTGGACCACTTATAATTACCTTAGGTTGGACGATGGCATATTTCTGCCTTTTAAAGTTGAAACTTTCAAATCTAAGGCCTTCTTAAATGATACTTGAAGTGTTGATGGAGTAAAAGATTTGAGCAAGCTTCTCAAAGTTTCCATTAATCATTCCATGAATAATACTATGAGTCTCTTTTCAAACATGTCAAAAACCATTATTGTTAGTTGTTGGACCCCAAATTTTGACTAAGTATTTTGGATTTTTGGCACAGAACCTACATGGCATGAGAGGAGTATGGCATCAGAAGACCATGGCATAAGAAGACCGTGGCACATAACCAATGAGGCACAAGAGGACAAAGGTGCCAAAGAAAACATGAGAATACCCAATTAGAGATAGAACATAACTATGGATAACTTGAGAGCATAGGACTTGGTACAATGGTGAAAGACTTAGGGAGCATGAGGGAACTAGGAGATGGTTAAGGAGTGAATCTTAAGGACAACGCAAGTTTTATACTGACACACAAAAAGGAAGACATTTGGTAGAAAGGATCTCACATCGAATAAGAATATAGGGGGCACAAAGGCCTAGGTCCTTAGGGGAAAACAATTAAATGACTACCACAACTCTCAGTCTACTAGAGATCATTAGCTAGTCACCCATTTGTCATAAATAATGTAACTCCTTGGTTAGGGAAAAACAAGTATAAATACCCCTTCGTAGAGATGTGTAAGGGGACTAAATATGGATATTTTATAATGACTCTTGATGATAATACAAAATTACAAAAATTACAATTATTTTTGGTGTTATGCCTAAGTTGATTAATAGTTAACACAATAATAATAGCCTGCATTGGGTAATTTATGGACTATAATTCAGTATGAGATTTATAGAATATGCATTGTATGTGTTTGTGTAATCAACGCATTGAACTTTATGGCATATATATTCATGTTCTTGGTTGTTATGATTAATAAAACAAGGTCCACAGTCGTATATTTATTTTTTTGTATAATCTCTAATTAGATATATGAATAAAATCAAGCTTATGAAAAGTGTTATTGTGTAACATAGCCCATAGGAACTGGTTTATTATTGTGTGATTTGAGTAAGAGTGTAAGAACTTATCCATGCATGAAAATCCAACATGTAAGTTTGTTAGAACTAGACACTTTATCACCTTAAGTAAAACGTGATAGAAAAATAGCCAACATTTTGGTTTCATTGCTAGGACCCATAGTATTTGTTGCACTATAATGGAAAATGCTTGAACATTTATCCCTTGAAAGTATTGGATTACCAAGCTCAAGGATAATTTTTTGCTTCCCTATCTTGAACTAGGAGTTCTTGCACATGGATGGGTAAAACAATATCTCTATAACTCATTATATGAAACTTTCTTTATCAAAGTCCCTGTTCATTTACATACTTGGCTCTTCGCCTATATTTAAAATCGATCACAAAATTTTGGAAGCAAGTAAGCTTGAAAATTATAGTGTCAAAGGGTTTTGGCACATTTGGGAATGCCATGGACACAAGATATTAATATCTAGTAGAGACGAGTGTTGAGTAGCTACATTTTAGAATATGTTGTAAACACTTACTCTTGTCCTAAAGAAGCCAAGTTCCAATTTCTTCGAGAACCACATGGTCGATATATTAGACACTTTCCACCACAAATAAAAAATTTATTTATTGATTATGGACTTGAAACATTATGTATGGAGGGATAAATACATCCTTGCATGAGCCACATAGTTGGAAAGGGAATGCATAGGTGTTGGTATAGAGTATGCATTATGCGTGTTTGGTAATCAATACATTGAACTTAATGGCATATATCTTCATGATCTTTATTGTTGTGATTAATGAAATAAGGTCCACAATCATATATTTATTTTTCTATATAATCTCTAATTAGATATATGAATAAACTCAAGCTTACGAAAAGTGTTACTATGCAACATAACCCATAGGAATTACTTTATTATTGTGTGCTTCGAGTGAGAGAATAAGAGTTTAGACATGAGTGAAAATCCAGCACATAAGTTTTTTGGAACTAGAAACTTTAGCACCTTAAGTAAACTATGATAGAAAAATAGCCAACATTTTGGTTCTGTTACCAGGACCCATAGCACTCGCTACATTGTAATGGAAAATGTTTGAATGTTTATCCCTTGAAAGTATTAAATAATGAATTACCAGTGTCAAGGATAATTTTGTGGTTCCCTATCTTGAACTAGGAGATTATGCACATGCATGGGTGGAACAACATCTCTACAGCTTGTTATATGAAACTTTCTTTGTCAAAGTCCCTATTCAATTACATACTTGGCTCTCCACCTATGCTCAAAATTGATCATGAAATTTTAGAATGAAGTAAACTTGGATGTTAGAGCATCAAAGGGTTTTCGCACATCTAAAAACACCATGGCTATAGGATGTTAATAGCTAGCAGAGAGGAGTGTTGAATAGCTACATTTTAGAACATCTTGTAAACACTTACTCTTATCTTGAAGAAGCCAAGTTCTAGTTTCTCCAAAAACCATGTGGTCAATATATTAGACACTTTCCACTAGAAATAAAAAAGTTATTTATTGATTCTAAACTCAAAACTCTACTTTTGTAGGGATAAATCCATCCTTGCATGGGTTACACAATTGGAAAGGGAATGCAGAGGTGTTGTTAAAGAATTTTTGGTTTGGAATGGTAGTCAGTCAACAAGCATTACAAAAGAATAAATATGATGAAGCTCGATAGAGTATCATAGGTAGAGGTAGATTAATAAGGGAAAAAGATAACTTAAGAAGTGTTATTAAGATCCGTAGGGAAGTGGAAAGGCATAAGGAAGACTCAATCACTTTTGAATCATGTCCAATGCCAGTTTTATCACATGAGGGAGAAACTAGTTGGATAGAAGAAACTAAAAAATCACATTTAAACAAACCAAGTTCCCTAACCATAGTGTGTGCTCATGATTTTGAATCAAATGAATTAATTATACATAACTAGGATACATATAGTGTAGAGTCATAAATTTATCCTATAAGAGAAATTATAGTTGACCCAATTTTAATTCATAGTGAATTAACAGTTTCTTTCCCTCAGGGGAATTTCATGGCCCAACTCGGTATGCCTGGTGGACATAAAATTCATATTGGGTAGAGTATTGGTCCAACTATTATTAATCAACCTGCTACCATGCCCAACATCATAGGTATTTATGTTAGAGGTATGGGAGGTGGATAAAGAGCCAACACGGGAAAAAGTGGTGGACTTCCACCTCCAAAAATTGGACTTGGGGGTTCTCAATAGCCACCATCACAAGTACCTCAAATCCTAATGGTATATTATGAAATGATGTTTCATTTACCTAAATATCAAGTGATCCAGGGAACAATTTGGGTGACAATTCGGGTGACAGTTACACCCCAATTGATGACAGAACTTTCAGGAGCCATAACTTTTGCACCGTAGCTCCAATTGACTCGCCATTTGAACCGTTGGAAAGATAAGAATGAGGAGAATGTCATGAAATGGCATGATATTTTCTCAATGAATTTTGACCCCCAAAAACCCAACGGAAGTGCCTCAAATTTCAATTTTAATAATGCAGTCTAAAAATAGTAAGTTTCTAAAAATAGTAATTCCTTAAATTTTGTATTGTTTTAAATATTAGAAGTCATACCACTTCATCTCCCTTGAGATTGGTGACCTTCCACATCCTCCCCATGCTTTAAAATTGTGTATAAATGAAGACGTAACCCGAAATGTGAAGACAGACATCTCTTCCCAGAGATAAGCATATATTTGTATTGTGATCTTGAGTAATACTACATCTCTTCTCAGAGAATTCATTATTACTGTGTTATTTCTATGTTATTGAGATATTTATCAAGTAGAACTTCTAATTTTTGGATCATCAAGGTGTGTAAAATGTTTTAGATCATGTTCATAAGTGTGAACAAATTTGGAAGGCACATGGTATAACTTCTTCTAAGTGAAAGGCTACACAATTTGCAACCACGCTTTTAGAAAGAGCACATAAGTGGTATAGAAAGTTTGACCCTCAACAAATTATAATTGACTATGATCAGCTCAAGATGACATTTCTTCAAGAATTTGATATTCCAAAATTTGAGCAATAAATAATTGTTGATCCAAAGGATATAAAATAAGAACTCATTGAAAGTGTACGAGAGTATGATGCACAATTCAAAACACTCATGTCAAATCTTTCATTCGAGATTAATGCTACTCAACATGCCCAATGGTTCATGGGAGGATTATTAATTTTGTTTAGATGAATTCTATCATAAAGGACTTTTACTAGTTTATACAAAGCCCTAAAAGCTACCCTCTACATCGAAGCTATTGGTAGTATTGACACTGGAATTAGTTCTTTTATGGAAGCTCAAATAGATTTAATGGCATCATAATTAAAAATTTTGATTGTAAATAATTCATACTACACTTGTAACATTCTTTAGTGTATTGATTACGAGTTTGAAGGTCATAATATAAGCAACTCCCCATGCAAAAACATTTGTGTTGTATTAAATCAGTCGTGTGAAATTTGCCATGAAGAGCACAATGTACACTCTTGTATTCTCTTACAACAAGATACACAATCTAAAGTGTCTAAATACTACAAGATATGTGATGCCTATACCCATGACACAAATTATTCTCAAATAATTAGTGATATGCATAAGGTACATGTGTGTAGTATACATCAAACCTTTGTCTCCAAAAATCAAGATAATGATGGATATCATGGATGAGGTCGAGGATGAGGATGATGAGGAGGTTATTTTCCACCAAAAACTTGTTATAAGAGTAGATCTCCATATCACTATCAACAAGATTATTCAGTCTGTCTAATATGTGTTTTTTGTAAAAAGGAGCATCAGTTGGAAGAATGTCATGACTTGTACATGGGCATCACTAAAGAAAGAAATGAAAAAGGTGATGGTATGATTCGCATTGAAAAACCTCACTGGTAATCATACTCTAACACCCTGACAACCCAATAGGTTAATATCAGTATACGTAGTGGAGGACAATCTCAGTCTACATCTATTCAACCTATTGAGAAGATATAGTGCAAAGAGCCTCGTACAAAGAAGTATCTTGATGCCGAGTAATAGAAAGATATGCTCCAAGATACTATGATGTTGGTACGATAAATGCAAGTGGAAATTTAGTTTCTTAAGGACTAAGAAGTATCCCAATGTGATGATCTACAAAAGGCCATAGAACCTCAAAACATGGTGCAAGATGATTTTAAAGAACTTTGTAAGCATATGTTAGACGAAGACATTATCCCAAAATTGAGTAATTAGCTTAAAAATCAGGTACTATATACAACCTAAATTGGTCAAGCAACCACACACATCATGTCTTTTCACTGTCTTTTCATAAGAGACACTAACTGGAGAATATGAGCCATGTCCACATTAGCCATGTCCTTGTTTACTAATCTTGGTCTTGTTTATTGATGTTATCACTTCTTCGTTATCTCAATCAATTGACCCATACCTCCAAGAACCCCTAGAGATGGTTCATGTCAATCCCAACCTTTTTTTTTGAGTCCTAGACAATATAATTCTATAGGACTATAAAACTCAGTACTCATATCCTTTCTGACACTATTATCCAATAGTCATTTTTTTCTTGCTTAATGGGTCTTAAACCCTTCATATCCCCTCCCTTAAGTTTTAATTAGATTCTTGATGTCATATAATAAGAATAAAGCTCCTAAATTCAAAAATGAAGAGTCTCTTATATAAAAGACTACACAAGGTATTTTATAGCTAGCACTTACTACTTTGGTACATTAGATAATAAAAATTAGTTAATAGTATAGCTCAGCATTCTGCATCACACATACACTTGCATGTTTGATCAAGGAAGGACCTAGGTGAAATTCATTTTTGCATCTACCATACGCATTGATTATACATGTTCCCTAAAGGAGAACTACATTTAATCTGAGACCCTAGCTTGAGGGTTAATGTAGGTAGCAATCAAGATAGTAGGGGTTCTATATTATGTGATCATTCTTCCCATAACCTAGTTTTTCCTCCTTTTAATTTTAATGCATTTGTTATTTACATGTGTGTAGATAGATACAGGGTTTTGATATTGAAATGGGCCCATACAGTGAGCTCTGTTGACTTCCAACCTCCAAAATTTTGTACATAGACTCACATAGAGGCAACAGGACAATTGTGGTCGAAGTAGACTACAGCACCAATGCCACTCCTATCC
The DNA here is from genome assembly GCA_037957365.1 of Torreya grandis. NCBI lineage: Eukaryota > Viridiplantae > Streptophyta > Pinopsida > Cupressales > Taxaceae > Torreya > Torreya grandis. The sequence continues at coordinate 1,975,627 of JARHVA010002534.1, read as the reverse complement.
ACTTTTGGTGCTCCTATCCAATCATAAAATGAAGGCCAGATCTAGATTCATGACAATATCCTAGTCTTACACATCAATTTTAAGCTCCTGAATCATTCATTTTAGTCCATTTTTAGATAAGTTTATTTCTTTTTCTCATGTAAATTACTTGATAAAAATCTATATTTTCCCATATTAAACTAGCATTTCTCTTTACTCTAGACCCCTTATTATTTAAGAACTAAACACTAGATTCCCAAAAATAATAAAACATTTGGTGAACCCAACTTATTCCAAACAAATCTAAAACCCTAGGTGCCCTTAAGGTTTTTCCTTATATTTTGTGTAAAATTTTAATTTTAAATTTTTTATTTTTTATTTTTTATTTTTTATTTTTTATATAAATTTTTTGTGCATTTATTCTATTCAAAACTATTTTTAGAATTTAAATTATTGGCATAGTTTTCAAAAATTCTAAAACCATAGATCAAAACCCTAGATTTCTAAACTAGGTCCTCAAACCCCAAGCTTTCCTTGCAAATTTTAGAAAAATATTTTGGAATTTTTGCAAATTGTTTACTTTGTCAAAAATTATTTCAAATTTTCAATATTAGTAGTTTTCTTATGCAAAAATTTAATTTCAAATCT